>CM076578.1:2000453853-2000784369 GCA_034641835.2 Pinus albicaulis
TGTACAACAAATGGCCAAAGCTATGATGCAAGAGAGTAACATTACTCAAACCTTTTGGGCAGAAGCTGTACATACAGCAGTACATATTCTAAACAAAGATCATTTAAGACCTAACAATGATAAGACACCTTATGAGCTATGGCATGGTAAACCTGCATCAATCAAGCACTTTAGAGTCTTTGGCAGCAAGTGCTACATAAAGAATAATGATGAAAATTCGGGGAAGTTTGATGCAAGAGCATATGAAGGAATACTCTTAGGATATGCATCAAAGAGTAAAGGATATAGATGCTACAACAAGACTCTTTGAAAAATTGTAGAAAGTATTGATGTAAGATTTGATGAAGAACTTCCAAACAAGACAAGAGATATAGATTGCAGCAGCCATCCTGAAAATCATGAAGAAGAGGACCAAGATGATGAAGAAACAAGCAAAATATCAGAAAATGATGAACTGAACTCAAAAACCCCCTCAAGATACACTCAAAAGAACCATCCAGAAGATCAAATCATAGGAGACAAGAGTGTAGGAGTGAAAACAATAAGGCAGCTAACTGAATAGACAAAAGAAGTATACATAGCAATGTTATCACAAATAGAGCCAAAGAAGTTTGAAGAAGCCAACAAGGACAAGTATTGGGTAAAAGCAATGAATGAAGAATTGGACCAAATTGAGAAGAACAATACTTGGGAACTAGTTCCTAGACCAATTGAGAAGAATATCATTGGTTCAAAATGGGTATTCAAAAAAAAAATGAATGAGCAAGGACAAGTAATCAGGAATAAAGCCAGGCTGGTCTACAAAGGATACTCACAAATTGAAGGACTTGATTATGAAGAAACATTTTCCCCTGTAGCCAGAATGGAAGCTATCAGAATGTTCCTGGCATTTGCATGCTACCAAGACTTCAAGGTGTATCAAATGGATGTAAAGTCTGCTTTTCTTAATGGAGATCTAGAAGAAGAAGTGTACATGGAACAACCAGAAGGCTTCTCATTGACAGACAAAGAAGACTATGTATGCAGACTGAAGAAGGCCCTATATGGACTAAAACAGGCTCCTCGAGCTTGGTACTCAAGACTGGATAAATATTTTCAAAAACAGGGTTTTAAGAGAGGTGGAGTAGACAACAATCTATACATAAAAGCCCATGAAAATGAACTCCTGATTGTTGTAGTGTATTTTGATGACATTATGTTTGGAAGAAACAAAGATGAACTAGAAAAAGGGTTTGCTGATGAGATGAAAACAGAGTTTGAAATGTCTATGATTGGAGAGCTCAGTTTCTACTTAGGACTGCCAATTCAACAAAATAACACAGGCACCTTCATCTCTCAGGAAAAATACTTAAAAGAAATGCTGAAAAAATTCAAAATGGAGGACTGCAAACCTGTGACAACACCCATGATCATGGGATGCAAGCTGTGTGCTGATGATGGGACTGCAGATGTAGATCAAAAACTCTACAGATCCATGATAGGAAGCCTGCTGTATTTGACAGCATCAAGACCAGACATCATGCTAGCAGTAGAACTAGTGGCAAGATATCAAGCAGCACCTAAACAAAAAGTGGCTAGATATCAAGCATCACCTAAACAAAACCATCTTCTGGTAGTAAAAATAATACTCAGATATCTACAAGGAACAACACAATATGAACATTGGTATCCTAAAACCAAAAACTTCACTTTAGCAGCATACACAGATATAGATTGGGCCAGCTGTGTTGATGACAGGAAAAGTACAACTGGAGGTGCTTTCTATCTAGGAGAAATTCTGGTGGCATGGTTAAGCAAGAAACAAACATCCAACTCTCTGTCTACAGCTGAAGCAGAATATATAGCAGCAACAGCATGTTGTACACAAGTCATGTGGATGAAGCAGAATCTTCAAGACATGAAGGTAATAATTGATGAACCTATTTCAATCAAATGTGATAATACAAGTGCTATAAGTATATCCAAAAATCCTGTACTTCATTCAAAAACTAAACATATTCCAATCAAGTATCATTTCCTCCGAGAACAAGTGGCTCAAAAGATAGTAAAGCTGGAATATGTACCAACAAAAGAACAGATAGTAGATATATTTACCAAACCTCTTGCTAGAGAACCATTTCAATATTTGAGAGATAAACTAGAGGTAGTATCTGCAGATGCTACTCTCTTATATAAAGATAAAGCACAACTTCAGGGGGAGAACAAAAACAAAAATATCATTTCAGGGGGAGAACAACCAACCAAGAAAGCATGAATCAGGTCCTAAGGATCGAAGGATTAAGGCAAAAGAACGCCAAGTTATTATCCTAGAATTATCTGCATTATTCAAGCATCAAAATTCTATGAAGTATCATTATTCTCAATCTTAACTCTATACAAGTGAAAGAACTGTATCAATTCACAGTGTACATTCAAAATTGATAATCCTCAAAGTGTTATCTCAACAAGTCTTATACATGGACCAGCGTGGTACACAGTTAACAGAAGAGAGCCTAAACATAACTCAGAAAGAGGAAACGCAAAAAGAAACCCTTTGCCATTGATGACAAAGGGGGAGGAAGAGCAGACAAACAGGAAGAGCGAACAACAGGAGAAAGAACAGGCAAATAGAGAAAATGTATTGCCATCAAAGCCAAAGGGGGAGACTATTGGAAATGTTGTCATTGATGGCAAAGGAGATATCAAAGGAAATATCCATAAGGCAAAAGAGACAGAGAGGTAGCAGTTGAAGCAGAAGCAATACAGAGGTTTATTCATGAATTAGGGGTGTAATACATGTTGCAGATGAATTATTGAGCACTTATTGAGCATAGACCTTGATTGAAGACTAAAACCCTGTGATAAAGGCTTAATATTCTTGGGGATGAGTTGGAACATTGCTTAAAATGGCAGAAGAGGACTGGAGAGGGAGAGCCTGAGAGCTGGAGAGAGGCAGAGAACCTCTTCAACAACAGAATAGGAGGATAATAGCCATCGAACGGAATATCTGGCTTATTACGAAACTATAAGGGTTTGTTTGAGATCTACCACCTGTATATATACACATATCTGTATAGGAAGAATTGTATATGAGTTCTATATGTATTCTTGATCGAATCATCTGAGAAAATGGTCTCAGTGTAACTGTATATCAGTTGGATAAATCGGGATGGAGAATACTGGTATTTACTGGTGATACTCCTGCGTGAATCTCCCTTAAGTTCTCGTAGAAGCTGGACTGTGTAAATCAAGCTACGAGTCTGCCTGTGTATTCATAAAGGAAAGGGTATGATAATGTGTAGATATGTACCTTGTCATTTTGGGATAAATTGTCAATGATTGTCCAAACTGTATGTGCCTTGGTCGTATTGAGGTCAGTTCAAGCACTGCCAGTAATTTGAAATAAGGGTTTTGATCGCCTTCTGAGAATTGACGAGAGGTGAATGAGATTTCATGACAAAGTACACATATAAGAAACATACAACAGAGCCTATAAAAGAGCGGAACTCTGCGTTACCATAAAGAATATATATATATATATATTGGAGGCGGAACCATAGTCTTATCAAAGAATATATATATAATTGAAATCATAAAGGATCGGAACCCGGAGTCAACGAATGTGAGGGAGAACGTAACTCGCATTAACTTTGGTTAAACACTGTGGAACCCACGAGTGGTTTTGGAGAGTGGATTTCCCTAATTCCGCACCGCCTTTCAAAGTTAAGTGGTATTCCTGGAGTGTGGAGCGATTCCATACAAGAATCAACGTGTGTCCCAAGCGGTTTTGATTAAAACGAAATTTCGCGCATTAACGATCGGCGGAAGACGCCCAGCGAAATGAATATGATCCATTGATCTGTGCAAAGACTATCCAATGGTGGGCGATCATAGGACTTGAACGAGGTTTAATAAAGGTGCGTGGATGATAAGTCATGTATGTTGTGTGCATTCGATTGGCGATTGATGGCATTGTGGGCCCGGTGGAAATATACGTAATGAAGTTGGGTTATTAATTTAGTATAAGGCCCGATGGAGTATAAAAGAACTTATGTATAACGACGGAGACATATTAACCTGTGTAATGGATTAAATACAATATAAGTTAAATATTTATCACCGAGGGTTATATGATAAGGTTGATTGTATATATGTATATGTTCGGCGCCGGGTTATTTGCATTGATATATATTAAGGTTGCGAGTAATTAAAGAACGCAGTGATATATGTATGTCTTGGAGAGCACATTATTAGAGGAGGCATTAACATAAATCCTTAGATTTATTGATTATTATCTGAGTACCAACCGAGAAAATAGCCAGCCTTACTTAATTGAAATTGCGAGCGTAGAATAAGTGCAGAGAGAGAGATTGCCCGGGTTGGAATATTATTGAGCATGAAAACTAAAATGTAATTATGGAAAAGGAAAAAGAAGAGGAGAGCATGCAAAGATAAACTGAGATTACAGGTTTGACAGGTATACATTCACAGGTGCACACAATTACAGTGAACCAAGGTATGCAGAACAGGTTCTTAATAGCAGCAAGAAAAGACAAATCCAGTAAAGCCAAAATTCAGAAAAGTAGCTGAGTGAAATTGAAATATGTAATTAAAATGTGAAAGGAAATGTTATAATTAATTTTTTATTGTTTGTGATGCAAAGGCAAGTATCCTAAAGAAAAGACAAAAATTCCACTCTAGCATGAAATATTGTACATATTATTATGATTTTAAATTGAGTTGGACAAAGAAATGAGGAGGCAGAAGACCAAGAGATATGACCATTCATTTCGAATTCCTAGAGGAATACAAACAGTCTTGTGATAATTCCTATATAAGATCAATTTGATAAGCTCAAAATGGAGAGAGAGAGAGAGAGAGAAAGAAGATATAGAGAATGCAGAATATAGAAGAATAAAGCAAAGAAGATTAAGAGAAGAAGAGCAGATATAGAACAGAGCTAATATCTGGAGTAAATTAGCAAACATTCAGCTTAATATCTGTCAGTTTTAGCTGACAAAGGTTGAAGCCTCCTGTAGGTTGGTGCCTACAGAAAATTGAAGGGAGTTGGTGCTTCCTTGCAAGTTGTATCTTGCAGAATTGAGGTTGGAGCCTGCTGTAGGTTGGTGCCTGCAGAAAAATAGTGGTGAGAGGGAGTAGGAGCTTGCCTTTGCATCACAACAATAATAAGATGTGGTTTTCTCCCGTTATGTGTTTCCACTTATATCTGGTGTCTTTGTGAATAATAGTTATGTATTGAATCTGATATGTATCATCTGCTTAATACCTGCAACTCTCATATTAAGTCTACTGCTATATTAAACTAATACTTGCTACTTGCATTCTAAGATTACTTGCACATTAAATTGGATATGAAATGAAGGTGTAAATAGCTTAATGAAAAGTTTTAAAAAGATCAGGAATGCATTAAACTGATTCACCCCCCCCTCTTAGTTTAATTAAAGGTTCAACAATTGGTATCAGAGCAGGTTCCTTTGTACAAGTCTAACAACTGAAAGGAGATCCTAGGTTCCCAAGATGGCTAGTAAAGAAGGATGCTCAACCAATAAAGCCCCTTTCTTCACCGGTGAAAATTATGCTTTCTGGAAAATCAGAATGAAGACATACATAATGTCTCTAGGAATAGAAGTCTGGGCTGCTGTGGAATTAGGATATGCCCCGAAGGCAACTGACACAGAAAAAGACTCAAAACAAGATTTTGTGGCTAATGCAAAAGCCATGAATGCCATCCTGAATGGATTATGTGAAGAAGAGTTTATTAAAGTAATGCACAAAGACACTGCCAAAAAAATATGGGATACTCTTGAGAACATACATGAGGGAGACCAGAAAGTAAAAACTGCCAAACTTCAAGTATATAGAGCCCAGTTTGAAAACTTAAAAATGAATGATGATGAAGACATTTCCAGTTTCTTCCTAAAAGCTGCAGAAATTATTAACAATATGAAAGCTCTTGGAGAAAAAATGCCAAAAAGTATAATTGTGCAAAATATTCTAAGATCTCTTCCATCCAGGTTTAATCTAAAGGTGTCTGCAATAGAAGAAACAGCTGATTGGGATACCTTGACCATGAACCAACTACTGGGAAATCTAACAACTTATGAAATGAGGCTCCCACGGAAGAAGCCTAGTACGAGGGAAGCAGCCTTTAAAACAGAAAAAAAGAAAGAAGAAGAGGGAGACATATGCTCTTGCTCAGATGAAGAAGAGGCAAATTTTGTCAAGAAATTGGATAGAGGCTCAGGTAAATACAAAGGTAAACTCCCCTTGAAATTCTTTAACTGTGTAAGAGTGGGACACTATGCTGCTAATTGTCCTCACAAGAAAATAAGGAATCAGGCTCAAGAGTCAGAGAAAAATAAGTACTGGCAGAAAGGAAAGAAGTTCAGCAAAAAATCCTTCTATGCTCAACAAGACAACAGTACATCTGAAGACTCAGATGAATCCTGAGGAGAAGATGGAACCTCTGAATTTTTGCTAATGGCCATAGAATATCTTGAAGGACTCTTTCTAGAAGAAGAAGAAGAAGGTGAAGTAGACCTTGACGGGGAGCTAAGAAGTGCTCTAGAAGAGATTGATAGACTCAAACAGAAATGAAGA
The DNA here is from genome assembly GCA_034641835.2 of Pinus albicaulis. Classification (NCBI taxonomy): domain Eukaryota; kingdom Viridiplantae; phylum Streptophyta; class Pinopsida; order Pinales; family Pinaceae; genus Pinus; species Pinus albicaulis. The sequence goes on from CM076578.1 coordinate 2,000,460,454, forward strand.
AAACAAAAAGAGATTCTTCTCAAATGTGTGAAAAAAGAACAAAATTCAGAAGTCCTCATGCAGTTGAAGGTAAAGCTTGAAGAAGCCAAGAAGATAGAAGATATGCTACTTCAGCAAATCAAAGATAAAACTCGAGAACAAGAGAAGCTGGAAGAAGAAATTCTGTGTCTGAGAAGGAAATTAGAAAGTGCTCAACAGAAAGTTTCTATATACCCTTCTCAAATGACAAGTTCTGGTAAGTTGAACGAAATCTTGGATGCTCAAAGATATCCTCTAATAAAAACTGGGATAGGCTATGAAGGAGAATCAAGTAAAGGTAAAGAAAAGGAAAACGAAAATATAATTTTTGTGAAAGCAAAGAAAGTTGATGAAGCAGCTCAAATAATTCCTACAAAGGAAGAAACATGTAATGAGAAAGACAGAGACCAGAAGAAACCTCTAATAACAAAGATTGTAACAAATACTAAGATAATAGAGAAAGGATCATATATTCCTGATTATATCAAATTTGGAAGCCATCAAAGGAGATTCTTGCCTCCTATGAAGAATGCCACCTGTTATGTCTGCCACAATCCGGGACACATTGCTGCATATTTTCATGCAAGGAGGAATAATTCAAACCAGCAAAAATTGCAAGCATGGAAGAGACAACCTTACATCAGGTATGCAAGTAATTTCTATGGTTATTGTTTTTATTGTAAGGATTTTGGCCATATAATTATAGAATGTAGAAAGTATGGACAAAGACTGATGTTCAATACCTCAAGGAGGTTTATGATTCAAAGCAATTTTGTTCATGCTCACAATTCTGCAAAAACTATAATCAAATGTTGTATATGCAATCAAGTTGGACATATATCTTCCAAGTGTTCTCTAAAAGGATATAATTCATCACCTCACAAAAGATACCAAAAAAAAGGGGGCCTCCAGTGGATAAAGAAGGTGAATAAATGTGACTTGGCTTTAACTGCTCAAGATTTGAAGAGTCAATGGTATTTGGACAGTGGCTGCTCAAAACACATGACTGGAGACAAAAGCAAGTTTATAACTTTTGATGAAAAGAAATCTGGCAATGTTACTTTTGGCAATGATAAATCAGGTAAGATCAAGGGAAAAGGCTCAGTCAGCATAGATAATGGAAGAGGAAAGGCCCAAGATGTACTATTTGTAGACGGGCTGGAAGCAAATTTACTGAGTGTTAGTCAGATGTGTGACAAAGGCTGTGAAGTTCTCTTTAGAGCACAAGATTGTGAAGTCAGAACAAGCACAACAGGAAAGACTCTGCTCAAAGGTGTCCGAACAGAGAGTAATGTGTACATAGTGAAAGAGGAGGATGAAGCCTGCAATATTAGCAAACTTGAGGAGTCATTGTTATGGCATAGGAGACTAGGACATCTCAGCTTCGACCATATCATCAGACTGAGTAAGAAGAAAGCTGTCAGAGATATGCCTAAAATAAAAAGGCCTTCAAATACCATATGCAAATCTTGTCAATTGGGGAAACAGACTCGCACATAATTTAAATCTAAAGATGAGCTATCAACAAGAAGACCACTCCAGCTTGTGCACATGGATCTGTGTGGACCTGCTAGAACCAAGACACCAAGTGGAGAATCCTACTTCATGCTGATAATAGATGATTTCTCCAGAATGACATGGGTTGCTTTTCTCAAGAACAAATCAGAAGCACTGGAAAAGTTTAAGATATTCAAAGCATTAGCAGAAAATCAAACTGGATGTAAGCTAAAATGTATCAGATCAGATAGAGGAGGAGAATTCACAGACTATGACTTTGCAGACCTATGTAATGAACATGGAATAAAGCAAAAATTTACCATTGCAGGGACACCTCAGCAGAATGGAGTAGCAGAGAGACAAAACAGGTTTGTACAAAAAATGGCCAGAGCTATGATGCAAGAGAATAACATTACTCAAACCTTTTGGGCAGAAGTTGTACACACATCAGTACACATTCTAAACAAAGTCCATTTAAGACCTAACAGTGATAAGACACCTTATGAGCTATGGCATGGTAAACCTGCATCAATCAAGCACTTTAGAGTCTTTGGCAGCAAGTGCTACATAAAGAACAATGATGAAAATCTGGGGAAATTTGATGCAAGATCAGATGAAGGAATACTCTTAGGATATGCATCCAAGAGTAAAGGATACAGATGCTACAACAAGACTATTCGAAAAATTGTAGAAAGTATTGATGTAAGATTTGATGAAGAACTCCCAAACAAGACAAGAGATATAGACTGCAGCATCCATCTTGAAAATCATGAAGAAGAGGACCAAGATGATGAAGAAATAAGAAAAACATCAGAAAATGTTGAACTGAGCTCAAAAACCTCCTCAAGATACACTTAGAAGAACCATCCAGAAGATCAAATCATAGGAGACAAGAGTGTAGGAGTGCAAACAAGAAGGCAGCTAGCTGAACAGACAGAAGAAGTATACATAGCAATGTTATCACAAATAGAGCCAAAGAAGTTTGAAGAAGCCAGCAAGGACAACTATTGGGTAAAAGAAATGAATGAAGAATTGGACCAAATTGAGAAGAACAATACCTGGGAACTAGTTCCTAGACCAACTAAGAAGAATATCATTGGTTCAAAATGGATATTCAAAAACAAAATGAATGAGCAAGGTCAAGTAATCAGGAATAAAGCTAGGCTGGTCTGCAAAGGATACTCACAAATAGAAGGACTTGATTATGATGAAACATTTTCCCCTGTAGCCAGAATGGAAGCTATCAGAATGTTCCTGGCATTTGCATGCTACCAAGATTTCAAGGTATATCAAATGGATGTAAAATCTGTTTTTCTTAATGGCGATCTAGAAGAAGAAGAAGTGAACATGGAACAACCAGAAGGTTTCTCATTGACAGATAAAGAAGACTACGTATGCAAACTAAAAAAGGCCCTATATGGACTGAAACAGGATCCTCGTGCCTGGTACTCAAGACTGGATAAATATTTGCAAAAACAGGGTTTTAAAAGAGGTGGAGTAGACAACAATCTATACATAAAAGCCCATGAAAATGAACTCCTAATTGTTGTTGTATATGTTGATGACATTATGTTTGGAAGCAACAGAGATGAGCTAGCAAAAGGATTTGCATAAGAGATGAAATCAGAGTTTGAAATGTCCATGATTGGAGAGCTCAGTTTCTATTTAGGACTTCAAATTCAGCAAAGGAGCACAGGTACATTCATCTCACAAGAAAAATACTTAAAAGAAATGCTGAAAAAGTTCAAAATGGAGGAATGCAAACCTGTTTCAACTCCCATGACCACAGGCTGCAAGCTATGCACTGAGAATGGGTCTGCTGATATAGATCAAAAACTCTACAGATCCATGATTGGAAGTCTATTGTATCTTACTGCATCAAGACCAGACATCATGCTAGCAGTAGGACTAGTGGCAAGATATCAAGTAGCACCTAAACAAAACCATCTTTTGGCAGTAAAAAGAATACTCAGATATCTACAAGGAACAACACAATACGAACTTTGGTATCCTAAAACCAAAAAATTCACTTTATCAGCATACACAGATGTAGATTGGGCCAGTTGTGTTGATGACAGGAAAAGTACGAGTGGAGGTGCTTTATATCTAGAAGAATGCCTGGTGGCATGGTTAAGCAAGAAACAAACATCCATCTCTCTGTCTACAGCTGAAGCAGAATATATAGCAGCAGCAGCATGTTGTACACAAGTCATATGGATGAAGCAAACTCTTCAAGACATGAAGGTAAGCATTGATGAACCTATTTCAATCAAATGTGATAATACAAGTGCTATAAGTATATCCAAAAACCCTGTACTTCACTCAAAAACTAAACATATTCCAATCAAGTATCATTTCCTCCGAGAACAAGTGGCTTAGAAGATAGTAAAGCTGGAATATGTACCAACAAAAGAGCAGACAACTGATATATTTACCAAACCTCTTGCTAGAGAACCATTTCAATATTTGAGAGATAAACTAGGGGTAGTATCTGCATATGCTGCTCTCTGATATAAAGAGAAAGCACAATTTCAGGGGGAGAACAAAAACGAAGATATCATTTCAGGGGGAGAACAACCAACCAAGAAAGCATGAATCAGGTCCTAAGGATCGACGGATTAAGGCAAAAGAACGCCAAGTTATTATCCTAGAATTATCTGCATTATTCAAGCATCAAAATTCTATGAAGTATCATTATTCTCAATCTTAAATCTATACAAGTGAAAGAACTGTATCAATTCACAGTGTACATTCAAAATTAATAATCCTCAAAGTGTTCTCTCAACAAGTCTTATACATGGACCAGCGTGGTACACAGTTAACAGAAGAGAGCCTAAACATAACTCATAAAGAGGAAATGCAAAAAGAAACCCTTTGCCATTGATGACAAAGGGGGAGGAAGAGCAGACAAACAGGAAGAGGGAACAACGGGAGAAAGAACAGGCAAATAGAGAAAATGTATTGCCATCAAAGCCAAAGGGGGAGACTATTGGAAATGTTGTCATTGATGGCAAAGGAGATGTCAAAGGAAATATCCATAAGGAAAAAGAGACAGAGAGGTAGCAGTTGAAGCAGAAGCAATACAGAGGTTTATTCATGAATTAGGGGTGTAATACAGGTTGCAGATGAATTATTGAGAAATTATTGAGCATAGACTTTGATTGAAGACTAAAACCCTGTGATAAAGGCTTAATATGCTTGGGGATGAGTTGGACCATTGCTTAAAATGGCAGAAGAGGACTGGAGAGGGAGAGCCCGAGAGCTGGAGAGAGGCAGAGAACCTCTTCAGCAACAAAATAGGAGGATAATAGCCATCGAACGGAATATCTGGCTTATTACGAAACTATAAGGGTTTGTTTGAGATCTACCACCTGTATATATACACATATCTGTATAGGAAGAATTGTATATGAGTTCTATATGTATTCTTGACCGAATCATCTCAGGAAATGGTCTCAGTGTAACTGTATATCAGTTGGATAAATCGGGATGGAGAATACTGGTATTTACTAGTGATACTCCTGCGTGGATCTCCCAAACTATATGTGCCTTGGTCGTATTGAGGTCAGCACAAGCACTGCCAGTAATTTGAAATAAGGGTTTTGATCACCTTCTGAGAATTGACGAGAGGTGAATGAGATTTCATAACAAAGTACACATATAAGAAACATACAACAGAGCCTATAAAAGAGCGGAACTCTGCGTTACCATAAAGAATATATATATATATATATATATATTGGAGGCGGAACCATAGTCTTGTCAAAGAATATATATATATAATTGAAATCATAAAGGATCGGAACCCGGAGTCAACGAATGCGAGGGAGAACGTAACTTGCATTAACTTTGGTTAAACATTGTGGAACCCGCGAGTGGTTTTGGAGAGTGGATTTCCCCAATTCCGCACCGCCTTTCAAACGTTAAGTGGTATTCCTAGAGTGTGGAGCGATTCCATACAGGAATCGACGCGTGTCCCAAGAGGTTTTGATTAAAATGAAATTTCGTGCATTAACGATCGGCGGAAGACGCCCAGCGAAATGAATAAGATCCGTTGATCTGGGCAAAGGCTATCCAACGGTGGGTGATCACAGGACTTGCACGAGGTTTAATAAAGGTGCGTGGACGATAATTCATGTATGTTGTGTGCATTCGATTGGCGGTTGATGGCATTATGGGCCCGGCGGAAATATACGTAATGAAGTTTGGTTATTAATTTAGTATAAGGCCCGACGGAGGATAAAAGAACTTATGTATAACGACGGAGACATATTAACCTTTGTAATGGATTAAATACAATATAATTTAAATATTTATCACCGAGGGTTATATGATAAGGTCGATCGTATATATGTATATGTTCGGCGCCAGGTTATTTGCATTGATATATATTAAGGTTGCGAGTAATTAAAGAACGCAGTGATATATGTATGTCTTGGAGAGCACATTATTAGAGGAGGCATTAAAATAAACCCTTAGATTTATTGATTATTATCTGAGTACCATCCGAGAAAATAGCCAGCCTTACTTAATTGAAATTGCCGGCGTAGAATAAGTGCAGAGAGAAAGATTGCCCGGGTTGGAATATGATTGAGCATGAAAACTTAAATGCAATTATGGAAAAGGAAAAAGAAGAGGAGAGCATGCAGAGATAAACTGAGATTACAGGTTTGACACGTATACATTCACAAGTGCACACGATTACAGTGAACCAAGGTATGCAGAACAGGTTCTTAATAGCAGCAAGAAAAGACAAATCCAGTAAAGCCAAAATTCAGAAAAGTAGCTGAGTGAAATTGAAATATGTAATTAAAATGTGAAAGGAAATGTTATAATTATTTTTTTATTGTTTGTGATGCAAAGGCAAGTATCCTAAAGAAAAGACAAAAATTCCACTGTAGCATGAAATATTGTACATATTATTATGATTTTAAATTGAGTTGGACAAAGAAATGAGGAGGCAGAAGACCAAGAGGTATGACCATTCATTTCAAATTTCTAGAGGAATACAAACAGTCTTGTGAGAATTCCTATATAAGATCAATTGGATAAGCTCAAAAAAGTGAGAGAGAGAGAGACAGAGAGAGAGCAGATATAGAGAATGCAGAATATAGAAGAATAAAGCAGAGAAGATTAAGAGAAGAAGAGCTGATACAGAACATAGCTGATATCTGGAGTAAATCAGCAAACATTCAGCTTAATAGATGTCAGTTGTAGCTGACAAAGGTTGAAGCCTCTTGTAGGTTGGTGCCTACAGAAAATTGAAGGGAGTTGATGCTTCCTTGCAAGTTGTAGCTTGCAGAATTGAGGTTGGAGCCTCCTGTAGGTTGGTGCCTGCAGAAAAACAGTGGTGAGAGGGAGTAGGAGCTTGCCTTTGCATCACCACAATAATAAGATGTGGTTTTCTCCCGTTATGGGTTTCCACTTATATCTGGTGTCTCTGTGCATGATAGTTATGTATTGAATCTGATATGTATCATCTGCTTAATACCTGCAACTCTCATATTAAGTCTACTGCTATATTAAACTAATACTTGCTGCTCGCATTCTAAGATTACTTGCGCATTAAATTGGATATGAAATGAAGGTGTAAATAAATTAATGAAAAGTTTTAAAATATCAGGAATGCATTAAACTGATTCACCCCCCTCTCAGCTTAATTAAAGGTTCAAGAATTGGTATCGGAGCTGTGTTCCTTTGTACAAGTCTAACAACTGAAAGGAGATCTTAGGTTCCCAAGATGGCTAGTAAAGAAGGATGCTCAACCAATAAAGCCCCTTTCTTCACTGGTGAAAATTATGCTTTTTGGAAAATCAGAATGAGGACATACATAATGTCTCTAGGAATAGAAGTCTGGGCTGCTATGGAATTAGGATATGCCCCAAAGGCAACTGACACAGTAAAAGACTTAAAACAAGATTTTGGCTAATGCAAAAGCCATGAATGCCATCCTCGAATGGATTATGAAGCGTAGTTTATTAAAGTAATGCACAAAGACACTGCCAAAAAAATATGGGATACTCTTGAGAACATACATGAGGGAGACCAGAAAGTAAAAACTGCCAAACTTCAAGTATATAGAGCCCATTTTGAAAACTTAAAAATGAATGATGATGAAGACATTGCCAGTTTTTTCCTAAAAGCTGCAGAAATTATTAACAATATGAAAGCTCTTGGAGAAAAAATGCCAGAAAGTATAATTGTGCAAAATATTCTAATATCTCTTCCATCCAGGTTTAATCCAAAGGTGTCTGCAATAGAAGAAACAGCTTATTGGGAGACCTTGACCATGAACCAGCTACTGGGAAATCTAACAGCTTATGAAATGAGGCTCCCACAGAAGAAGCCTAGTACGAGGGAAGCAGCCTTTAAAACAGAAAAGAAGAAAGAAGAAGAGGGAGACATATGCTCTTGCTCAGATGAAGAAGAGGCAAAGTTTGTCAAGAAATTGGATAGAGGCTCAGGTAAATACAAAAGTAAACTCCCCTTCAAATGCTTTAACTGTGGAAGAGTGGGACACTATGCTGCTAAGTGTCCTCACAAGAAAATAAGTTATCAGGCTCAAGAGTCAGAGAAAAATAAGTACTGGCAGAAAGGAAAGAAGTTCAGCAAAAAATCCTTTTATGCTCAATAAGACAGCAGTACATCTGAAGACTCAGATGAATCCTCAGGAGAAGATGGAACCTCTGAATTTTTGCTAATGGCCATAGAATATCTTGAAGGACTCTTGCTAGAAGAAGAAGAAGAAGGTGAAGTAGACCTTGAGGGGGAGCTAAGAAGTTCTCTAGAAGAGATTAATAGACTCAAACTGAAATGCAGAAAACAAAAAGAGATTCTCCTCAAATGTGTGAAAGAAGAACAAAATTCAGAAGTCCTCATGCAACTGAAGGTAAAGCTTTAAGAAGCCAAGAAGATAGAAGATATGCTACTTCAGAAAATCAAAGATAAAACTTGAGAAAAAGAGAAGCTGGAAGAAGAAATTCTATGTCTGAGAAGGAAATTAGAAAGTGCTCAACAGAAAGTTTCTATATACCCTTCTCAAATGACAAGTTCTGGTAAGTTGAATGAAATCTTGGATGCTCAAAGATCTCCTCTAATAAAAACTGGGATAGGCTATGAAGGAGAATCAAGAAAAGGAAAACGAAAATAGAATTTTTGTGAAAGCAAAGAAGGCTGATGAAGCAGCTCAAATAATTCCTACAAAGGAAGAAACATGTAATGAGAAAGACAGAGACCAGAAGAAACCTCTAATAACAAAGATTGTAACAAATACTAAGACAACAGAGAAAGGATCATATATTCCTGATTATATCAAATTTGGAAGCTATCAAAGGAGATTCTTGCCTCCTATGAAGAATGCCACCTGTTATGTCTGCCACAATCCGGGACACATTGCTGCATATTGTCATGCAAGGAGGAATGATTCAAACCAGCAAAAATTGCAAGCATTGAAGAGACAACCTTACATCAGGTATGCAAGTAATTTCTATGGTTATTGTTTTTATTGTAAGGATTTTGGCCATAGAATTATTGAATGTAGAAATTATGGACAAAGACTGATGTTCAATACCTCAAGGAGGTTTATGAGTCAAAGAAATTTTGTTCATGCTCACAATTCTGCAAAAACTATAATCAAATGTTGTATATGCAATCAAGTTGGACATATATCTTCCAAGTGTTCTCTAAAGGGATATAATTCATCACCTCACAAAAGATACCAAACAAAAGGGTGCCTCCAGTGGATAAAGAAGGTGAATAAATGTGACTTGGCTTTAACTGCTCAAGATTTGAAGAGTCAATGGTATTTGGACAGTGGCTGCTCAAAACACATGACTAGAGACAAAAGCAAGTTTATAACTTTTGATGAAAAGAAATCTGGCAATGTTACTTTTGGCAATGATAAATCAGGTAAGATCAAGGGAAAAGGCTCAGTCAGCATAGATAATGGAAGAGGAAAGGCCCAAGATGTACTATTTGTAGATGGGTTGAAAGAAAATTTACTGAGTGTCAGTCAGATGTGTGACAAAGGCTGTGAAGTTCTTTTTAGAGCACAAGATTGTGAAGTCAGATCAAGCACAACAGGAAAGACTCTACTCAAAGGTGTTCGAACAGAGAGTAATGTGTACATAGTGAAAGAGGAGGATGAAGCCTGCCATCTTAGCAAACTCGAGGAGTCATGGTTATGGCATAGGAGATTGGGACATCTCAGCTTCGACCATATCATCAGACTGAGTAAGAAGAAAGCTGTCAGAGATATGCCTGAAATAAAGAGGCCTTCAAATACCATATGCAAATCTTGTCAATTTGGGAAACAAACTTGCACATCCTTTAAATCTAAAGATGAGCTATCAACTAGAAGACCACTCCAGCTTGTGCACATGGATCTGTGTGGACCTGCAAGAACTAAAACACCAAGTGGAGAATCCTACTTCATGTTGATAATAGATGATTTCTCCAAAATGACATGGGTTGCTTTTCTCAAGAACAAATCAGAAGCACTGGAAAAGTTTAAGATATTCAAAGCATTAGTAGAAAATCAAACTGGATGCAAGCTAAAATGTATCAGATCAGATAGAGGAGGAGAATTCACAGACTATGACTTTGCAGACCTATGTAATGAACATGGAATAAAGCAACAATTTACCATTGCAGGGACACCTCAGCAGAATGGAGTAGCAGAGAGACAAAACAGGTCTGTACAAAAAATGGCCAGAGCTATGATGCAAGAGAATAACATTACTCAAACCTTTTGGGCAGAAGCTGTACACACAGCAGTACATATTCTAAACAAAGCCCATTTAAGACCTAATAGTGATAAGACACCTTATGAGCTATGGCAGGGTAAACCTGCATCAATCAAGCACTTTAGAGTCTTTGGCAGCAAGTGCTACATAAAGAACAATGATGAAAATCTGGGGAAATTTGATGCAAGATCAGATGAAGGAATACTCTTAGGATATGCATCCAAGAGTAAAGGATACAGATGCTACAACAAGACAATTCGAAAAATTGTAGAAAGTATTGATGTAAGATTTGATGAAGAACTCCCAAACAAGACAAGAGATATAGACTGCAGCAGCCATCCTGAAAATCATGGAGAAGAGGACCAAGATGATGAAGAAATAAGAAAAACATCAGAAAATGTTGAACTGAGCTCAAAAACCTCCTCAAGATACACTTAGAAGAACCATCCAGAAGATCAAATCATAGGAGACAAGAGTGTAGGAGTGCAAAAAAGAAGGCAGCTAGCTGAACAGATAGAAGAAGTATACATAGCAATGTTATCACAAATAAAGCCAAAGAAGTTTGAAGAAGCCAGCAAGGACAAGTATTGGGTAAAAGAAATGAATGAAGAATTGGACCAAATTGAGAAGAACAATACCTGGGAACTAGTTCCTAGACCAACTAAGAAGAATATCATTGGTTCAAAATGGGTATTCAAAAACAAAATGAATGAGCAAGGTCAAGTAATCAGGAATAAAGCTAGGCTAGTCTGCAAAGGATACTCACAAATAGAAGGACTTGATTATGATGAAACATTTGCCCCTGTAGCCAGAATGGAAGCTATCAGAATGTTCCTGGCATTTGCATGCTACCAAGATTTCAAGGTATATCAAATGGATGTAAAATCTTCTTTTCTTAATGGAGATCTAGAAGAAGAAGTGTACATGGAACAACCAGAAGGTTTCTCATTGACAGATAAAGAAGACTATGTATGCAAACTGAAAAAGGCCCTATATGGACTGAAACTGGCTCCTTGTGCTTGGTACTCAAGACTGGATAAATATTTGCAAAAAAAGGGTTTTAAAAGAGGTGCAGTAGACAACAATCTATACATAAAAGCCCATGAAAATGAACTCCTAATTGTTGTTGTATATGTTGATGACATTATGTTTGGAAGCAACATAGATGAGCTAGAAAAAGGATTTGCAGAAGAGATGAAATCAGAGTTTGAAATGTCCATGATTGGAGAGCTCAGTTTCTATTTAGGACTTCAAATTCAGCAAAGGAGCACAGGTACATTCATCTCACAAGAAAAATACTTAAAGGAAATGCTGAAAAAGTTCAAAATGGAGGAATCCAAATCTGTGTCAACTCCCATGACTACAGGTTGCAAGCTATGTGCTGATGATGGGTCTGCTGATATAGATCAAAAACTCTACAGATCCATGATTGGAAGTCTATTGTATCTTACTGCATCAACACCAGACATCATGCTAGCAGTAGGACTAGTGGCTAGATATCAAGCAGCACCTAAACAAAACCATCTTCTCGCAGTAAAAAGAACACTCAGATATCTATAAGGAATAGCACAATATGGAATTTGGTATCCTAAAACCAAAAACTTCACTTTAACAGCATACACAGATGCAGATTGGGCCAGCTGTGTTGATGACAGGAAAAGTACAAGTGGAGGTGCTTTCTATCTAGGAGAAAGTCTGGTGGCATGGTTAAGCAAGAAACAAACATCCATCTCTCTGTCTACAACTGAAGAAGAATATATAGCAGCAGCAGCATGTTGTACACAAGTCATGTGGATGAAGCACACTCTTCAAGACATGAAGGTAAGCATTGATGAACCTATTTCAATCAAATGTGATAATACAAGTGCTATAAGTATATCCAAAAATCCTGTACTTCATTCAAAAACTAAACATCTTCCAATCAAGTATCATTTCCTCCAAGAACAAGTGGCTCAAAAGATAGTAAAGCTGGAATATGTACCAACAAAAGAACAGATAGCAGATATATTTACCAAACCTCTTGCTAGAGAACCATTTCAATATTTGAGAGATAAACTAGGGGTAGTATCTACAGATGCTACTCTCTGATATAAAGAGAAAAGCACAACTTCAGGGGGAGAACAAAAACGAAAATATCATTTCAAGGGGAGAACAACCAACAAAGAAAGCATGAATCAGGTCCTAAGGATCGAAGGATTAAGGCAAAAGAATGCCAAGTTATTATCCTAGAATTATCTGCATTATTCAAGCATAAAAAGTCTATGAAGTATCATTATTCTCAATCTTAACTCTATACAAGTGAAAGAACTGTATCAATTCACAGTGTACATTCAAAATTGATAATCCTCAAAGTGTTCTCTCAACAAGTCTTATACATGGAGCAGCGTGGTACACAGTTAACAGAAGAGAGCCTAAACATAACTCAGAAAGAGGAAACGCAAAAAGCAACCCTTTGCCATTGATGACAAAGGGGGAGGAAGAGCAGACAAACAGGAAGAGCAAACAACAGGAGAAAGAACAGGCAAATAGAGAAAATGTATTGCCATCAATGCCAAAGGGGGAGACTGTTGGAAATGTTGTCATTGATGGCAAAGGAGATGACAAAGGAAATATCCATAAGGCAAAAGAGACAGAGAGGTAGCAGTTGAAGCAGAAGCAATACAGAGGTTTATTCATGAATTAGGGGTGTAATACAGGTTACAAATGAACTATTGAGAAATTATTGAGCATAGACTTTGATTGAAGACTAAAACCCTGTGATAAAGGCTTAATATGCTTGGGGATGAGTTGGAACATTGCTTAAAATGGCAGAAGAGGACTGGAGTGGGAGAGCCCGAGAGCTGGAGAGAGGCAAAGAACCTCTTCAGCAATAGAATAGGAGGATAATAGCCATCGAACGGAATATCTGGCTTATTACGAAACTATAAGGGTTTGTTTGAGATCTACCACCTGTATATATATACACATATCTGTATAGGAAGAATTGTATATGAGTTCTATATGTATTCTTGATCGAATCATCTGAGGAAATGGTCTCAGTGTAACTGCATATCAGTTGGATAAATCAGGATGGAGAATACTGGTATTTACTGGTGATACTCCTACGTGAATCTCCCTTAAGTTCTTGTAGAAGCCGGACTGTGTAAATCAAGCTTCGAGTCTGCCTGTGTATTTAGAAAGGAAAGGGTATGATAATGTGTAGATATGTACCTTGTCATTTTGGGATAAATTGTCAATGATTGTCCAAACTGTATGTTCCTTGGTCGTATTGAGGTCAGCGCAAGCACTGCCAGTAATTTGAAATAAGGGTTTTGATCACCTTCTGAGAATTGACGAGAGGTGAATGAGATTTCATGACAAAGTACACATATAAGAAACATACAACAGAGCCTATAAAAGAGCGGAACTCTGCGTTACCATAAAGAATATATATATATATATATATATATATATATATATATATATATTGGAGGCAGAACCATAGTCTTATCAAAGAATATATATATAATTGAAATCATAAAGGATCGGAACCTGGAGTCAACGAATGCGAGGGAGAACGTAACTCGCATTAACTTTGGTTAAACACTGTGGAACACACGAGTGGTTTTGGAGAGTGGATTTCCCCAATTCCGCACCGCCTTTCAACGTTAAGTTGTATTCCTAGAGTGTGGATTGATTCCATACAGGAATCGACGCGTGTCCCAAGCGGTTTTGATTAAAATGAAATTTCGCGCATTAACGATCGGCGGAAGACACCCAGCGAAATGAATAGGATCGGTTGATCTGGGCAAAGGCTATCCAACATTGGGTGATCACAGGACTTGCATGAGGTTTAATAAAGGTGCGTGGATGATAAGTCATGTATGTTGTGTGCATTCGATTGGCGGTTGATGGCATTGTGGGCCCGGCGGAAATATATGTAATGAAGTTGGGTTATTAATTTAGTATAAGGCCCGACGGAGTATAAAATAACTTATGTATAACGACGGAGACATATTAACCTTTGTAATGGATTAAATACAATATAATTTAAATATTTATCACCGAGGGTTATATGATAAGGTTGATCGTATATATGTATATGTTCGGTGCCGGGTTATTTTCATTGATATATATTAAGGTTGCAAGTAATTAAAGAACGCAGTGATATATGTATGTCTTGGAGAGCACATTATTAGAGGAGGCATTAAAATAAACCCTTAGATTTATTTATTATTATCTAAGTACCAACCGAGAAAATAGCCAGCCTTACTTAATTGAAATTGCCAGCGTAGAATAAGTGCAGAGAGAGAGATTGCCCGGGTTGGAATATGATTAAGCATGAAAACTTAAATGCAATTATGGAAAAGGAAAAAGAAGAGGAGAGCATGCAGAGCTAAACTGAGATTACAGGTTTTACAGGTATACATTCACAGGTGCACACAATTACAGTGAACCAAGGTATGCAGAACAGGTTCTTAACAGCAGCAAGAAAAGACAAATCCAGTAAAGCCAAAATTCGGAAAAGTAGCTGAGTGAAATTGAAATATGTAATTAAAATGTGAAAGGAAATGTTATAATTAATTTTTTATTGTTTGTGATGCAAAGGCAAGTATCCTAAAGAAAAGACAAAAATTCCACTGTAGCATGAAATATTGTACATATTATTATTATTTTAAATTGAGTTGGACAAAGAAATGAGGAGGCAGAAGACCAAGAGATATGACCATTCATTTCGAATTCCTAGAGGAATACAAATAGTCTTGTGAGAATTCCTATATAAGATGAATTTGATAAGCTCAAAATGGAGAGAGATAGAGAGAGAGAAAGAAGATATAAAGAATGCAGAATATAGAAGAATAAAGCAGAGAAGATTAAGAGAAGAAGAGCAGATACAGAACAGAGCTGATATCTGGAGTAAATCAGCAAACATTCAGCTTAATAGCTGTCAGTTGTAGCTGACAAAGGTTGAAGCCTCCTGTAGGTTGGTGCCTATAGAAAATTGAAGGGAGTTGGTGCTTCCTTGCAAGTTGTATCTTGCATAATTGAGGTTGGAGCCTCCTGTAGGTTGGTGCCTGCAGAAAAACAGTGGTGAGAGGGAGTAGGAGCTTGCCTTTGCATCACAACAATAATAAGATGTGGTTTTCTCCTATTATGGGTTTCCACTTATATCTGGTGTCTCTGTGCATGATAGTTATGTATTGAATCTGATATGTATCATCTGCTTAATACCTGCAACTCTCATATTAAGTCTACTGCTATATTAAACTAATACTTGCTACTTGCATTCTAAGATTACTTGCACATTAAATTGGATATGAAATGAAGGTGTAAATAGCTTAATGAAAAGTTTTAAAAGATTAGGAATGCATTAAACTGATTCACCCCCCCCACCCCCTCTCAGTTTAATTAAAGGTTCAACACCACCTAATGAACGACCTATATTGACTATGAAATTATAATATTTTACAAGGCAATTTTACATTTTTTTTAGGTTCGGGGGCGCTGCCCCCAACCCCCACCAAGGGGGACTCATAAATTCCTTATCGCCCCCACTTGGACCCCTCTAACAGTCATCAAATGACCAGCGGAGTTTTCTCCCCATTAAGAAGAGGGTTTCAATGCAGCTATACATATAAAAAAAGAAGATAATCATGCTCCACACCCAACTATCTCCCACTTGGAGACTGATTGTAGCAACTTCATCGCTGCTTCATTTTTTGTACAATTACTCCACTTTGAACTAGGTTGTTTCTCATCTTCATCTTCATACTTGAATACCAATTGAAACTGAGTAGAATCTCAGTTTCTTCCTCGTTACAACTTTTGTTAACATATTTGTAGGATTCTAGCTAGTGTGTATCTTCTTAAGCTGCAAATGTCCATCTTCCAACACTCACCGTATGAAATGGTACTTGAGTTGTATATGCTTAGTCTTGAAATGAAATTATGAGTTATTTGCAATATGAATGGCACTCTGGTTGTCACTGTATGACCTGCCCATCTCTTTCTTCTTACCCAATTCATCCATAAACCTTTGTAACCAAATCATTTCTTTAATAGCCTCTATAGCAGGAACATACTCTGCTTCTATTGTTGAAAGTGCAACGACACTTTTCATTTTTGAAACCCAACTGAAAATTTCTCCACCTATAGTAAATACATACCCTGTAGTGCTCCTCCTCTTATCTCTATCACCTACCATATCTGCATCAACATATCCCTGTGGAGCAATGTTTGAACCACAAAAGCATAATGCTTGATTTTTGGCACCTCTCAAATATTCGACAATCCATTTCACTACCATCCAATGTTCTTTTCCTAGATTTTTCATGTACCTGCTTATAACTCCCACTGCATGTGCAATATCTGGCCTTATGCAGACCATTGTATACATCAAGCTTCCAACTATTGATGCCTATGGAAATTTAGACATAAAATCCATTTCAACTTGGGTCTTAGACCACATCTCCTTACTAAGTTTGAAATGTCTAGCCAAAGGTATACTAACTGGTTTTTTATTCTTCATATTAAATATTTCCAACACCTTTTGTATGTACTCATATTGAGACAATGTTAATTTTCGATTTTTTGTCTCTAGTTATTCTCATACCAAGGATTTCTTTTGTAGCTCCAAAATCCTTCATTGCAAATGATTTTTCCAATTTTCCTTTGAGCATGTTTATTTCCTCCATGTTAGACCCTCCACCAATCATTTCATCTACATACAATAACAAGATAATATATTTTCCATCATTTTTCTTTTTGAGATAAACACAATGATCAGAGTGACATCGAGTATAACCTTATTCAAACATAAAACTGCCAATTTTTAGATATCGCTACCTTGGAGTCTATTTAAGCCATACAAACTCTTCTTTAACCTGCACACTAATTTTTCCTTCCCTTTCACTTCATATCCTTGCGATTGTTGGGTATGTGTTCTATTCTTTCCACGGCTAATCACGCACGGGGGGGTAAGAGGGGGGCGATAGCCCCCCCTTTATGCTGGGCATAATGGGGGGGTCACAGGGGGGTGGTAGCCCCTCCTGTCGGGGTCTGGGGCAGTGCCCCGATGAAAATTTTTTGGTCCTTAATTTCCGGTGGACGGTCCACGCCCATGGTTTTGTGCATGGTTTTGCACATAGTTTTGGGGTACGATATTTTTCGGCCCCTGGTATTTTTGTAGATCCGGTCAAGGAAACTATGATTATGTTTTAATCTAGGGTTAATGGATTAGGGTTTATGTATGCTTCGACATGTATATATATGTGTTGTAACACTAAAAGGAATATAATGAAAAATCAAGTTGGTCGTCCTGATTTGGGATCCAGAGGAAAATCTCTGTGTTTATATATTTTATGCTTTATGCTCTCGCTATTGTTTATTTTCTATTATAAGATTCGTGTGTAGATAATTTATGTCCAAGGTTAAAACCTACATTTGGTATCAGAGCAGTTTCAGCTTCAAGGGGATGCCTTTACTGCTGAGGGGTTTTTTTCTCGAGCCTGAGGTAGACCCTGTTCAGTGGGAGATCTACAAGATCAATTCTTGTGGTGAAAGAAGATGGTGAGCGGCGGAAAGATAGAGATCGAGAAATTTAATGGTCAGAGTTTTTAGTTATGGAAGCTCAAGATGGAGGATCTGTTGGTGGATAAAGATCAGTGGATCGCGGTAGATCCAGGTACTAAACCAATGGCAATGTTAGATGAAGACTAGAAGAAACTGGATCGAAAGGCTAAGAGCACAATACGATTGTGTGTCTCAGATTCAGTATTGTTGAATGTATCTAGGGAAGCTACGACGAAGAATTTGTGGGAAAAACTTGGGACTTTGTACCAATGTAAGTCTCTGGTGAATAAGTTGTTTTGACAGAAAAATCTGTATAACCTGAGGATGAAGGATGGAGACTCGGTGACAAAGCATCTGAACGCCTTTAATACTGTGGTAAGTCAGTTGTCATTCGTTGATATTAAAATATTATATGAAGATAAGTGCATCAGTTTGTTGTGTTCTCTACCAGACTCGTGGGACATTTTGGTTATTTCAATAGGTAGCAATACAACTACCTTGAATTTTGATTACATTGTCTCAGCCTTGTTGTCAGAGGAAATGAGACGGAGAAATATGGAGGGCCATAATGGAAATGCATTATCTATATGAGGAAGGTCCCAAAATAGAAATAAGAATAAGGTTTCAAGTGGGAGATTCAAATCTAGAGGGAGATCTAAATCTCCTGGAAAGTTTGTAAAGGTATGTTGGAAATGCGGAAAGGAAGGGCACTACAAAAGGGATTGTAGATCTAAAGCTCCTGAGAAAGGAAATGGATTTGATGATGCTCCTTCTGTAGAGGCAAAAACCACCTCGGATGAAGGTGGGGATGTGTATTTGGCTTCTTCAAATACACATGTATATCATGAGTCATGGTTGATTGACTCAGGTGCATCCTTTCACTTCACTCCCCATAGGGAGTGGTTCTGCGAGTATGAGAAATATGATGGTGATGATGTCTTCCTAGGGGATGATAGGAAGGCCAGAATCGTCAGATGTGGAAAGGTCAAGCTGAAGCTGCAAGGTGGAAGGATTGGAACACTTCCTGGTGTTCTGCATATTCCTGAATTGGCTAGAAATCTGATTTTTGTAAGCAAGATGGATGATGCAGGTGTAAAAATAGTGTTCGAGAAAGATTCCTGCAAGATGGTTCGAGGATCACTGATATTAATGCGGGTAGTTCGGACTGGAACTCTATAAAAGCTACAAGGTAGCACTGTTATTGATGGGTGTAACAGTTCTGTGGTTCCTGAAAGTGGAGCAGAAAGCCTAGATGTCTCTGGAGAAAATACCATGCTATGGCATCAAAGGCCTGGACATATTGGAGGGAAGGGCCTTCGGATACTGCATAAAAATGGTATGGTAGAAGGTATGTCTAATAGCTCTCTAGATTTTGATTTCTGTGAACATTGTGTATATGGGAAGCAGAATCGAGTGATTTTTCCTTCTAGTGCTAAGATGGAGAACAAGATATTAGAACTTGTGCACAGTGATGTGTTTAGACCTGTGTCAGTTCCACCATTGGGAAAGTCTGTGTAATATGTTTCATTCATAAATGACTTCTCAAGGAATACATGGATATATTTCTTGAGGAAAAAATTTGAAGTCTTTGACAGCTTTAAGGAATTTAAGGCTCTGGTGGAAAACTAGACAGAGAAGAAGATAAAGGCGCTGAGGACAGATAATGGTGGGGAGTTCTACAAGAAGGAATTTGAAGAGTTCTGTAAGAAGTGTGGTATAGCACGGCAAAATACTACTCCATACACACCTCAACAAAATGGAGTTATAGAAAGAATGAACAGAACACTGATGGAAAAGGCAAGAAGCATGCTCAGTGGTACTGGTTTAGGACAAGAATTCTGGGCAGAGGCAGTGGAGACTGCATGTTATCTGGTTAACAGATCACCTTCATTAGTGTTGGAGGATAAGACTCCACATGAGGTATGGATTGGTAAGAAACCCTCTCTTTCACATCTAAGGGTATTTGGATGTGATGCATATGTACATGTTCCAAAGGAGAAAAGGACCAAGTTGGATAATAAATCTGAAAGGTGCATCTTTATTGGGTATAAGGATGGTTTAAAGGGTTACAAGCTTTGGAACCCAGAAACAAGGAAGGTTGTGTACAGCCGAGATGTGGTGTTTAGAGAGGTGAAAGATGTTGTTAAACATGAAGTCATACCAAAGGAACCTGAGAAGATAGAGTTTGAGCTAAAGGAGAATGAATCAGACTCTACAACAGAAGAAGACTCAGAAGGGGAAGAGCCACAAACTCCAGCTGTGAGAAGATCAGCTTGGGAAAGAAGACAACCAGAAAGGTATAGTCCATCTGCTTTCTGTTCAAATTTTGCTTTAACTATAACTGATGATGATCCCAGAACTGTCAGGGAGGCAGTAGATTCAGAGGATGGAAAACTCTGGAAGGAGGCCATGGTTGATGAAATGGCATCCTTGCATAAAAATGAGGCATGGGATCTAGTGGAGTTGCCGGCTAGAAGGAAGCCCATCGGGAGCAAATGGGTGTTTAAGAAGAAGATGAATGTAGAAGGCAAGGTGGAGAAATACAAAGCTCGGTTGGTAGCAAAAGGTTATTCCCAGGTGCCGAGAATTGATTTTGGTGATATTTTTCTCCTGTTGCCAAAGTTACTTCTATTAGATTACTTTTATCTGTTGCTGCTGCATTTGATTTTGAGATAGAACAGATGGATGTGAAGACAGCATTTCTTCACGGGGATCTAGAAGAAGAGATCTACATGAAGCAACCTGAAGGCTTTATAGTGAAGGGTAAGAAAGAACTGGTATGCAGGTTGAAGAAGTCTTTGTATGGGTTAAAACAGTCACCAAGGATGTGGTATCAGAAATTTGATACCTATATACGGGGACTTGGCTTCACCCGAAGCAAGGAGGATCACTGTGTTTATTTTAAATTAATTGGTGACCGTGTTATTTATTTGGTCTTGTATGTGGATGATATGTTGTTGATTGGAAATGACAAAGAAATTATCCAAGATTTGAACACCCAACTGTTCTCCAAATTCGACATGAAGGATCTGGGTGCTGCAAACTATATTTTGGGCATGGAAATTAAGAGAGATCGGGCAAAGAGGAAGCTCTGGTTAAACCAGAGGAAGTATGTCGAGACTATATTGCAGAGGTTCAATATGCAGGATAGTAAACCGGTGAATGTTCCTATTCTTGTAGGTGTAAAGTTGTTTGTTGAACAGTGTCCCAAGACACAAGAAGAAGAGGAGGATATGTCCCGTGTTCCATATGCAAGTGCAGTGGGTAGCCTGATGTATGCAATGGTCTGTACTAGACCAGACATTGCACATGCAGTGGGAGTATTGAGCAGGTTTATGTCAAACCCGGGGAAGGAGCATTGGACAACAGTGAAGCGGGTTTTCAGATATTTACGTGGCACTAGTGATTATGGCTTGTGCTACCAGGGAAGACCAGGATTGGAAAGAATGTTGGACATTCGTGGTTTTGTTGATGCAGACTGGGCTGGAGATTTGGACCAAAGAAGATCTACAAGTGGGTATTTTTTTAGCCCATTTGGAGGCGCAGTCATTTGGATGAGTAAAAGAGAGTTTGTAGTGGCTCTTTCAAATACAGAGGCAGAATACATGGTAGCCACTCATGCAAGCAAGGAATTATTTTGGTTGCAGAGATTGTGTTCAAGTATGGGGTTGGTACAGAAAGCTATAAGGATAGACTGCGATAGCCAAAGTGCAATTTTCTTGGCTAAGAACCCTGCTTAACATTCAAAGACAAAGCACATTGATGTTCAATATCATTTTGTTAGAGATATGGTTGAGGCTAAAAGGTTGTTGTTGGTAAAGGTGGACACTTTGAATAATTTTGTAGATGCATTAACGAAGTCTGTGAGCACTCAGAAGTTCTCTTGGTGTAGAGAAACAATGGGTGTTGAAGAATTGGGCCAATGAATAAGCTCTCCTGTGGCCGCCTGTGGAAATAAAACAACAAGTGGGAGAATGTTGGGTATGTGTTATATTCTTTCCATGACTAATCACGTGCAAGGGGGTAAGAGGACGGGCGATAGCCTCCCTTTGTGCTGGGTGCAACAGGGGGGTCACAAGGGGGGCATTAGGCCCCCCTGTCGGGGTCCGGGGAAGCGGCCCGGCGAAAATTTTTTGGTAACTTAATTTCCGATGGACGGTCTGTGCCCATGGTTTTGTGCATGGTTTTGGAAATGGTTTTGGGGTATGATGGTTTTCGTTCCCTGGTATTTTTGTAGATCTATTCAAGGGAACTACGGTTATGTTCTAATCTAGGTTTAATGGATTGGGGTTTATGTATGCTTTGACATGTATATATATGTGTTGTAACACTAAAAGGAATATAATGAAAAATCAAGCTAGTCGTCTCGATTTGGGATCCAGGGGAAAATATCTGTTTTTATCTATTTTATGTTTTATGCTCTCGATATTGTTTCTTTTCTGTTATAATATTCATGTGTAGATAATTTCTGTCCAGGGTTAAAACCTACAATGGTTGTTTTTACATCTAATTGTTCATGATGTAAATATTCTGCTGCCACAAGACTTAAAATAGTTCTGATTGAACTCATTTTAACAAGAGGAGAGAATATTTCATCAAATTCGATACCTTTCTTGTTTGCAAACCCCTTCACCACAAGTCTAGGTTTGTACCTCTGTTTTCCTCCATCTTCTTCCTTCAACCTATAAACCCATTTATTATGCAATGTTGTTTTACCTGCATGCAACTTGACTAAGTCCCAAGTCTAGCTATGTACTAAAGATTCCATCCCTTCTTTCATGGCTAGCTCCCACTTCTTCCTGGTTTATACCTGCATTGTTTCTTCATAACATTTGGGTTCACCATAATCAGTGAACAATACATAATATTATGAAGGAGAGTATCATTTTGAGGGGCAACTTATCCTAGTAGATCTTCTTACACCAGTTTTATGTGTTTGAGGTGCATGTTGTTGTTGTGGATGTTGATTATTATTATTTCCAGGCACCTTTACTTTTTCTGTGATCTCATCAAAAACTGTGTTCTTTGTTTTCTTTTTCCTGCTTCTTTTCCTGCAACTAATCCTTGTACAAGACCTTTTCATTGAATAGTACATCTTTTCTCCTAATTATTTTGTGATTTTCATAATCATATATGCGATAACCAAAATCATTAACACCATATCCAATAAAGGTACATTTTTTTATTTTACCTCAAGCTATATTCTATTTTCTTTATTAATATGGACAAAGGCCTCACAACCAAAAGGCTTTAAAAAGGAGTATTCTACCCTTTTACCTATCCATGCCTCCTTTGGAATAACACCATCCAAGGAACTTGAAGGTCCTATGTTTATTAGATAAACATCAGTATCTATAGCATCTACCCAAAATTGTAAAGGCAATCATGCATGTAATCTCATGCACCTTCACACTCCATGATTGTCCTATTCATCCTTTGTGACATGCCATTTTCCCGTGGTGCTCTTAGAACTAGGCTTCTCTCTATGAATTCCATGCTTTGAATGGTACCTATCAAAATTTTTGTTGCAATATTCACCTCCATTTTCTGATCTGAGACACTTCAAATTCTTTCCTATCTCAATCTCAACCAAACTTTTCCATTTCTTGAAAGTATCAAATACGTAATATTTATTCTCAATACAATAAATCTAATTTTTCTATTTGCATCATCAATAAAATTAACATAATAATGATAGCCACCAATAGATGATACCTGAGAAAGTCCCCATATAACATCTGTATGCACAAGCTCTAATTTTTCTCTCTTCTTTTCTTTCCCAACTCTAAGAAATATGACTCTCTTCTGTTTTCCATAAACACAATTCTCACAAAAATCCAAATCAATATTCTTCAAACCTGGAAACAAATTTCTTGAGTGAACAATATTCATCCCCTTCTCACTCATGTGTCTGAGCCTATGATGCCATAATGGTGCATCTTCTCCTATGGAGGTTAAAGCATTAAGACAATTATCAATACCATTGCATAAATACATTGTACCAACATTTTCTCCTTTTTCTATTACCAAGGCTCCTTTAGTGACCTTCTATGATTTATCTGTAAAATTTCTCACACAACCTTCACTACCTAACTACCCTTTTGAGATCATATTTTTCTTCAGATCTGGAACATTCCTTACCTCTTTTAATAACCATTTCCATTATGTTTTTTTACAAGAACTTTACCCGTTCCAACGATTTTACAAGGTTTATCATCACCCAGACGAACCTGTCCAAGATATCCTTGAACATTGTCATGAAAATGTTTCTTATCAGGTGTCACATGGAATGAAGCCCCTGAATTTACCACCCAAGCATCAATAACATTTTCTAGTAAAATAATCAACGTTTTTTAACACATCACCTATCACATTTGATTCATTACTGTTTTCTTGTTGTGCATCTCCTTCTTTTCCCTTCTGATACTTGATGTCTTTCTTCAAGTCTCCTTTCTTCTAGCATTTCCAGCACACTGTCCCTGACCTAGACTTGGATCTGAATTTCCTTTATTTACTGTGATATCCTGGGCTCTTTTCTCTTTCCATTTTTCTTCCCTAGTATGAACTCAAATATTTATCCGATGTCTCATAGGAGCTTTTCCATCGCATTTCTTCGCAAAGGATAGCACCGACAACATAATCAAACTTTAAAGTACTAGATCCAAAGACAGAGTTACTAATGGCCACAACTAAACCATTCCAAATTTCTGGCAATGAGCAAAAAATAAGATAGCCCTAACTTCATCATCAAATTTTACCCCTAAAAAACTTAACTGATTGGTGACCGTATTAAATTCATTCAAATGATCTGCAACAGATCCGCCTTCTGACATCTTCATATTAAATAAATGTTTCATAAGAAATACCTTATTTGAGGCCGACGGTTTTTCATATAGTTTCCCCAATGTCGTCGTTAAAGCCTCTATGTCCTTTCCTTTGAAATATTAAAGGCTACCGATGCTGCTAGGCACAGTCATATTGTTCCAATTGCCTTTCTGTCGAGAATCTCCCATTGTTATTTTTTCATACTCGACAGATTATTTGTATTTCTCCTCAATTGAAGGTACATATCTTTCTGATACATATAATCTTCCATTTACATCCTTGTAGGTTTTAACCCTGTACAGAAATTATCTACAAACGAATCTTAAAGACAAAAAATAAACAGTAGCGAGAGCATAAAACATAAAATAGATAAACACAAAGATATTCCCCTGGATCCCAAATCAGGACGACGAGCTTGATTTTTCATTATATTCCTTTTAGTGTTACAACACATATATATACATGTCAAAGTATACATAAACCCCAATCCATTAAACCTGGATTAGAACATAATTGTAGTTCCCTTGACCGGATCTACAAAATACCAGGGGCGAAAACCATTGTACCCCAAAACCATGTGCAAACCCATGCACAAAACCATGGGTAGATCCGCCCATCGGAAAATAAGAACCAAAAAAAAAATTCAGGGGCATTGCCCCAGACCCCAACAGGGGGGGCTACCGCCCCCCTGTGACCCCCCCACGCATGATTAGTCATGGAAAGAATATAACACACACCCAATATTCTACCACTTGTTGTTTTCTTTCCGCAGGGGGCCACATGAGAGCTTAGCCATTAGCCCAGTTCTACAACACCCATTTTTTCTCTACACCAAGAGAACTTCTGAGTGCTTATAGGCTTTGTCAATGCATCTGCAACATTCTTCAAAGTGTCCATCTTTACCAGCAACACCCTTTTAGCCTCAACCATATCTCTCACAAAGTGATATTTAACATCAATGTGCTTTGTCTTTGAATGATAACCAGGGTTCTTAGCCAAGAAAATTGCACTTTGGCTATCACAATCTATCCTTATAGCTTGTTGTACCAACCCCATACTTGAGCACAATATCTACAGCCAAAATTCTTCCTTGCTTGCATGAGTGGCTACTATGTATTCAGCCTCTGTAGTTGAAAGAGCCACTACAGATTGTCTTTTACTCATCCAACTGACTTCACCTCCAAATACGCTAAACACATACCCACTTGTAGATCTTCTTTGGTGCATATCTCCAACCCAGTCTGCATCAACAAAACCACAAATTTCCAACACTCTTTCCAATTCTGGTCTTCCCTGGTAGCAGAAGCCATAATCACTAGTGCCACGTAAATATCTGAAAACCCGCTTCACTGTTGTCCAATTCTCCTTCCCTGGGTTTGACATAAACCTGCTCAATACTCCCACTGCATATGCAATGTCTGGTCTAGTATATACGATTTCATACATCAGGCTACCCACTGCACTTTCATATGCAACACGGGACATATCCTCCTCTTCTTCTTGTGTCTTGGGACACTATTCAGCAGACAACTTTGTACCTACAAGAATCAGAACATTCACCAGTTTACTATCCTGAATATTGAACTTCTGTAATATAGTCTCGACATACTTCCTCTGGTTTAACCAGAGCTTCCTCTTTGCCTGATCTCTCTTAATTTCCATGCCCAAAATATAGTTTGTAGCACCAAGATCCTTCATGTTGAATTTGGAGAACAGTTGGGTCTTCAAATATTGGATAATTTCTTTGTCATTTCCAATCAACAACATATCATCCACATACAAGACCAAATAAATAACACGATCACCAATTAATTTAAAATAAACACAGTGATCCTCCTTGCTTCTAGTGAAGCCAAGTCCCCGTATGTAGGTGTCAAATTTCTGATACCACATCCTTGGTGACTGTTTTAACCCATACAGAAACTTCTTTAACCTGCATACTAGTTCTTTCTTCCCCTTCACCATAAAGCCTTCAGGTTTTTTCATGTAGATCTCCTCTTCCAAATCCCCTGAAGAAATTTTGTCTTCACATCCATCTGTTCTACCTCAAAATCAAATGCAGCAGCAACAGATAAAAGTAATCTAATAGAACTAACTTTGGCAGCAGGAGAAAAAATATCACCAAAATCAATTCCTGGCACCTGGTAATAACCTTTTGCTACCAACCGAGCTTTGTATTTCTCCACCTTGCCTTCTACATTCATATTCTTCTTAAACACCCATTTGTTCTTGATGGCCTTCCTTCCAGCTGGCAACTCCACTAGATCCCATGCCTCATTTTTATGCAAGGATGCCATTTCATCAACCATGGCCTCCTTCCAAAGTTTTCCATAATTTGAATCTACTGCCTCCCTGAAAGTTCTGGGATCATCATCAATTATAGTTAACGAAAAATTTGAACAGAAATCAGATGGACTATACCATTCTAATTGTCTTCTTTCCCGAGCTTATCTTCTCACAGCTGGAGTTTCTGGCTCTTCCTCTTCTGAGTCTTCTTCTGTTGTAGAGTCTGATTCATCCTCCTTTAGCTCAAACTCTATCTTCTCAGGTTCCTTTGGTAGGACTTGATGTCTAACAACATCTTTCACCTCTCTAAACACCACATCTTAGTTGTACACAACCTTCCTTGTTTCTGGGTTCCAAATCTTGTAACCCTTTAAACCATCCTTATACCCAATAAAGATGCACCTTTCAGATTTATTATCCAACTTGGTCCTTTTATCCTTTGGAACATGTGCATATGCATCACATCTAAATACCCTCAGATGTGAAAGAGAGGGTTTCTTACCATTCCATACCTCATGTGGAGTCTTATCCTCCAACGCTGATGAAGGTGATCTATTAACCAAGTAACAAGCAGTTTCCACTCCCTCTGCCCAGAATTCTTGTCCTAACCCGGTACCACTGAGCATGCTTCTTGCCTTTTTCCATCAGTGTTTTGTTCATTCTTTCTGCAACTTTGTTTTTCTTAGGTGTGTATGGAGTAGTCTTCTGCCGTGATATACCACTCTTCTTACAAAACTCTTCAAATTCCTTCTTGCAGAACTCCCCACCATTATCTGTCCTCAGCACCTTTATCTTCTTCTCTGTCTGGTTTTCCACCAGAGCCTTAAATTCTTTAAATCTATCAAAGACTTCAAATTTCTTCCTCAAGAAATATATCCATGTATTCCTTGAGAATTCATCTATTAATGAAACATAGTACACAAAATTACCCAGTGATGGAACCGACACTGGTCTAAACAGATAACTGTGCACAAGCTCTAATATCTTGTTTTCCCTGTTAGCACCAGAAGGAAAATTGACCTGATTCAGCTTCAAAAATACAAAATGTTCACAGAAATCAAAATCCAAAGAGATATTAGACATACCTTCTACCATACCATTTCCATGCAGTATCTGAAGGCCCTTCTCTCCAATATGTCCAAGCCTTTGATGCCATAGCATGGTCTTTTCTCCAGAGACCGCTAGGCTTTTCGCTCCACTTTCAGGAACCACAGAACTGTTGCACCCAACAATAATAGTTTTTCCCTGAAGCTTGTACAGAGTTCCAATGTGAACCCCTGCATTAATACCAGTGTTCCCTGAACCATCTTACAGGTATATTTCTCGAACACTATTTTTACACCTGCATCATCCATCTTGCTTACAGAAATCAGATTTCTGGCCAATGCAGGATTGTGAAAAATACCCAGAAGTTCTAATTTTTCCACCTTGCAGCTTCATCTTGACTTTTCCATGTCCGACTATTCTGGCCTTCCTATAATCACCTAAGAATACATTGTCGCCATCATATTTCTCATACTCGCAGAACCACTCCCTATGGGGAGTGAAGTGAAAGGATGCACCTGATTCAATCAACCATGACTCATGATCTACATGTGTATTTGAAGAAGAATCCAAATACACATCCCCACCTTCATCTGAGGTGGTTTTTTCCTCTGCAGAAGGAGCATCATCAGATCCCTTTCCTTTCTCAGGAGCTTTAGATCAGCAGTCCTTTTTGCAGTGTCCTTCCTTTCCACATTTCCAGCACACCTTTACAAACTTTCCAGGAGATTTAGATCTCCCTCTAGATTTAGATCTCCCACTCGAAACCTTATATTTTTTTCTGTTCTGGGACCTTCCTTGTATAGATAAGGCATCTCCATTCTGACCCTCCATATTTCTCCATATCATTTCCTCTGACAGCAAGGCTGAGACAATGTCATCAAAACTCAAGGTAGTTGTACTGCTACCTATTGCAATAACTAGACTATCCCATGAGTCTGGTATAGAAAATAACAAACTGATGCACTTATCTTCATCTGATATTTTAATATTAATAGATGAAAACTGACTTACCACAGTATTGAAGGTGTTTAAATTCTCTGTCACCAAGTCTCCATCCTTCATCCTCAGGTTATACAGCTTTTTCCGTAGGAACAATTTATTCACCAGAGACTTAGATTAGTACAAAGTCCCTAGCTTGTCCCACAAGTTCTTCGTTGTAGCTTCCCCAGATACATTCAAAAATACTGAATCTAGGACACACAATCATATTGTGCTCTTGCCTTATGATCCAGCTTCTTCCAGTCTTCATCTGACATTGTCATTGGTTTAATACTCGGATCTACCATGATCCACTTACGTTTATCCACTAGCAGATACTCCATCTTGAGCTTCCACAACTCAAAACTCTGACCATTAAATTTCTCAATCTCTATCTTCCCGCTATTCGCCATCTTCTTTCACTGCAAGAATCAATCTCGCAGATCTCCCACTGAACAGGGTCTACCTCATGCCCGAGAAAAAAACCCCTCAGCAGCAAAGGTGTCCCCTTGAAGCTGAAACTACTCTGATACCAAATGTAGGTTTTAACCCTATACAGAAATTATCTGCAAATGAATCTTAAAGACAAAAAATAAACAGTAGTGATAGCATAAAACATACAACAGATAAACACAGAGATATTCCCCTGGATCCAAAATCAGGACAACCAGCTTGATTTTTCATTATATTCCTTTTAGTGTTACAACACATATATACATGCCGAAGCATACATAAACCCCAATCCATTAACCCTGGATTAGAACATAACTGTATTTCCCTTGACCGGATCTACAAAATACCAAGGGCTGAAAACCATCATACCCCAAAACCATGTGCAAACCCATGCACAAAACCATGGGTGGATCTTCCCACCGGAAAATAAGGACCAAAAACATTTTTTTGAGGCTCTTCCCCTTACCCCCCCACGTGTGATTAGTCATGGAAATAATATAACACATACCCAGAAATCCTCCACATCATGTATTTTTGGCCATTAAATTTCTCGACCCTAAACCTACCATCTTCCTCCATTGCTCCCACTCGAACCACGAACCCTTCTTTTCTACGCTTTTATCAGCCAAATAAACCTTCGACTCTCATGCCAGTTATTATAAAATTATATAGTATAGAGAAATGGAACACATCAAATTATGCAGAGATAAGAGAGACACAGATATATTTGGTTCACCCAACTTGGGCTACATCCTCGGAGAAACATCCAGTCCTTCCTTTATATTATCCAGCAAAATGAAGAGACACAACCTACAACAAATATGTTGTAATATCCTCGACTCTCTCACATGGTCCCCCTTCTCTTTCTCTCTTAGAATACGCACACTACACATAGCCGCAATAAAATTCCCTCATATGAACCAAGGGGTTCCCTTCTAGGGAAGAAACCCTAAATTAAACATAATTTCTATTGTCATATAATCCACCTAATGAACAGACTAGATTGACTATGAAATTATAATATTTTACAAGGACATTTTAGATCTACTTTTAGCTTCAGGGGAACTGCCCCCGAACCACTACCAATGGGGGGTCTCATAAAATCATTTTCGCCCCCCCATAGACCCCCCTAAAGGCGATCATACGATAGGCGGTGTCGTTTTCTCGTTAAGAACAGGGGTCCAACACGCCAATACATCTTAATAAAGAAGATAATCAGGCTCCATACCCAACAATCTCCCACTTGGAGAATGATTGTAGCAACTCCATCGCTGCTTCATTCGCTGGATAATTACTCCACTTTGTACCTGGTTGTTTCTCATATTCATAATAATACTTGAATACCAATGGAAACAAAGATAAATTCCAATTTATCCCTGGCTACAACTTTTGTCAACATATCTGCAAGATTCTAGCTAGTGTGTATCTTTTTAAGCTTCAATTGTCCATCTTCGAACACTTACCGTATGAAATGGTACTTGAGTTGTATATATTTAGTCTTGGAATGAAACGTTGAGTTCTTTGCAAGATGAATGGCACTTTAGATGTCACTATGTAACCTTCCAATCTCCTGCTTCTTACCCAATTCATCCATAAACCTTTGTAGCCAAATAATTTCTTTACTAGAAGCTACATACTTTGATTTTGTTGTTGAAAGTGCAACAAAACTTTTCATTTTTGAAACCCAACTAACAATTGTTCCACCTACAGTAAATACATACTTTGCAGTTTTCCTCTTGTTATCTCTATCACCTACCATATCTGCATCGACATATCCCTATAGAGCAATGTTGAACCACCAAAGAATAATTCTTTATTTGCAGTACCTCTAAAATATCTGAGAATCCATTTCACTGCCATCCAATTTTCTTTTCTTAGATTGTTCGTGTACCTTCTTACAACTCCCACTGCATGTGCAATATCAGGCCTTGTGCAGACCATTACATACATTAAGCTTCCAACTGCTGATGCATAGGGAACTTTAGACATAATCCATTTCTTCTTGGGTCTTGGGGCACATCTCCTTACTAATTTTGAAATGTCTAGACAAAGGTGTACTAACTGGTTTTGAATCATTGCATATTAAATCTTTCCAACACCTTTTGTATGTACTCATTCTGAGACAATGTTAAATTTCGATTTTTTTGTCTCTAGTTATTCTCATACCAAGGATTTGTTCTGCAGTTCCCAAATCCTTCATTGCAAATGAATTTTCCAATTTTCCTTTTAGCACATTTTGTCCTGCATGTTACACCCTGCAACAAGCATTCCGTCTGTTAGGGTCCTATAATAATAGGGATCATAATTTTAAATTGGCTATGTTAAATCTTGTAATATTGTACATACCTTTGCATTTCTGCAAATGTTTTCCATATTAAAAAATGAAAAGAGGATATGTCCTAAAAGAATAATCAAAGGACCAAAATAAAGAAAAGGTAAAAAAAGAAAGAAGATTATGAACCCCACCAAAAGAAATTGAAAAGTTATGCCCATTTAAATGGCACTTCTATATAAAATTCTCTCAATTTCATATGAAAAACATAAAGAAAATTGTGTGCAGCTTGTTCAAAATGCCACAATTCATGATGATCATGCAATTTAATCTTGATCACTCATGCATTTAAATTTTATGTTATGATAGTTAGTGAATAAAGATCTGATCAAACGATTTAATCTTGGCAGATCAGTAGCTAGGTGTTAGTATGGATTCTTCGTCGAAGTGTACGAAAAAGAACCAC
Organism: Pinus albicaulis; assembly: GCA_034641835.2. Taxonomy (NCBI): domain Eukaryota; kingdom Viridiplantae; phylum Streptophyta; class Pinopsida; order Pinales; family Pinaceae; genus Pinus; species Pinus albicaulis. The sequence goes on from CM076578.1 coordinate 2,000,492,591, forward strand.
TTTAGCTACGCATAACTAATAGCCCTAACAACAATAGAGGCTGCAAAACATCTTCAGATCTGCAATTAGTAGTTAAAATGCTGCAACAAACAGATCTATAAATGGAAAGACATTAGGCAGAAAAGTAAAGAGTTTGCTCCATGCATCCAACGGACAAGACAAGAACACGATTTTTTGAATGAATTTTTATATTACAGGGCACCTGGGAGGAAACAAGAAGGTGTATCCAGATCTCCTCGATGGGATGGGTTCTTTGTAGTCCTCAGCACTTCAGATCTAAGTTTTCTCTCTCTTGTAGATGTAGAAAACCCAATGTAAAAGATAGAGCTCTGATAGAACCAAAATGGTAGAAATGAGACCAAGTGTATAGATCCAGAGTGATCTTCTATGCAACAAAAGGTGAAGAATGAAGGGGAAAACCCTCCTATTTATAACAAAATATTGGGTCATTCTAGATCTTGGTGCATGATTAAAATAATGTTAACCAAATCTAGATCCACCTCTATGGAATATTTTATTATTTGTTGGAGGGAAAGGGTGTTTGACTTGGGTCAAATCCCTTGATTAGTGAAAAATAAATAAATAAATGATTTATTTATCTTTATAAGGAAGTGGTTGGGATATAATCAAATAAATAATGATTTATTTGATTAATGGTGGTTGATTTGGTCATATTTAACAAGGAATATTATTTAAATAATTATTCCTAGAAAATAATAAGATAACTATGGGTTTATCTCATTAATTTCTTTGTTTTTGGGTTAAACATGACTGGGAACAATAATTAAATTATGGTTTAATTAATTATTCCTTTTGGGGTTTCCTAATTAACATAGTGAAAGCAGTTTTACTTGGGGTAAAACTGGTCTTACATGGTGTACCTGGGTCCATCTAATGATGAAGAGTTAGATGACCAAAAAATGGTGTAACAGATTGCCCCCCAGCGTGCGAGTGTCAGGAGCAAATCGTATGACCGAAGTACGTTGTAAGAAGACAATCACTAGACAACAAAAGGGTATGTCAGAGAGAGAAATATGAGGCAGATAGTGTGCTGAAGGACTAGACCCTGAGGAGACGAGACTCGCAGGTGCAACAAGTCTCTGTTATGAGAGGGTACCTGTGCTGAAGGCGGCGGGGGAGGCATACCTATGCCCGCCGTGACAAAGTACAAAAGAATAGTGTGTCCAATAAACAAGGGACCGAACCATAGAGTACAGCTGGCATAATCAAGGGCCAGATAAAAATACAATGAAGAGTCTCACATACATGTTGTGCCTGGGATAACAGCCAGGACTAGTACAATAACATCTGAGTACATGAGATAAATACAACCCAAATGCCCCCTGTAAATGGGGAAGGGCTCACAAAATCTGACTGATACATGCAAATCATAGAGGTGCTGCAAGTGGCTAAGGCCAACATCATCAAAATCTGGAGCGGCATCAAAGGCTGCAATGAAGAGGTCATCCGGGCATGTGGGGGGCTACCTGCAGGGCCACCCCCTCATGAGGGTTGAGACATCTCACACATGCCCGGGAATCACCAAGAGCTGCTGCTGGGTCACTGGACTGTCCAGTATACGAATCTCGATCATGCTGAAAGGAGCTGGAGAAGCAATCAAGTCAAAGGGAAGTGAGAGATCCCCGTGCCTGATCCGAGGCACCGAACAAGAGTGGAAGCTGGAACCAAGGTACACCGCCCTCTAGACCTTGCTTCTGGAATAAATGTGCTGATGTCGACAGAAGGAGGTCCGCCGTAGGTGAGGCAATGAGAGATCCTCAACTAAGGCACGAGAGAAGAACAATAGAGCGACGGACAGACTGACACTAATGATGATGGTGGAAATGGAAAGGATGGAGTGGCGAATGGACGACTTCCCTTGTTAGAGCATAAAGGGCATGAATGACATGGCAGCGATTGGCACAATATCAAAAGGATAGGGGACAGTGGGGCTGAAGGTCATGATATGCGACACAAGAGAGGAACCAAGCAAAAAGAATGGAGGGCTATAGTAGGGTGTAAAAGGCTGCGGGATAGACTCCATGAATGCAATGATGACTCAACTCGGATGCTCTAAACAAGGGCGACATGATAGTGCTGCCACACAGTAAAGGCCCCAATGGGGGACCAAGAAAGCATGAGTACAATGTGGGCACTCATGACGAAAATCGACACGAACATGGACGAGTAGGGGGGGGTAGTATGGTGCCCCCAGTACAAGAGTTGTAGGTGAGGAAATTCGATTTTAAATGAAGGTGAGGTAACTTTGCGAGGACGAAATGGGTCCTGGTGCAATAGGAAAAAATGAAACAACAGATGCTGGCTATCTAAAAGAAAATAAAACATGCATTTCGAGGGGAAATGCTAAGGGTAATATTTCTTGAGATAGAGTGCATTGCGAGGGTTAGGAAGGGGATGATCTTCAAAATCCTCTAAGAGGTATGCCCCTTTTCCAAGATCCTTACTAATGATGTAAGGGCCTAGCCATAATGAGTCAAACTTCCCATGACCCAGGACATCATGGGCCTGGTCATAGACTAGAACAAGGTCGCCTTCGTGAAAAGTGCGAGGCTGGACTTTTCGGTCATACTGAGCTTTGGTGCGTTTTTTGGCCGCCTCCATGGTTTGCAAGGCAATACGGCGGTCTTCAGAGGCACGCTCGAGCATGATAAGTCGTTGTTCTAGCGGTTGGGTTTCAGGGAGAAGTTCAACGGCTAGTTGCAGAGAAGGAATTTCGCACTCGATTGGTAAAACTGCCTCCTCTCCAAAAACAAGGTGGAAAGGGGTGAACCCGGTGGCGGTTTTAACGGAGGTTCGATAGGCCCATAAGGCAGGAAAGAGCATGAGATGCCAGTTGGTTTTATGCTTATTCACTGTTCGTTGAAGCATGGTCTTGAGGGTTTTGTTGACTGCTTCAACTTGGCCATTACCTTGGGGGTAATAGGAGGAGGAATATTGGTGCTCAAAACCCAACAGGGAGGATAGCTCACGCCATATCTCATCTTCAAAATGTCTGCCATGATCAGAGACCAGTTGCTTGGGAACCCCGAAGCGATCTATAACATGGTTAAAGAAAAAGAGGGTCGCGGTAGCTGCCGTGTTGGTGAACGTTGGCATGGCCTCGGCCCATTTGGTGAAATAATCGACCGCCACAATGATATACTTGTGGCTACCAGAGGATGGCGGGCGACACTCCATAAAGTCGATAGCCCATTTACAAAAGGGGCCAGTGGAGACGACCGGATGGAGGGGAGCTGGTGGAGCTCTCGCCTTAGGGGCGAAATGTTGGCAACTGGGACAGTGTTTGACTGCCTCGATGCAATCACGGAAGAGGGAAGGCCAAAAATACCCGGCGCGCATTATTTTTTGGGCAGTAGCGAGACCGGAGAGGTGGCCACCGCAAGCGCCGCTATGGCAGGCATTAAGGACCTGTTCAGCTTCAGCGTGTGTGAGGCAACGACGAAGGACCGTATCAACCCCACGACGATAAAGGTCGTCACCGATAAGAAGGTATCGGGGGGCTTGGTGTCGGATACGGTGACGAGCCTCACGGTCAAGATGGAGGGCGAACTTTTGGGTTCGCAAATAAGTAAGAATATCGCCGTACCATGGGTCAGCGGAATAAATGGTAAACAGGTGTTCATCAGGGAAATCGTCATTAACGGGAGGGTCTTGCGATCCGGTAGGTAATTCAGAAATGAGCTCAGCGAGGGCTAAGCCTTTCTTACTTTTTGGGGTGACAAATTCAAGATCGAATTCCTGAAGAATAACGACCCAACGGGCGTACTTCCCAGTAAGTAGACGACGACTCAATAGGAAGGCCATAGGGTTGGAATTTGTCACGACCTTGGTGGAGCGCAAGAGGATATAATGACGAAGTTTTTGGACTGAGAACACGACAGCCAGCGCTAATTTCTCGTCATAGGAGTATGAGACAGGGGGTCCCACAAGGTTCTTGCTGACATAGTAGATCACATGCTCAACGCCATGGTCATCCTCTTGGATAAGGACTCCAGCGACCGAATAGGTGGAAGCGGAGATATATAGGATGAAGTCCCGATTAAATTCGGGAGGGCGAATTAAGGGAGCAGATGTGAGAGCCTGCTTGAGGGCGTCGAAAGACTCGTGAGCATGGGTATCCCAAAAAAATGGGATGTGAGAGCGTAGGAGTCTAAGGAACCCGTGTGCGGTGGTGGCGTAGTCAGGGACGAACCGACGGAGAAAATTAGCTTTGCCTTGGAGGCTTTGGAGCTGGCGGAGGGTATGCGGGATGGGGAGTTCAAGAATGGCTTGAACTTTCAAAGGGTCAAGGGTGATACCGTCCTTAGACACGATGAAGCCTAGGAGACGGCCGGCAGGAACGCAAAAAACGCATTTCAACGGGTTAAGGCGGATATTATACTTGCGACATCGGAGAAAAATGGTGCGCAGATCATGTATGTGTTGTGCCCGATGCTTAGAACGCGCCGTGAGGTCGTCTAAATAGGCAAGGATAATATGAGCTAAGTCATGGAAGCAATAAGACATGGCCCGTTGAAAGGTGGCGCCGGCGTTTTTGAGGCCGAAAGGCATGACCCGGTAAGCAAAAGTTCCCCACGGACTAATGAACGCGGTTTTTAGTTGGTCAGCAGGACGGATAGCAATTTGGTTGTATCCGGAGAAACCATCCATGAAGGATAGGACCTCATGCCCCGCACACTCGTCAATGATTTGGTCGATGAACGGTGTGGGGAAGTTGTCTTTGGGACAAGCTTTGTTCAAGTCGCGAAAGTCCGTGCAGACACGAATGGTGCCTTGTTTCTTGAGAACAGGAACGGGGTTAGAAACCCAAGTTGTGTATTCAATGGGGTAAATGAAACCAGCCTGCTTGAGCTTATCGATTTCGGCTTTGATAGCGTCACGTCGGGAAGGATGAATGGGTCTCATCTTTTGGCGGACTGGTTTGGCATTAGGCCAGGTGTCGATATGATGTTCGACAATGGCAGGATCGAGTCCGGGCATTTCAGAATAGGACCAGGCGAAGATATCGCGGAATTCTTTGAAAAGCTTGGTGTAAGTTTCAATTTCTTCCGGGGTGCATTGGGCACCCAAGGTGATGTATTCTTCTATTCCTGGTTTGACCGAAATGTCAACTTTGATAGTAGACGAGATATTGGCCATGTTTCCTTCTTCGAAAGCATCAGGTGCAGGGATGGGGTTTTTGAACCAGTCGACTGCATGAGGAATGAAGTCTTTGGTTTCCACAGCGTATTGGTCATGGGACTGCTGTGGGAGGAAATATGCGCGGTGGTTCATATCATCCCAGGGAAAGTCGGGGTTGGTCATGGCTTCCATAATGTCTTCATCAGATTGGAAGATGGGAAGACTGGAGGAAGGTGGGACACCCAAGGAAGTAGTGGTGGGGGACGGGTCATCATGAGGAGAAGGGCTCGGATGGGCGATATCAACAGATCCAAGGTTGGCTGAGGAGCTGGGGGGATCGGTAGGTTGAGAGGCCGGTGAATTATTTCTCGAGGATGATGACATGTACAAAATGGTGTGTGAGGGCTCCGTTGGCGTAATAGTAAGAGACGGAATGTGAATAGGGGTAGGAATGTTCTCTGGTCCGATTGAAGCGGCCTTGAATTGGCGGTACATGTCCAAGGAGGAACGATACTCGTCAAGGCGGGGACAGAGGTGGGTGTAATGACCATGAAAATCGCACAAGGCACAAGGGTGGTTTGTGCGCAAGTGTTTGAGTTTTGGGAGGGAGTCAGGGATAGTGACATAGACTTCTGGGATATCAGAGTCGGGGAATGTCTCGTTGACCAGAAGCTTGAGGTGTGGCAATTCATGACACAGGTGAGTGGTATGACCGACGATATCACACAAAGCGCATTGAATGGCGGGTTTTGGTGGTCGTGGGTGGGGAAGAGGTGTCGGGGCGGCCTGATCCTGATGGGTTGCCCCCTTACGAACTTTGCCTTTATTCCTAGGAGCCGTCGCAACAGAAGAAGGGTCCTGTGGATGTGCTGGGGGCACAGTGGCTACGGAGGAAGCGAGGGGGACCGGTGGAACCGGTGTCAAAGCCATGTAAGGTTTGGGGTGACCAGGGGGGGTGGCGGCTGGGGGATCAAGGTACCAAACCAGAATGCCCAAGGTCAAGTTAGGGAGGGAGAGGGTGGCCATGACGGGGACAGAATATACTCCGGGAGGGGGAGCTAAGAAAGGGATCTGCCCAGCAGGGAAATGACCAGGAGGGACGGCTCCAAGATGGTTAAGGCCAGGAGGAACTGATCCGGGAGGATAAAGGGGTTCAGGGATACCGGCTGTAGGGGCAGGGCCATAAGGAGGAGGTCCGGCTGGCTGAGATGAATGGCTAGGAGCGGGTTGCGGAGGGCGGGGAGGAGGTGGCTGACTAGCCGAGGCAGGCCGTTTATGGGCGGCCTGAGACAATTGCATCATGCAAACATTCGACGAGCTGGTATCAGTGACCGGAGGAGGGGGAAGGTGAGGGAAGGTACCAAGCAAGGTGGAATCTTTGTAGACGCCGGGGGAGACACTGGTCAAAGAATCGACGGTTTTCTTGTTGGCTACGGAAGAGATGGTCGTCTCAGAGGAGGTCGGAGACGGTGGCTCATGATAAGATAGCTGGTCGATGGTGACTATCTTCCCATTATGAGGAAAAGACATCTTGCGGAAAACCGCGGATGGGACAGCAGACATGGCATAGGTGTAGCTTCGCCCCAATAGAATGTTGTAGTCTAGAGGGGCGTCAATGACTTCGATGTCAACGCAAACCGTCTTACCAGCGAGGGTGATGGGACAGTTATGAAACAGGCCAATAGGCTGGGAGGCATGACCGTCCCACGCTCGAAGGGTGATCATGGAAGGGGCCAGCTCAGGGGATCCGAGTTGCTTCCAAACCGAAGTGGACATCACACAGGTGGATGCCCCCTCATCGATTATACACCGGGATATGGTGGCATTCCGGATTTTGACAGGGATTTGGAAAGCAACGGAAGGAGGGAGAGGGGGATGGTCCAATTGGGTGGCGTCAAAAACAATCATTTGGTTGTCAGCAGGGGTGACGGAAGGGGAAGGATCGGAGCACATCATAAGGATCTGGTAATCAGAGGAACCAGAAATGGACGAGGGGGTGGCTACATGGCTGTCGGGGGGTTGGGTAGCCACGAATCCCTGTTGAGGGAAAGGATCAGTGAACACAGCTGGCTGGGTAGTGGCCACATTAGGAGGAGCATGAGGGGAGGCTTGTTGTCCGCGCAATGTGGCTTGAGACTCCCACATCTGTCGCATCTGGGGTAAGAGAGGACAATCGTGAGTGTAGTGACCGTAAACACCGCAACACGAACAGGGCTTGTTTGTGCGAAGCTGCCTGTCCGGCCTGGGCGGAATGCCCTGAGGCTGGTCGCTAGTGTTAGGGTCAACACCAGAATTGGGTCCTCGGTTACCGGGGGCAGATGTGTTCTGGTTGCCTCTCCGCCTTCTTTGAGAAGAAGGGGGATTAATCGCACCCTGCTGTGCAAATACTTGCCCTGGAGGGGGTTGTAAGTGCTGTTGCGGGTTGTGAAGAGGCAAGGGAGGCGGAAGCGCATATGCTGGAGGAGCTGGCGCACCAGGCTGTGGATAAAAGTAAGTGTTGGGTTGGGCGACATTGAGGTAAGCAGGAGGTTGGGCAAAAGGAGGAGGCATGCCGGATCCTGGATACATGTTGTCGGGAGGGGGAAGGGTGCTTGAGGTGCTGGCCCCTCCCTGAGGGAGACCATGGCCCATAGGAGGGTGAGCAGATGGGTGGGAAAGAGATCCAACAATACCGTCGGCGGAATGAGATGCCCCCGGGGCGTTAGCGCCACCGGGCCTGGGGATGTCAGGGAGAATGGTATAAACATAACCAGATTGAGCGTAGATCAGGTCATATTTTAAAGCTATTTGGAGGGCGGCTTCTTCATATTGAGGAAAGTGAGAGGCGACATCTTTGCCGATGGGAGACGGGAGGGTGCGAAGGAACCAGTCCATGTAAACCCGATCTTCAAAGGGAGGGGCTCGACATAAGCTTCGTCTTCGTCGCCATTCCTGAACATGGGCAGAAAGGCGTGTGGAAGAGGATTGCTTAAATGAAGTCAAGAGCTCCGTACCAGTGTCGTATCGGAGAGGGAGCTGGAAGTACGACAAGAAGGCTTGGGCAAGAGTCTCGAACGTGGTATGGGAGGAAGTGGCATGTTCGACATACCATTTAGAAGCTTCGCCGGTAAGTGTGCGTTGGAACAAACGAAGACGGATGGAGTCATCGGTAATGGAGTTGGAGGAACACCACATGTGGAAAGACCGGACGTGATTGGTTGGGTCTTCGCCATTAAGGCCCTCGAACTTAGGGATATCAGAGGGCAGCTTGGTGGGCATAGCGGGCCAGGTAGCATTGTGGTGAATGGGGTCATTAATCAACTGATGGAAATCGGGGAGGCTGAGGCCTGCAATGTACGGCAGCACAGGGGTGGCCGGGGTAGTGGTTGTGACGGTTCCGCTAGAAGTAGGGCCGGCATTGGGGCCGGGAGAACCGCTAGCGTTAGGCCCTGGACCAGACATGGTGGAGGGGGCAGGAGAACCGAGAGGGGAAGGAGGACCCGAGGAATCAGGGGAGGAGTCGGAGTGCGGACTCGAAGGTGGACTGGCTCGACGACGGCGGTGCGGAGCAGGTCGATCAACCGGAAACTGAGGGTGAAGGCCAAGAAGTCTCCGGGAAAGGCGCCTTGGGGGCGTAATGATGACAGGAAGAAGGAAACCGACAAGGGCAGAAAGGGACAAAATCAAGAAGGTCAAGGGCAGAAAAGGTGCAGTGACAATTGATTTTAGAGTCTTTGCCAAGCGGTGTAAACCAGGCGCTTCTTCACTTAGGGTCAGTGTGTGGCGTGCGTTAATTTTAATTTTTAAACCCTTTCCGTTGTTGAGAGCAAGAAAAAGTGTGCTGCGTAGCTGAAAATAAACCTACAGAGAACAGAATAAAATGCTAGAATAACAGAGAAATAACAACTACGTACGCATCTATCTAACCCAAGAAGGTGGGTCTCTCACAACTATGCTGAAAGGAAAGGGAAAAACTATGGAAACACACACAAAGGAAGATCGACAGATCTAGGGTCAAAGGGGACAGAGATCTGGAGGAGAAAGCTGCAGACAAGGGGTGCAGCATCATGCCTAAGAGACGTAGGCAAGGTGGTCAGAAAGGGAAATCAGCAAAAAACCGGTAAAGCAAGCATGAGGCCTCGCAGGAGGTCCAAACAAAACGACAAAAGAGGTGATTTGAAAGGAAAAGAAATTGATTTCAAAGGATCTCGAAAGTGAGGAACAGATCTGGAAAAGAGGGGGCTGAAGCTCTGAAACCGACGGCTGAAACAGCTAAAACTCTTCCACAAAAAAGTGGAGGGTACTAAAGCCCTAAGGGGCTGGGTTCCCACTTAGATGAGTAAAAACAGATCAGATCTTGGTCAAGGCGAGCTGAGACAGAGGCTGGAAGACCACGCGGAAGGTGAGGCGGGGAACCCCGAAAAAAATTGCGAGAAAAATCTTGGAAAAAAGTCGAATTCGCGGTTCGACTGTCTACGGGATTGGTCGCGGAAAGCGCGAAAAGTGCGACCTGGAGGTCCAGGTCGCAGGTTATGGGCCAAAAAGTGTGACCCCCCGTTTCGGTTGTCTCGGCGGCGGATTTTCAGAAAAGTTGTCGTCTCAGTTGCGGCTGGTGTCGCTTACCTGCGCAATAGGGCCAGAAACACACGGAAGTTAGAAATTTTAATGTTTTAGGGTTTTATGTGAGAAAAATGACATAAAAAGAGGAAAAATAAGCAGCTGAAAAGAAGCCCTAGGGCCTGAAGTAGCTGGATATGCAGGAATATGAAAAACGACAGCGGTCGTAATTTAAAACCCGTGTGGAGTCGCCATTTGTTAGTATGGATTCTTCGTCGAAGTGTACGAAAAAGAACCACTTTAGCTATGCATAACTAATAGCCCTAACAACAATAGAGGCTGCAAAACATCTTCAGATCTGCAATTAGTAGTTAAAATGCTGCAACAAACAGATCTATAAATGGAAAGACATTAAGCAGAAAAATAAAGAGTTTGCTCCATGCATCCAACAGACAAGACAAGAACACGATTTTTGAATGAATTTTTATATTACAGGGCACCTGGGAGGAAACAAGAATGTGTATCCAGATCTCCTCAATGGGATGGGTTCTTTGTAGTCCTCGGCACTTCAGATCTAAGCTTTCTCTCTCTTGTAGATGTAGAAAACCCAATGTAGAAGATAGAGCTCAATGGGAGCAAAATGGTAGAAATGAGACCAAGTGTATAGATCCAGAGTGATCTAATAGGCAACAAAAGGTCCAGAATGATGGGGAAAACCCTCCTATTTATAACAAAATATTGGGTCCTTCTAGATCTTGGTGCATGATTAAAATAATGTTAATCACATCTAGATCCACCTATATGGAATATTTTATTATTATTTGTTGGAGGGAAAGGGTGTTTGACTTGGGTCAAATCCCTTGATTAGTGAAAAATAAATAAATAAATGATTTATTTATCTTTATAAGGAAGTGGTTGGGATATAATCAAATAAATAATGATTTATTTGATTAATGGTGGTTGATTTGGTCATATTTAACAAGGAATATTATTTAAATAATTATTCCTAGAAAATAATAAGATAACTATGGGTTTACCTCATTAATTTCTTTGTTTTTGGGTTAAACATGACTGGGAATAATAATTAAATTATGGTTTAATTAATTATTCCTTTTGGGGTTTCTTAATTAACATAGTGAAAGCAGTTTTACTTGGGGTAAAACTGGTCTTACATGGTGCACTTGGGTCCATCTAATGATGAAAGGTTAGATGACCAAAAAATGGTGTAACACTAGGTAGAGAATAAAAATGAGCTCATAAGTTTAATCTGAGCCATTGGAAGATATAAGGTTAGAAATAAGTTAGTTTTCTTATCAAAAGAAAATAAAAGGGCCAACAAGCTCAAATGCACCCAATAAAAGAAATTAAAAATGTTAGCATGAATAAAAGGGTAGCTAGAATACTTTTCAAAAGTTCTATAACCATCATTATGCTTATCCCTTAAAGAGAGTTGCTAAGTCTCTAGAAAATAAAGGAGAAACAAAGATTAAGAACTACTAAAGATGAAGACTTATGAAAGTTCTTACTTGAATCAATGAAGATAATTCATTAATTAACCCTTTTTCCCCTTTTTCCTCTTCATTCCCCCTATCCTAAACCTTTTCCCCTCTTGGAAACCAATTTTACCTTCCTAATTCTAAAAAGCCCCATCCCAAATCTTTATGGTTAGAAGAAAAAAATCATAAAAACCCCTAGTCAAAGTTGAAATCCCTTCACCTTTACCCTTCCTAGACCTCAAAAATATATTTCTAACCCCTTCCCCTTGTTAAAATCCCTTTTTCCCTTTGAAATCCCACTTACCCCTTTAAAAAATTCTATGTTTTCATAAAAACATGAAAAACCCACTTTTTAGAGTCTAAAGCACTAATTTATTTCCTGACCCCACTTTGATTTAACTCCCAGCCCATTATTGATTAAAAACCCAACCCCACCATTCACGCCATTGCATAATTCATCCCCACCTTCCTGCGATCCTCGTCGTGCTCATTGATATCCAACGGCCCATACGACTTTTCAACCCCCCTCCGCCATCCGAAATTTATCACCAAGGGGGGTCCAAAAAGGACTGTACTGTGAAACATTATGAGCATACGTGTCAATAATTTGTGAGTTCAGACCCTCCAAGCACAAAATAACAAACCACCATAACCCCCCCCCCCCCCACCAAAAAAAAAACCATTTTCTAAAATTCAGCTATTTCAAAAGACCGTCACACCATGCACACGTCACTGCTTGTTTTCAAAATTAAAAGCTCTCCCTCCATAGTGCCGTTAAAGTCACACCTTTGAACATAAATATATATTTTTCCCATTATTAAGCCTGATCGCCTCCCTGCAAACCCTTTTTCTCATTACAAGTTGTTTTATTTCGTTGTTGCAGGTAATGAATGGAACCAGAAGCACTGTAATTACTCGAAGCTACGCCCGACTCCACTATTCTTCATTCTTCTCTTATTTCTTTCTCCCTGCATCATTTCTCCCCTTTTCCCACTGTCATTCGTAGCCATTATGCCTCCCAAAGGCAAAGATTCCAAAGAAAATTTCAAGCTCTTGATTTTTCCTCCTTAGGACCTCCATCATATCTCTATGGCTAACAGAGACTATCAAAATTATGAGATACAATTTGATATCGATATATTCAGGATTTATTTTAGGTTGGAAGACCATTGGATCAACAAAACTGATGAAATTTACCTTTGGGATTCCAATATTTCACGTTATATTTTCCCTCCAACCCACTATGCTCCCGATTTCATACGAAAATGCCATGCCTTTTATCTACCCATCCAGAGAACCATAATCAATGCTAATGGCCAAGTTTTGTTTACTATAACTCCCCAATCCATCGAAGAGATGATGTTAGCCCTTGCAATTGAAAAAGGTACCCCTTTCTCCCACGAAGCTCTGGTTGAAATATATCAGAAGTGTGACCTTGCTCAGAGAACCTGAAATTTAGAACTTTTCCTAGCACAAGATGTTGCCTTCCCCAAAAGAAATCATCCTTATCCTACATCTTCCTTTCCTAAGAGAGCTAAGCAAATAACCACTATCCTATCCTACTTGATTGGTTACTATACTGACCAGTACATTAATGAAGCCATTATAGGATTTCTATCTATCTTCTTGTACCAATTTCCAGTCAACAGACTGAACAAGTTATAAAGAGACTTATTTACAGGATTCATGTGTTGAGCTATCTCAGTGAAGTATAAAATTTTGATTGTTCACGTTTTCTTTCGAAGTATTCCATAAAATTATATGTGTTCTAAATCTGAATGTTACAGGAGTATTACTGCATAATTTGCTTAAATATTGCACTCTAATTTTAATTGTTATACGTTTCTATTTTTTCTTTTGATATCCAATTTAGAGAATTCTTAATTTCCCTCTAATCCTTATTGACTTCTTCACCCTTCATCATTATCTAGTTTAAGGAATTATTAATTTCTCCTTGATCCCAATTGAAATATCACCTCACCATTCAGCCTTGAGATCTGGTATAGATCACCTATCTTGCCTTGTAACACTTTCTTCATAGTTTTATTTTCTTCTGTTTCAAAGCATATTGACTCCATAGCCCAATGGAAAGTGGAAAAGAACCTATTCATCTAATTCATTGATTACACCAACCAATCAAAACCAATCCAACTAAGCATGCATAACTATTCGAATATCCATTAAATAAACAAAGTTAAATCATATAGAGAGAACCCTCTCCGATTTTAGGAAGGCTAGATCCTAAGCTCCAAATTAGGTTTGTAGTTGCCTCTGATATTTATTTCTAACCCTAAAAACAACCTTTGGAAATTTCATAGTGATAACATAGTGGCGACCATACTGGGGAAAAAATCAGTCCCTAGTTAAAATAAATCTTAAAGGAAACAATTTTCCTCATTTTTCACATTAAGGTTTTAAATTGTTGTTTTAATTTATCATGGTAAGTTAAAATTATGTCTTATAAAATAAAATATTATATAAGGGCTCATCTTGATCCACAGCCTGCTGCAATTGTTGATGATCCTGACAGAATTTTAAGAAAACCTAATAGTAGAGAGTCAAGGAAGCAATAGTGAGTTAATCAAAGAAAATTCACTTCCTAAGGAGTTATCAAGCATACATGATATTCAATTTGACTTATCATTTGAGAATTCTTTATTTCATACTAATTCTGAAAACTTAGTCCATGATACTATAATAGACCCCAATTTTACTCAATTTATTGAATCAAAGAAGGATACTATACAGCTTGATTTAGATCAAATGGTTCTAGATGCTTTTGACAAGCTTGATTATTTAGCCTCAACTTTGATAAAAGACATAGACGAAGCCTATTTTCAACAGTTAGTTGAACCAGCTACCCTAACTACTGCAACCCCTATGCCCCCTATAGTATCTTCAGAAATTGTAAATACAACTTCATTCAGTTCCACCTCACCTATAATGTCCACCACAGTTCATTCCCAAAAACCATTCATACCTCAACTTCCTATCCAACCTAACGTTTCGAGTCCATCTCCAAGCACCACTGCTTTACCTCCCAGTCGAGCTAAAATCTTATCCATGGAAGCCAGACTTTCCCCCTTGGTCTTACAAGCCCCTTTACATCCCATGCCACAATATTACCAGAGTAAAAAATTTCAATTCGATGGTACTGGTCAGTTTACTTCTCAACAACATGTAGATTAAATGATAGATTATTTTTAGTTACATGAAGTTGATGAGGAAGATGTACAAATGAGATTATTTTCACAAACACTAGCAGGAGATGTTTAAAAATGGTTTAAATATTTACCTGCTGGCCATATCGTTGATTTAAATTATTTCCACTGATTGTTTATAAATAGATGGGAAAGAAAGAAAACCCTCTCTAGATATTGTCTGAATATGAGAACATTAGAAGAGCTCCTAATGAATTTGTTCATGATTACTATATTAGGTTTAACAACATTTACAATGCAATTCGAGTGAGTATCAAACCTCCACCAGGCTTATCCCTAATTAAATTTCCAGATGGTTTTGACACTGACATGTCCTATCAGTTAAGAGAAAGAAACCCTGCAAATTTAGAACAGATGCAGAGTGATGCAGTTAGTGTAGAAGCTAACTTACTAGATAAAAGAGATAGGATGAGGAATGAGAAGAGAGTGACCATGAAGGAAGAACCTTCCACTTCAAATGCTAAGATATATAGTTTAGCTAAAAATGTAGAAATACTAATGGATACACTAGAGAACATGGAAATAAAACCTCAGTGAGAAAATCAAAAAGGTCCCCAAGTTAGAAACCCCAACTTTAGGAAAAATCCTAATACTGGTAAATCGAGAGAAGTTGTACCCAATCAACATATTAGACCACCTTTCTAGAAAAATTATGTTGAAGGTTCACAACAGCATGAATAAGACCAGGACACCCAGGTAAACTTGATGGGAGTAAACAATGAAGATGCCATTTTTCTTACCCAGGAAGAACAAGAGTTTTTCATGTTACAACAATCACAATTAGACTTTGGAGAGTCCTTTGACTACAAACAAGGCTATGAATCTTCTATCTATGAAGTTCATAAACAGTATAGCCTTAGAAGAAAAAATAACACAGAGGTTCCTATTAATAAATCAGTCCACACCCAAACTAAGAAAACAATAGAAGCTCCTACGACCAAAATTCTACAAATTCTCCCTAGAGAAACTCAAAATGCTTCCATACCAAAGATTGTAGAAATAAAATCAACTGCTACTCAAACCTTTCCAGAAAATTAAGTTGAAAACAAAACAGATGACACACAAACTAAATTACCAAGTGTTAATAAAGAAGACAAAACCAAAAAAACCATAATTGGTAAAAATGAAATAATTAAACTAGGCAAAACTCAAATGTCATTCAATATCACAATTGAGATAGACAAATTAAGAATACCAGTTCCTTTAACAGAGCTGGTAAAAATGACACGTATAAGGCACAAATTACTGAAAAATTAAACATAGGTGAAGGTGAAGACGTTTTCAACCTCAATGATGATAAACCTGAGTTATTATTTGGTCCTGAAGTAGATGGAAAACATCAACAAGGGGGTGTACCTCCATTCTATATTAGCTTAACCATTCATGATAAAATCTTACATAATGTTTTGTTGGATTCAGGAGCATCTCATAACTTAGTGCCTAAATCAATCATGGAAAAATGAAACTTAGACATCACCAGACCCTACAAGAACATGTTTTCCTTTTATTCTATTCAATTCAAATGCCTTGGCCTAATCAAAGATCTGTGTGTAACTCTAGTCCAGTGCCCAGCAAAGAGTATTGTTATGGACATAGTAGTTTTTGATATCCCTCCCAAATATGGTATGTTATTATCTCGCTCATA
Organism: Pinus albicaulis; assembly: GCA_034641835.2. NCBI lineage: Eukaryota > Viridiplantae > Streptophyta > Pinopsida > Pinales > Pinaceae > Pinus > Pinus albicaulis. The sequence goes on from CM076578.1 coordinate 2,000,508,631, forward strand.
GGGAGAAAAATTACAAGGATCACTACAGTTAGACATGTCATATGCTACCATTTATGTGTTTGTTCAGCAAAGGAAGCTATATAGAGAAACCTTGATGAAATACATGGTAAGCAGTTTAGACAAACCACCCTTTCTATTCCATGCATTCTGATCTGGACTCATTTATCTTATGTAAATCAAACAATGACAAATATAAAATAACATTTGTAGAAGAGAAACACAAAGAAGTCAATACTGAAAATTCAATTACTAATTCTAAAACCGCAATAGATGAAAATATAACACATGAATCTTTGTGGCACTTAGATTTTGATGGCTTTGTAAATAGATTAGGAGAAGGAGCTGGAGTATGGATCTACAATTTAGAAAATAATCATTCAGAAGGACATGCTTTTAGATTAAATTTCAAATGCACTAACAACATGGTAGTAGATGAAGCATTAGTTCTAGGCCTTCAAATCATAAGAAGACATGAGGCTAAAAGATTTTCCATCATGGGAGACTCATAACTCATTATAAAACAAGTCAAGGGAAAGTACATTGCTAATAACCCTAGACTTAGGTGTTATAGAGAAACCATCCTAGACTTAATAAATTGTTTCCTTGAGGCTGACTATTTTTTGATTCCAAGAAAGTAGAATGTACAAGCACATAGCTTAGCCTGTAATATTCCAAAAATTTAGCATCCAATGTAAATGGAATATTATAGTTGTTTCATCAATAGGTCAGTAAATAAATGGGTGGGGAGGCCCATAAGTCTCTTAAGTAGCAATAAAAACACTCCTAATGTGAAAGGAGGAAGAATAAGTAGTTGTATTAAGCATCTTTTGTTGTGAACAGGGGTTGGATCATGTTGATTCAGTCAACTTTGACCAAGTTAACAGCATTGTCTAGATGCATTGAATCTCCTTGATGAACAACGCAGTTTTAGTTGAGGACAACTTGCATGAGCTTGGTGGAAAATATGGATGGGACCCAATGTGCAGAGGCTCCCATGATATATATGGATGGGATAGAAACCATTGCCATTCATGTTTTTATTATCATTGCTATTGGTCTTTTTACACTTTGCTTCCTCTTGTTGTTTAGCAGGGTTGTAGTGTTGTTTAGCACAAGGGTGTTCGTGGTTGGGAATCCCTACCTCATCCTTAGGGAAGGAGAGGTTATTTGGGCTACATTTCCTCACTCTGGCATTTTGGCCAAGCTACCTCCTTCAGCTATAGTGCAACTTCTGTTTAGAGCTGGGTTGTGTTGCAGGGTGCAGTAAAGGAGGATCTCTTAGAGTCATTTCTGGGCTTGTTTTTCAGTGGATAGGTTGTCTATCCATTGGAGGATTAGAAATGAGGACTCTCAGACATATTTTGACATCTTTGGCATCAGGCCAACCATCTTCTATCCCTCACATTACAGTTTCCATCCTGAACTGCGTTATTTTTGGAGGCATTTACTGGGAGGGTTCATTGAGCTCATCAGGAGGGTCTATTTCTGAGTAGAGGGATCAACCTTATAATTAGAAATACCATTGGAGGAGGACATAATTTTTTCAGATCTTTCATAGCCTCATTTCATATCAAATATAGTTTGCAGTGGCACATTAACCCCTAGGTTATTTGTCACATTGTATGTTTTTTTGGTATTTCTAGAAATCCTTTCTGGGTTGGCTAGAAATCTTGCAGTAGAGCCCACATCTTCATTGTTGGGCATTTATTTTTTTTCTATCAACCACATTCCATTTATATATGTATTCATCAGTAGCTACACTATTATAGACAGCGTTGTCACTGCTCTCCAGCATTCTATACAGTTGCAGCAGCTCATGTGCTGATTGTTTATTTCATTGGAGACTTGTTCCCATTGCTTGAGTGGCTTGTCCCTCATGATCTTGTTATATATTTCTGCTGATATCTTAATAAAATGATGGCTGTACATTGATCCCTCTTATGTCATGTTCAGATTTGCAGAGTTTTACATTTTTATGTTCATGTATTGCTGCAATCCCATTTTGGGATATTACAATGGTATCAGAGCATAATCTTCGCTCAGCTTGTGCATCCAAGACATCATGTCATTTGAAGGAGAAGCTTATTCTCATAGAAAAGAGAAGATTCACAGAAGAAACAAAGGAATGACTCCATTATTTGGAGAAATGAAGGAAGAGAGGGTCTCCATGCTTCTTTTCCAAGCTATGAAAAATATCAAAGAAGATCTCAAGGAGATGAAAGAGGAGAAGTGTGGGAAATTCCTGAGAGGGTTTGAAAGCGAAGCAAGCCCTAGCTATTCACATGATAGGTGTGACCATTCAGCCACACATGCAGTTCCACAGTGCAATGTATTTCCCACATTCACTGCAAGAAGGATGGAGGAAGGAGATGCACCGAGGGAGGAGACCTTAAGTGTCTATCTTCAAGAGTATGAGTCTCAATCATGGAGATTTAAATAGCACTTGGAATTCCAAGGGTTTTTCAAAATCAAGGAAGCTAGAAGATCCAGCAACCATGATAGTAGCAAGATAGATAGAATCTTTCTATCTAACTTTGATGGATCAGCAAAGTGCACAGCCAAGGCTTGGGTGGAGGAGCTAGATTCATATTTTCAGCTACACCAAGTTTCGGAAAGGGAGGCCATTAGAGTAGCAGCGCTACACCTCAAAGGTATGGCCCATAATTGGTGGTTTAATATTTCTTCTTCATCTTATCATGCAAATAAAAACACTTAGTCTGGGTTCAATAAGGAATTGGTGAAAATATTTAACAGTAAACATTCTAAAACATCTATTATGGAACCCAAAAACTTAAAACCTTTGCATGAGTTGGAGAGATCTATCTTACCAACTCCACTCCATATTTCGGATGAAGGGGATAAAAACATGCATGGTACCTTGCAAAGGGAAATATCCCCACCTTTTGAAGAACCATCTTCTATTGGTGAAGACATGGAGAAACCTCCTTCAAGGGAAGACCAAGACCAAGGGTCTCTCATTGATGATGAGGAAATCTCACATATTGATGAAGAGGAGGAGCATAGAAGAGCTAACAGCGTTGTACCATTGGGAGAAGATCCATCACCACATCGAGATGGAAGGGGAGCCATTGCTTCCATTAGAGGAGCCCTTGTGTCTTTGCAAGGAGTTCCAAATGATTCAACATGTGGGAACCAAATCACAATTCGGGAGTAGCATGCATCAGTTATTTTGGGTTGTGAATCTTGAAATATGGAAGGAGAAGAGAGGAAGGATCAACATCAAGGGATGATGATCATTCACCCTTATCTATTCCAGGAGGTTTCTGCACAAAATAAGGTGACTTTATTGTACAATGAAGAGAGGGACAAATTAGTCCACACATATATACAATCCACTTCATATTCTGATGTCTCACTACATGGGGGAATTCCACCTGGGAGGCCACTAGATCTAGAGTTGGTGGGAGACATGGTATCATTTAGTTAACCACTCTTAGATTCTGGAGAGGTGAAAACTTTGGAGGAATCTAGTATAGCGCAGAGAGTTTGGGATATACTCAAGGAGGAGAGAAGTACTCTTTCATTTTCTGCATTACCCACTATCACTACACATACTACACTGACAGAAGTTGCTGCAATGATGGAGGATGGCACCTTCATGGTGCAAGGGAGCTACTCAATGGATTTGGAGGAACATAGGGTACTTCCTTTGAGGAATGAATCCTCCATACATTGGAGTAGATGGAGGCCACTTACGCTTGCATTGGAAAAGATCAGGAGGTCCTTGGTGGATGATAGCTTCTCATGGGAGGCCAACTTCAGAAGGACACCACTTCTATGTGAGCATGAGCAACTGCATGATGGGCATAGCAGCACTTGGGAGGATGACTTTGGCATGAGGGATGTCAAAGCAGTAGACAAAAGCATGTGGGGAGCTTCACATTACAGATCTTTAGTGATGTCTCTTAGGTGGGTTGGTCCATACTGGAGGTCTCAACATTTGGTAGAGTACTCCAAGGATCTTGGTGCATGCATGATACTTGATGACCAGGATGGAGATGATAGGTACATGGTGGTTGGTGAGGTCATCTATTCTTATGGGAGAGTCTCCTTGACAAGATTTTCTAAGCTCACATTAGGGGAATTTTGAGGTCTAAAATGGGCCTCCTAAGGAAATTATAAAATAATAGTGGAAAAAATCTAATAAGATTTGATGACATCATCAAATTTTAGAGGGAAAAATGAAAAAACTACTTTTTCAATTCATATTTTCAACTTATCTCCCAAAGTTTTTACTCAAATTTCAAGCGGGAGTACTCGTTGGATGCAGAATTTAATTCCCCATCCAAGGAGTACCCATGTTGCATACTTTCGATGGGTCATACTACACGAAAAATGAGAAATACATAAAAAAACGTGATTACAATCACGTTTTTTATGTATTTCTCATTTTTCGTGTAGAAAAGTTCATCGAAATTATGCAACATGGGTACTCCTTGGATGAGGAATTAAATTCCGCATCCAACGAGTACTCCCGCTCGAAATTTGAGTAAAAATTTTGGGAGATAAGTTTAAAATACGAGTTGAAAAAGTAGTTTTATTATTTTATTATTTTTTTATATTTTTACTTTTTTACTCCAAAAGTGGCGAATCATCCATTATGGATGACATCATCATCTTGAATCTTATTGGTTGTTATAAAGTTTATTTTTGTTGTACATCTTTCTTATGAGGCCCATTTTAGACCTCAAAATTCCCCTAATGAGAGGAAGCTCCTACATGCAGCACATGTGGACTTTCTTTCCATGCACCTTAATGCATTTCATTCATTGATGGAGGAGTTCACTTGGGAGGGCATCCAGCAGGATATACATCAGCATATGGAGACATGCATAGCCCAGATGGTGATGGAGAGGTTGGCACAACCACTTCCCTACTCATTGAGAGTGAGGTAGAATTTCCAATTGAGCCATTTCAGCTCAAGGACCAAAGTACATAGTGCAGGATGTACACTTATGCACCCTGATTTGCATTCCTTTACCTTTTGTGAGCAACATATTGTACCAAGCAGGATATTTCCTTCTTTTATATTGTATTTTCATGTACTTGAGGCCATTTGTAGCATTTATGTTGGCCATTCTATCGGTGGTTTGTGGGGGAGGCCACATGATTCTTGGTGTGCACCATTGACACCACTTTGTACTTTCATGCTTCTATCCTATAGAATGATTGTGGTAGAAAACAAGTGGTTGGGAGAGCACTTGTTCTTAATTTTTTTGATGCAAGCAAGGGATGCACTGCGCTAGTTCCATGTGAGGAACTATGTTCCACTCTACGACTGTCAAATGGCAGCTTATTTTCACTGGTTTTTGCTTCCATATTTTGTTGATACTCTTATGTTCATGGGGAGCTTTGTTTCTAGAGTGCTAGATGAGTTTGAGATGCCCATTGGGATTATGATTCTCCCTACTTTACATGTTGTATGTTTCAGGAGAAACAATGGGCAAACCATGATTTCCACACCACTGTTCTTGTCTTCACATGGGAGGAGCCATTTGAAGAATTTGCATTCTTGGAGGAGGCATTTCATGGCTGATTTTCTTTGTGGTGTAACTTGGGCCAATCTTGGAGGCCATGAAACTTCAGCCCAAGATCAGCAAAAACCCCATACTTATCATAAGTGGAGAGAGAAACCACTTGAATGGAAAAATCTAATCTCTCCATGTAGCCCCAACACATTGCATACACTGGGGGTTGAGGATTCTTTTGATGAGCTACCTAGAATGGATCATTTCATTTGGATGATAGCATGGGTTTGGGAGTCTCTCATTGTTCATGAGATCCCCTATGCTTGTCATAACTTCTATCTTGAGGAGACCATGGGACAACAAGAAGGTTTCCACTTACACCTTCCACCTTTTCATGATGTGAGCCCTTTGGTTTTGCATGCTTGGGAGGGAGTCTTGGAGGATAGATTTATTGCAGATTGTTTTGTGCAGTGGTGGGAACTATTGATGAGGAGGCCACAAGAGGAGGAGGGGAGGAATTTTTCTCTCCTTATACAGTTTCTTGAGGACAAGCAACATTTTGGAAGGGAGGACTGTAATATTCCAAAAATTTAGCCTCCAAGCTAAATGGAATATTATAGTTGTTTCATCATTAGGTCAGTAAATAAATGGGTGGGAAGGCCCATAAGTCTCTTGAGTAGCAATAAAAACACTCCTAATGTGGAAGGAGAAAGAATAAGCAGCTGGATAAAGCACCTTTTGGTGTGAACATGGGCTGGATCATGTTCATTCAGTCAACTTTGACCAAGTCAATAGCGATGTCTAGATACATTGAATCTCCTTGATGAACAGCGCAGTTTTAGTTGAGGACAACTTGCATGAGCTTGGTGGAAAATAAGGATGGGACCCAATGTGGATAGGCTCTCATGCTATATATGGAGGGGATAGAAACCATTTTCATTCATGTTTTGATTATCATTCCTATTGGTCTTTTTAGAATTTGCTTCCTCTTGCTGTTTAGCATGGTTGCATTGCTGTTTAGCACAAGGGTGTTCCTGGTCGAGAATCCGTACCTCATCCTCAGGGAAGGAGAGGTTCTTTGGGCTACATTTATTCATTCTAGAATTTTGGCCAAGCTAATTCCTTCAGCTACAACACAGTTTCTATTTAGAGCTGGGTTGTGTTGCAAGGTGCAACAAAGGAGGATCTCTTAGAGTCATTTCTGGGCTTGTTTTAAAGTGGAGAGGTTTTCTATCCATTGGAGGATTAGAAAGGACGACTCCTGGGCATATTTTGACATATTTGGCATCAGGCCAACCATCTTATATCCCTCACAGCGTCGTTTCCATTCTGAACTGCGTTATTTTTTGAGGCATTTGTTGGGAGGGTTCATTGAGCTCATCAGGAGGGTCTATTTCTGAGTAGAGGGATCAGCCTTCTAATTAGAAATACCATTGGAGGAGGAAATCGTTATTTATACCTGTCATAGCCTCGTGTCATATCAGATCCAGTTTGCAGTGGCACATTAACCCCTGGGTTATTTGGCACATTGTATGGATTTTTGGTATTTCTAGCAGTCCTTTCCGGGTTGGCTAGAAATCTTGCAGTAGAGCCCACATCTTCATTGTTGGGAATTTATTTTGTTTCTATCAGCCACATTCCATTTCTATATGTATTCAGCAGTAGCTACACTATTATAGACAGCGTTGTCACTGCTCTCTGGCATTCTATACAGTTGCAACAGCTCATGTGCTAATTGTTTATTTCATTGGAGACTTGTTCCCATTGCTTGAGTGGCTTGTCCCTCATGATCTTGTTATATATTTTTGCAGATATCTTAATAAAATGATGGTTGTACATTGATCCCTCTTAATTCATGTTCATATTTGCAGAGTTTTACATTTTTATGTTCATGTATTGCTGCAATCTCATTTTGGGATATTACAAAGCCACAGTTGCCAGCACATGCAGGTTACCCTTTCAGCAAAATCATCTGTACACGACTGAGGCAAGACATGGACCAACCATACCTGATAATTTAAATTATTGGAAAATATTTTCACAAGACACAAAAATTCTTGATTTTATGATTTCTAAAGGAGAATTTCAGAACTGTAATATAGACACGGAATATACATCAGATTATACCATAAATAATGACATAGATGTAAATAATATAAATAAGATAGAACCAACTAGATTCACTAAAATAGAAATAGAAATAGTAGAAATAGTGGAAATTGAGGAATTAATCAATGATGAATAAAAAGTTTTAAACCTCAAATACAACATTTTTCCTAAGGGATTAGCCCCACTAGAAGACCTCTTTGACTCTAATGATGTAGCTAGAAAACCTAAAATGGAGCCTCTAAGGTCAGATATAGAGGAATGCAATATAGGAACAAAGGAAGATCCCAAGCTTATCAAGATATCTAAGACATTACCTCTAGCTGAAAAGTTGAAGTACGTTAGCTTGTTTAAAGAGTTCCAAGACGTCTTTTCCTGGAATTATGAAGACCTCAAGTCTTATGATACCAGCATTATCCAGCATAAGATACCAATTAAAGAAAATCAAAAGCCCTTTAAACAACATCTAAGGAGAATTAACCATGTTCTTACGTAATTAATAGAGAAAGAAGTTAAAAGGATGTACGATGCTGAAATCATAACACCCATCAAATATTCTAATTGGGTCTCTAATTTAGTCCCCCACTAGAAAGAAAATGGGAGAAATTAGGCTCTCTGTCAATTTCAGAAACTTGAACAAAGTATCACTGAAGGATAACTATCCCCTCCCTAAAATGGACCACATTCTCTAGAGGGTAGTAGGGTCATCTACAATTTCATTACTTGATGGATTTTATGGATACAATGAAATTCTATTCCAACCTGAAGATCGAGCTAAGACTGCATTCACCACTCCCTGGGGAACTTTCATGTACTTGAAAATGCCCTTTGGACTGATGAATGTTGGAGAAAATTTCCAAAGAGCCATGGAATAGCCTTTGCAAAGGAAATCCATTATTTTTTTGTCATTTACCTAGATGATATCACATTGTTTTCCAAGTCAAATAATGAACATCTAGATCATCTATGAAGAGTATTCATAAAATGGAGAAATTTTGGCATACCCTTAAATCCTAAAAAGTCACTTTTTGGATTAGAAGAAGGAAAAATTTTGGGACACATCATTTCAAAATATGGCATTAGAATTGATTCAGCTAGAATAGAAGCAATCCTAAATATCACTCATCCTAGAAACATTAAAGAATTACAAGCATTTTTAGGAAAAATAAATTTTCTTAGAAGATTCATCCCTAACTTAGCAGAACTAATTTAGAGATTTAAATAGCATGTTAAAAAAGGATTCAATTCTTAAGTGGACAGTAAAGTCTAAGCAGTCTTTTGAATTAGTCAAAGAAGCCCTTACTAAAACACCTGTCCTCATAAGTCCTAATTTTGACAAAGATTTCATAATTTTTTCATTTTCTTCAGAGCACACCATTGTAGCAGTCTTGTAGCAAAATAACAATGAGGGCTATGAACAACCCATTGAATTCTTTAGTAAAACGTTGAGAGATGCAACACTAAAGTATAATATCATGGAAAAACAAGCTCTTTGTTTAGTGAAAGCCATAAGAGATTTCAGAGTATACATTCTATACTCTCACATAATAGCATATGTTCCAAACTCAGTTGTAAAGGAAATTCTAACTCAGAATGGGCCTGATGGAAAAAGAGGAAAATGGATTTCTACATTACTAGAATATGACATTGAAATCAAGCCTACAACATTAATTAAAGGCCAAGGTTTAGCCAAAATCATGGCTGAATCGAACTGTCAAGCCTTAGACATAAATTTCATTGGTACCATAGATTATCAGGAAGAGATGGCGACTCCACAAGTCAGTAAAGCTTTCATAGATTCACCCTGGCATGTAGACCTTACATTTGTTTTACTCAACTTACAAGCTCCTCCTGGTTTATCTAGAACCAAAAGTAGATTCTTAAAAATGAAAGCAATGAAATATTGTATCTTACATATTTTTTTATTTTGGAAGGATCATGGTGGCATCCTGTTAAATTGTTTATTAAAAGATGAAGCTGACAAAGTCATACAGGAATTTCATGTAGGAGATTGTGAAGGACACGTATTCTTGAAAACAACTTCTAACAAAATTTTGAGGGTAGGTTTTTACTGGCCCATCCTTTTTGCAGATGTTCGAAATTATGTCACCTCCTGTCACAAATGTAAAATATTTGAAGGGAAGAAGAAACTCTTACCATTACCCCTCAAACCTATCTTAGTAGAAATTCCATTTCAATAATGGGGTTTAGAATTCATTGGTGAAATTCACCCACCCTCCTCTGCCCAACATAAATGGATATTGATAGCCACTGACTACTTTACCAAGTGGATAGAAGCCATCCCTTCTAGACAGGCCACAGACTCTGTCATTATTTCATTTCTTGAGAACAACATCCTTTCTAGATTTGGATGCCCACAAAATCTCATCACTGATAATGTTGTTGTCTTCAAATCTAAAAAAATGATAGATTTTTGTAACCAATAACATATCACCCTAGGCCATTCCACTTCCTATTACCCTTAAGGTAATGGACCAGCAGAATCTTCAAACAAAATCCTAGTCAACATCATCAAGAAGTTATTATAGGATAACAAGAAAACCTAGAATAAAAGGTTGGTAAATGCCCTCTGTGTGGACACACTAACTATTAATAAATATATTGGTACATCTACCTATCAATTAGTATATGGGATGGATGTTGTTTTTCCATCTTCATTAGGAGTTCCAGTAATGAAAATGATTCAAGAGCTGCAAGTAGAACCAAATGCAATTCAAAGGAGGATAAACCAAACAATTCATTTACAGCAAACCAGGGAAGAATTTTATATCAAAACCCAAGTAATTCAAGACAAAATCAAGAAGATATTTGATAATAAAACTAAATTAGATGATTTCTTCATAGGTGATCAAGTACTAAAATGGATTCCAGAAGGAAATACAAAGGAAAACATGGGAAATTTTACTATCTATGGAAATGCCCATATGTTGTTTATGGTTACAGAGGCAACAACGTCTTTTTATTGAAATAATTAAATGGAATAGAACTACCAAGTGGACCAGTCAATGGCTGAATGTTGAAGCATTATTTTTCACTAGACTAACTAGTAGTTCATTTGTTGTATTTTACTCGTTGTAAATGCCATAGAAAATTTTAGATTGGAGTGGATGATTATCTTGTAAAGTTTAAGCCCAAAGAGGAAACCCTAAGCTTTAAAATATATAACATCATATGTTTGAATAAAGGAGATCACAAAAAGAATCTCCAAGCAAAGAAAAGCCAAAGTTCCAAGGCCACTGATCAGAAAGTTCTTGACATGTCACAAGGAGATGTCATCCCCAAGTGGAGTCACTGTTAGGGTCCTATAATAATAGGGATCATAATTTTGAATTGGCTATGTTAAGTCTTGTAATATTGTACATACCTTTACATTTTTGCAAATGTTTTTCATATTAAAAAATAAAAGGAGGGTATGTCCTAAAAGAATAATCAAAGGACCAAAAGAAAGAAAATATAAGGAAAGAATATTATGAACCCCACCAAAATAAATTGAAAATTAATGCCCATCTAAATGCCACTTCTATATAAAATACTCTCAATTTCATATGAAAAAACATAGAGAAAATTGTGTGCAGCTTGTTCAAAATGCCACAATTCATGATGATCATGCAATTTAATATTGATCATTCATTCCTTTAAATTTTATGTTATGATAGTTAGTGAAAAAAGATCTAACCAAACCATTTAATCTTGCAGATCATTATTTAGGTAGAGAATAATAATGAGCTCATAAGTTTAATCTGAGCCATTGGAAGATATAAGGTAAGAAATAAGTTATTTTGCTTATCAAAAGAAAATAAAAGGGTTAGCAAGCTCAAATGAACCCAAGAAAGGAAAGGAAAAATGTTAGCATGAATAAAATGGTAGGTAGAATACTTTTCAAAAGCTCTATAAGAATCATTATGCTTATCCCTTAAAGAGAGCTGCTAAGTCTCTAGAAATAAATGAGAGACAAAGATTAAGAACTACTAAATATGAAGACTTATGAAAAGTTCTTACTTGAATCAATGAAGAGAAATTAATTAATTAACTCTTTTCCCCCTTTTTCCTCTCCATTCCCCCATATCCTAACCCTTTTCCCCTCTTGGAAACCAATTTCCCCTTCCCAATTCTAAAAATCCCCATCCCAAATATTTATGATTACAAGCAAAAAATCATACAAACCCCTAGTCAAAGTTGAAATCCCTTCACCTCTTCCCTTCCTAAACCTCAAAAACATATTTCTAGCCCCTTCCCCTTTCCAAAATCCCTTTTCCCCTTTGAAAAACCCATCACCCCTTTAAAAAACTCTCTGTTTTCATGAAAACACGAAAATACCACTTTTTAGAGTCTGAAACGCTAATTTATTTCTCGACCCCACTTTGATTTAACTCCCGGCACATTATTAACTAAAAACACGACCCCACAATTCATGCCATTGCATAAGTCATCCCCACCTTCCCGTGATCCTCGTCACGCTCATTGATATCCAATGGCCCATACAAATTTTTGGCCCCCCTCTGCCATCCGAAGCTTATCACTAAGGAGCGAGCGGGAGGGGGTCCAAAAAGGACTATATTGTGAAACAATTATGAGCATATGTGTCAATAATTTTTGAGTTCATACCGCCCAAGAGAAAAAAAAAAAAAAAACACCATACCCTGCCCCCAAAAACCGTTTTCTAAAATTCAACCGTTTCAAAAGACTGTTACACCACGCACATGTCACTGCCTACTTTCCAAATTAAAAGCCCTCCCTTCATAGTGTCATTGAAAATTTAATTTTCTATCCATTAAATCCATGCCCTTGAATGGAAATATAGTTTTTCCCATTATTAAGCTTGCTCGGCTCCCTGCAAACCCTTTTTCTCATTACAGGTTGTTTTATTTCGCTATTGCATGTAAGTAATGGAACCAGAAGCACTATAATTACATGAAGCTACGCCTTACTCCACTATTCTTTATTCTTATCTTATTTCTTGCTCCATACATCTTTTCTCCCCTTTTCCCACTGTCAGTTGTAGTCATTATGCCTCCCAAAGGAAAAGATTCCGAAGAAAATTTCAATCTCCCGATGTTTCCTCCTCAGGACCTCCATCATATCCCTATGGCTAACAGAGACTATCACTTTTATGAGATACACTCTGATATCGATATATTCGAGATGTATTATTGGCTGGAAGACCAATGGATTGATAAAATTGATTAAATTTACCTCTGTGATTCCAATCTTCCACGTTATATTTTCCCTCCAACCCACTATGATCCCGATTTCATACGGAAATTCCATGCCTTTTATCAACCCAACCAGAGAGCCATAATCAATGCTAATGGCCAAGTTATGTTTACTATAACTCCACAATCCATCGAACAGATGATGTTAGCCCATGCAGTTGAAAAAGGTACCCCATTCTCCCACAAAGCTCTGGTTGAAATATATCAAAAGTTAGACCTTGCTAAGAGAACCCGAACTTTAGAATTTTTCCTAGCACAAGATGCTTCCTTCCCCAAAATAAATCTTCCCTATACTGCATCTTCCTTTCCTAAGAGAACCAAGAAAATAACCACTATCCTATCCTACCTGCTTGGTTACTATATTGACCAGTACATAAATGAAGCCATTATAGGATTTCTATCTATCTTCTCTAATGAGGAAAATCCTTCTATTATGTTCACTTTCAGCCAATTTCTTGTAGAATCCATCCATCAGCAATTTTTGGATTTCAAGATAGAATAAATCTTCAAATATTCCTCTTTTCTAATTTATATGTTCATTTATTTTCAAGGAGACAACATGAAATTGTCACTGCAGAAGATGAACGAACAAGGAGACCAGCAGTCAGTTATTTTCGGGACCACCGTAGTCATGAAGTAGAAAAATGATTTCACCTACAAATAGTTCGTTGAAATTTTTGTTCTTCCCACTATCAGTCTTCTTAACGGTAGAGAAGAAGCCAAAATCAGCGAAGAAATTTATAAAATATTTCAAATGACAGAACAGGTTCAGACAGGAGATTGGTATCTTTATGAAAATTACACTGAGATAAGAGTTCTTGGATGTGAATTACAGCTATAAAAATTGCCCAAATTCCTCCCAATGATGATTTTTTTCTCTAGAATTTATCAAACTGATGATCAACATGGATCAGGTACATTTTTTGGATGCTAAAAAGAAATATCAATTTAAACTAAAGACTCAAATTGGCCATTCATTTATAACACCAAAAAAGTAGCAACGGAGGTAGAAAAGATTTTGAAGGAGATGCAATTTGAATTAAGTTTCAACTGGTCTTATGATCCATTAGGCATTGTTTCTAAATTAAGGGTAGAAGCCAAAAATACTCCTTACTTTCATACAAAACGACCAAAGATAGAAAAGTACAAGAACAAGTTGGAATGGACAGGGAATACATTTCCCGAAGTAGAAGAATAGTCAGTGTCATTATTAACACTACAGACACTAGCAAATCAGGAAAATATAACTAAAAGGAATAGAGAAGAAGGGTCTCCTTTAGAGTCAAACATCTTTAGTGAAGGATTTGAAAGTGTGTATAGGAAGAAGGCTAAACCTAGTTCCAGGCCAATTATTAGCAAGGATTCAGAGCAGCAGACCACTGTCAACATACAGGAGCCTATTGTATTTGCATCAAAAGGAGAGCAGCCCATACAATCTCCTACTACTTCAGTAAATACTACAGACCAGCAGCAGATTATACAAGTAGGTACCTCAACTTCAAGCAACCCAGAAAAGAGCACCATAGATATCTCCAAGGAAATAAAATCCAAAAATGAAGCCTTGAATATTAATACATGTAATCAGTTCTAGAAACAGACTTCAGGTGCCCAAAATAGGCTATTATTAGCCTTTGATGTAAAGAAAGGAAAAATGCTAATGGCATTTCTTCAAGCACAATTTCCTCAGCTTAAAGGGAAAGCAGACAATAAGAAGACATCCTTTGAGTTTGATGCCAGAGATATTCATTGTTAGGTCCCCATATTACTAGTGTAGTCCCTTACTGTTATTAGTGTAGCCCCCTTATTTTTATTGTTGTACCCTTGTAACCCCCATATTGTTATTATTGTTTACTTACATTATTATTGTTAGGTCAGCATGGATTATATTGTGACCCCATGGACCCCTATATATAGAAGGACGTTTTGTCGTTGGTATCATCCAAGAATTGTTCATTTATATAATGTATTGGAGGGTGTCCCCTCAAAGTAGCTGATCTCTAAGGTATTTATCTCTCTTTTCTTCTATTATTGGAGCTGGTTTCATAACATTTGGTATCAGAGCTTTGGATTCTAGGGTTTCACTGCTCCAAACAAGTCATCATGGAATTTTCGCTATAACCTTTTTTTATACAAAGTTTCAGAAGCTGAAATTTTTATAGCGGGAAGAGGAAATCCTAAGGAATGTCGTGTAAACATTTCAAATCTTTTTTTGCAATATTTTAGGAGATATGATCTGTGGATGATAGGGCTTTTTTCAGGCTCTTGAATTTAACCTAAACAGGTCATCTGGCATGTTCGCGATAACTTTTTTTCTACGAAGTTGCAGAAGCTGAAATTTTTACAGCGCGAAGCTGAAAGACTGAGGAACTTCGTGGAAATATTTTAGATCTTGATTCCCAATATTTTCGGAGATAGGGTCTGTGGAAGTTATGGATTTTTCAGGCTCCAAAATTTCATCTCAAAGAGGTGACCGTGGGAAAATCGTCATAACTCTCTCTCTGAGCATTGGATTGGAATTATATAAAAATTGACTGCAATTACATGGACTATAGTTTCCTATTTATAAATTTCAGATCCAAAGGAGGAAACAGTGACACGTGTCACGACATAAAAGTTTTCTCTACTAAACCATTCCATAATTAATTCATTGTGGGAGATTAGGAATAACTTTGTCTTAAAGAATCCAAATCAGGTCAGACCTCTGGAACTTGAAAGAAGATTCAAAGGGCTACTACAGTGCCAAATTTTAGATATTGAATATCTGAAATCAAAAATATAATTCATTTTCAATATCGATCTCCTTAAAATCAAGAAAAAGGTGTGTATTTTTTTTTAAATTTGCATAAGTCTTGTTTGAAAAATCAGTTTTAAGTGATTCCAAAGGCCTTTTGAGCATAGATATCAATATTGGGTTCTAAAATTCCTCCTAAAAAGAATTCAAAACCCATGAAACCCTCATAGTACTCTACTATGACTCATGAAGATGAAGAATTGCAACATGATCTATCAAAATTACAAGAGCAAGTGCACCAAATTTCGCACTCACAAAAAGCAACAGAAAATGAAATATGTGGTTTGAAAAATAATATGGATGGTTTGAAGAAAGGCTTGGAAGCTAGGACGAATGGCATGGAAGCTGGCTAGGACGAAAGGCATGGAAGCTGGCATGGAAACTGAAAGACAACATGGAAAACATGAAGAATGATCTAAAACCAAACATGGAAGGTTTGAAAAAGTTGATACAAGAAATTTTTTTTAATGGTGAAAAGATAGTAGAGGAAACTCATGATGAGAATAAAATAAATGTTAATTGTGACTTCATAAACTCTAATGTTGGATGGAAGAACCACCATATTGCAAAGATGGATATGAGGAAGTTTGATGGCAAGGATCTCATAACATGGATACTACAGATAGAGTGATATTTTGATCTCAATAATGTCCAAAACACACAAAAGGTACGCATTGCAACTTTACATTTAGAACAAAATACATTTTTATGGTATCGATGTCTTTTCTCCCATAAAAAAATTGTAACTTGGTCAATTTTTATGGAGGAAAAGATGGCACATTACGAAGATACAAAGAGAAACACCTTCTTCAGCCAATTGATAAATCTCAAAAAAAAGGGTTCAGTGGTGGAGCACATTGAGGAAATCCAAAAATTGAATATAAGGGTAACTGATATTCCAGAGGAACACTGGATTGATTTCTTCATAGGGACTTTAAA
Organism: Pinus albicaulis; assembly: GCA_034641835.2. Classification (NCBI taxonomy): domain Eukaryota; kingdom Viridiplantae; phylum Streptophyta; class Pinopsida; order Pinales; family Pinaceae; genus Pinus; species Pinus albicaulis. Next base: position 2,000,525,190 of record CM076578.1, read on the forward strand.
GGATAAAATCCAACATGAGGTTCTCGTTTGGGAACCTGATTCATTGGAGAAGGCATTCAAGTTGGCAAGAAAAATTGAATGTAAAATTATGGTGACAAGGAAGCCTACCACTCACATCTATAAATATGGAAGTGTTGCTACTCCTAGACTTCCACAACCTACAAGGTTGACACCACAGCAATTGGAAGAAAAAAGAGCAGAAGGGCTTTGCTACAGTTTTGATAGAAAATACACTAAAGGTCGTAAGTGTACTGAGAAGAAATTGTTTTACATAGATTGTGAAGAGGAGGAAGAAAATGAACAAGAAACTTCAAAAGAAGAGGATATACACCACGGCCCAACCCTAGAAGAATAAGAAATGAGTCTGACCATATCATGTAATGAATTGGAAGGAATTACCACTCCTCAAACTCTCAAGATAGAGGGACATATCAAGAAGAAAAAGGTAATAGTGTTGATTGATTCGCGTAGTACCCATAATTTTATTCATTGTAAGGTAGCCAAGGAATTAAATTGTTTCCTATACCCAGCACCAGAATTTCAAGCGCTATTTTCAAATGGAGGAACTATAAATTTCTCTGGAAAATGCCATAATATCAAGCTAACCATGGGGGAATATGTATTGAATAGTCCAATCCTTTCCATTCCAATGGGAGGTGGTGATGTTGTACTAGGAATACAATGGTTACAATCTTTGGGGACAGTAGTTTTTAATTTTCAAGAACTTTCTTGAATTTTTTTTGCGGAAGGAAAGGAAATCGAATTATGGGGTATTGCAGGGAAGTTGGGAAAGATAATAATTTCTAATGTCATGAAAATCTTCTGAAGAAAGAACAACAAGGCGTAATTCCACAATTATGCTCACTAGAAGTTCGACCATCAAAATCATCTATTTCTCCAGATCTCCAAAAATTCTTGGAAAATCATTCCAAGGTCTTTGAAACTCCTAAAGGACTCCCACCTATTCGTGATCATGATCATGCTATTCATTTGATTCCAGGAAGTGTTCCTCCAAACATTAGGCCTTACAGATATTCTTATGCCCAAAAAGAGTGAAATTGAACGTATGATTGCAGAAATGTTAGAGGTTGGTATAATTCAAGGCCTTACAGATATCCTTATGCCCAAAAAGAGTGAAATTGAACGTATGATTGCAGAAATGTTAGAGGTTGGTATAATTCAACCTAGTCAAAGTTATTTCTCTCCTCCTGTAGTATTGGAACACAAGAAGGATGGATCATGGTGCATGTGTCCGGATTATAGGGAGCTCAATAAGCTCACTATTAAAGATAAATTTCCCATTCCTGTGATTGATGAATTATTGGATGAATTACATGGCGCAATTTATTTTACCAAGTTGGATCTTCGTTCGGATATCATCATATTAGAATAAAGACTGAAAATATTCCGAAAAAAACATTTTGAACTCATGAGGGTCATTATGAATTTTTGGTCATGCCTTTTGGCCTTACCAATGCACCTTCTACATTTCAAGGGTTGATGAATTCCATTTTCAAACCCTTCCTTAGAAAATTTGTGCTAGTATTTTTTTATGACATACTAATCTACATAAGGTCTTGGAAGGATCATGTTCAATATGTTCACAGGGTGCTCAAACTATTGGAGGAGAAACAATTATATGCAAAAACATGAAAATGTTTCTTTGGAGTACAAGAGGTGGAATATTTGGGTCATATTGTATCTCACGAGGGTGTTATGGTAGGCCCTAACCAAATTAAATCCATTAAGGAATGGAAATTCCCCACAAACATAAATAATTTGCGAGGATTTCTCCGGTTAACAGGGTATTATCGCAAGTTTGTTAAGAATTATGGGAGAATAGTAGCACCTAAGACAACATTATTGAAGAAAGATGCATTTTCATGGACTCCTAAAGCAACTAAGGCCTTTGAACATCTTAAAGAGGCAATGTGCCTAGCATCGGTCTTAGCTATGCCATACTTCACACAAACCTTTATTGTGGAATGTGATTCCTCAAGAAATGGAATTGGTGTTGTTTTAATGCAATAAGGAAGACCCATTGCTTTTTAAAGTCATCCAATCAAAGGAAAGTATTTACAAAAATCTATTTATGAGAAGGAAATGTTGGAAATACTACATGCACTAAAAAAATGGTGACCTTACCTAATGGGAAGGGACTTCAAAGTAAAAACTTATCATGATAGTCTTAAACATTTTTTGGAACAAAGACTATCTTCAGAAGAGCAGCAAAAATGGGTCACAAAGATGTTGGGTTATGACTTTGAAATAATCTACAAAAAAGGGCAGCTAAATTTTGTTGCAGATGCACTCTCAAGAAAGGATGAATAGGTGGAAGCATTTATTTGTGCAATTTCTATTATCCAACCAGATTGGATAACTGAAGAAAGGGATGAATGGAAGCAGGACGAAGAAGTGTGGGCACTCATTCAAAATTTGAAGCAAGATCCTAGTACATCTGATACATTTATTTGGAAAAATGATTCCTTATGGTACAAAGCTCACTTATATATTTGTAAGAATTCCCAACTAAAAAAAAATATTCTTTTGGAATTGCGCACTTCTCCTTTAGGAGGACACTCAGGATTTTTAAAAATTTACCACAGGGTGAAGAAATAATTTTTTTGGGATGGCCTTAAATCTGATATTCAAAATTTTGTGGCGGAATGTTTGGTTTTCCAGCAAAATAAAGTTGAGAAAATTAAGACCCCGGGTCTTCTACAACCTTTATCCATTCCAATTCAACATTGGGAGGAGATTTCAATGGATTTATCACAGGTTTACCTAAGTCCGAAGGAAAGAGCATCATCATGGTGGTAGTTGATAGAATTACCAAGTATGCACACTTTTTTTTATTATCTCATCCATTTAAAGCAAGTACAGTTTCTACTGCATTTATGGAAGCAATTCAAAAGCTACATGGAAACCCAAAGATTATGGTAAGCGACAGAGATCCCATTTTTATTAGAAATTTTTGCATGGAATTATTTTCTTGTTTGGGTACTCAACTAGCTCATAGCTCATCTTATCATCCTCAATATGATGGTCAAACTCAGATAGTGAAAAAATGTTTGGAAGGATATCTTCGTTGTTTCATATCTGATAAACAAACACAATGGGTCAAGTGGTTACCTCTGGCTGAATGGTGGTATAACACTTCCTTCCATACTGCAGCAAAAATGACCCCATTTATGGCACTTTATGGATATCATCCACCGTCCATCACATCATATTTAAGAGAAAATTATAAGGTGAAAGTAGTGGAAGATCACATCGAGCATCAACAAAAAGGTCTCCAACTCTTAAAGGATAACCTAAATTTGGCACAAAATAAAGTGAAACAATAGGAAAATAAACATCGTAGCGAGAGAAGTTTTGATGTAGGAGACTATGTATTTTTATGGCTACAAACATACAAACAAATTTCCCTCAAGAAAGCTAAGAAGGATAATAAATTATCACCAAAATAATGGTCCCTACAAGGTGTTGCAAAAGATTGGTACTATGGCATACAAATTGAAGCTTCCTGCTTCTTCGCGAGTGCATCTAGTTTTCCATGTTTCATGTTTAAAGAAGGTTATAGGTGAAAAACTTCCAGTTCAAACAATATTTTCAGAACTTTATGAGGAAGTAAAAATCATATTGGAACCTCAAACAGTCAAGGAAATAAGAACTCGACAGCTACGAAATTGAGCAATTTTAGAGTATCTCATCAAGTGGAAGAACATACCCACTCAATATTCTACATGGGAGGATGAGAATTTTATACAGAAGAATCCAGATCTACTCAAGGAGAGGGGCATGTTAGGTCCCTATATTACTAGTGTAGTCCCTTATTGTTATTAGTGTAGCCCCCTTATTGTTATTGTTGTACCCCTATAACCCCTGTATTGTTATTATTGTTTACTTACATTATTATTGTTAAGTCGGCTAGGATTATATTGTGACTCCATGGACCCCTATATATAGAAGGAGGTTTTTCATTTGTATCATCTAATAATTTTTCATTTATTTAATGTATTGGATATTTCCCCCTCGAAGTGGCTGATTTCTAAGGCATTGATTTCTCTTTTCTTCTATTTTTGGAGCTGGTTTCATAACATTCATCCCATTGATTAAATGGAGAAGCATAAACAACTGGAGAGATTAGTTTTTCGACTGTGACTAACACTGCCATGTCTTTATATAAATTGCAGGTTACATTAGAAAATATCGGGTCACAACTCAGCATGGAAAATGTCTCATATTATTCCAAAGACAGTAGAATTAAAACCTTGGAAGATTTGGTAATCAAGTTGGGTTATAACCATACAAATATCAATCCTGGAGAAGAATTGATCAACAAGCAGTTGAAGTTGCCACCTACAGAAGATCCTCTGGCCAAATAAATTTCAGAAATAGAAGCAGAAAAGGAATATATGTTGAAACTCATTGTTGGAATACGGTCCCCTAAAAAGCTGCGATTTTGTATAAGTTTTCTATATTTTGGTCTTAATTAATCTAATGCAGGGGTTTTTGGGGTGGGTCAAAGCCCCTAATGCATTGTAACAATTCAAGGGTAGATCAAGATTCTGCAAACCACAGTTTGCGGACCATTGGATGCATAGGCTAAATAGGTATAAATAGATGAACCTTTTCTATTCATAGGTAGAAAATAATAGAGATTGATGATAGTTGCGAAGTGATAGATCTGTTTGGGTTGCTAGGGTAAGGACTCCTGTTGGTTGTGTGCACAGAGATCCTCAGTCCTACTGTGTGCAGACCCTACTGGCTATGTGTGCAGGCTGTGTTGGATTGTATTGGGTTTTGGATGTTAATATATGCGAATCTGGTTGGAGTATCTTTGCGTTATCTAAGTTTATGTATTATTGTTGATGCAAACTGTTGGATCTATGGTTGGCTATTCGTTTTTGTAATACGAAGTATTCCTGTGATCTATTGTTTATGTGTTTATGATCTTACTCGTGAGATTACTGATGCGAAGGTGCTGATTTAATCTATGACTGATAGTAACTCTGGTAACTGTGGACTATTGACCTGAGAATGGATCTGTTTTATAATTGTGATAATATCCTTGTTCCTATTAGATGAACCTATGATCTGTTGATTACTGTGATTATAGTTGTTGTACTGATAGATCAGTGTTGCGCACGTGGATGCGAATATAGTTAATAGATATGAGCTCTGCGATATAAGTCTGTAACTAGATCTGAAGCTATTAAGCTAGGAATGCAGCCCTGTTCGACTTACCTACTCTCTCTCAAGGTGCGAAAACCTTGTTCCAGCACCCTCCCATACTGCTTCGGGTGTGACTTTGGCCTACGCAAGCAGGTCACTGCCGAAAGGGCCAGAAGTATAGGGGTTTGTTGGCAAACCTTAACCTCCGAACCTGGGTCAGGACCCCTCGAGCCAAAAAATGGTTCCGTTGCCGAGACCAGGAGAATTTTGAGAGAGATTGGGTAATTCCAAGAGATTATTGGAAACCTAAGAAGAAATAAATTGAGGAGTGGTTCGAAAAACAAATTTAGGAATTTGCGATAAAAGAGAATCACAGCACAAGGTTGACAGTGGAAAATTGGAAGAATAATTACGTTTTCACAGAGATCTACGAGATTTTCTTTGTGACATTTGCAACCGAGCTTCAGGAGTGGCTTTCAAGGCTCGTGGAGTTCCAAAAGTGTTGGAAGGATGAACGGATTATGCAGTCGACCCCAGAGCTAATTCAGTAGTTAGAAAAGACTCATAACACCATCACTCGCATGGTAGATCATTGGGTGGACAGTGTGATAGGAGGGTTTGTGACAGAATTTGCAATTGATCAAGGTGTGTCCTACTCCAAGGCAGAACGAAGATTCTTCAAGGGTTTTCGAGGTAATTTTCTGAAAAATCTGTCATTAGTGATTCAGATCTTATTGTGCGAAAAGAGTATCCTGTGTAGTCATACAGAGTGAATGAGCTCCAATCAAAGTGAGGGTACAATGAACAGTGGTAAATACTACAGAACCAATCAAGAAGGGGATTGATCTGTATATAATCCAGTAAGAAATTATGCTACGCATAGCTCTCTGTCTATGCCACCATCGAACCCTCATAGGGGTAATAATTCACCTCCACCACCACCGGAAGATGATATGGCTTTGCACATGAAGCTACCCACCTTCAAGGGCACAGGGGATGAAGATATGGACTGGTTCTGGTTTGTCACAGGATCGGTATGGACTACGCAGGATGTATCCAGCGATGCGGTAAAGAGGGCGTAGCTATCCCTGGCCTTTGAGGGAGGGGCTTTGGATTGGTATATGGAATACATTGACCAAAATTCGAATGCCACCATCAAGGAGATTAAGAATTCCTTAAAGAAACAGTTGAAGAAGCCCAAGTCCTACTCGCACATAGTGAACGATCTAAAGGATTTCAAGTAAGGATCGTCCGAGTTCGTATGGGAGGCCAACCAAAAATTAAATAAGGTAATTAGAGAAGGAGGATTTTTGTATGACGACAGAAAAGACACGAAGTGGTTCATTGCTATGCTGTTGTCCCACCTACGTGTACCAATGGGACATCAAGCCATTGAATCGCAGGAAAAGGCCTTGGAAATTGCGATGAAGCTAGAATTTGCACCAAGAGATGATACCCAATAAGGATTACATCAAATACAAGGCCAACTAGAAGCAATGCATATGGAGATCCAGAATATGTGGAAGGAGCGAGGAACGAAGGCTAGCCCTGAAATATGGTGCATATGATGCAGGGTGAATGGACACACCAAGGATAATTGCCCTCTGCTAGCAGACTACATACAGGCCGAGGGACCCAGTCCGTTGCGACCTAAGGAAATTATAGGACCCAATTCGGTGCTTTGGTGCGATGATTCTCGTGTTACGGGGCTGCATGATACCAACCACTTCCCTCGCCTTACCGCCTATGTCCCAGAAATAAAGCAATAATGGTGTAGGTTCTGTAGATCTATAGGCCATGATGAACATAACTGTCAAACGTATGATCTAATGAGAGATCGAGGAAATCTATATAGGGTATAGGCGGATCTTTCATCACCAAGATCCCCTTCGAGCATAGGTGGTTCTCCAGCCAGGGTCAAGGGAGGGGTCGAGGTGGAAGCCCGAGTAGGGGGGGGAGACAACTGGTTTGTTATAATTGTGGAGAAATAGGGCACTTTGCAAGGGACTGCATAAACCCCGCAAGACATCCCTGCAGATACTGTAGACAGCTAGATCATGTGATCGAAGATTGCCCAATTTTGATGGCCAAAATAGGAGAAGCAACTGACACCTACGCAGCATGTACAAAGGGTCGAGACAAAACCTCGAGATGAAGGACCAAGTGTTAATGTTATCACACGCAGTGGAATGACCACTGGAGGACCTATATAAAAAGATGAGGCAGAGCCTCTCATCCTAAAAGCGGTTGTTAAACAAGAAGGGTTGGACTTACGGGAAGAGAAAGAAACCTTTGTCACAACTTGCCATGACTTTGTTAAAGCTGAGGCACCTACTCCTCAGGTCCCTACGAACCTCATGGAAGATGATGAGGTCAAACCATTCCTGTAGACATGTATGAAGCTACTACGCAATGAAAGGGTCGTAGAAAATCTCCAAGCTTTGATAGATAGTTGCGCAGAAAAGACAACCCCAGCCATGGAAATTAAGGATGTACACAAACTCTATAAGCATAAGAGACGCACTAGTAGGGAGATGCGTCTAACTGCTCAAATTGGTGACTATGAGATGGATCAGGTTATTTTGGACCTATTCTCGAATGCAAACGTACTACCTAAGCAAACCTGGTAGTGAATGGTAGAACCTAAGTTGGAATGGTCCACTATCCAGTTGCGCATGGCTAATCAGCCGAAGATCATACCTTTAGGAAGATTACCAAATATCGTGGTAGACATCGCAGGGGTCAAGGCTCGGGCTAATTTTGAGGTCATTCAGATTGTAGAAGATGCGGACCCCTATCCTGCGCTCCTAGGCTTAGGCTGGGCCATAGATATGGGCGGTATTATCAACTTCAAAAAGAAGAGCATGGTATTTGAAAGTGAAGGAACACGAGTGATAGTGTCGCTAGATCCCACAAAAGGAGAAAGGTATACAGATTCAATGTGTGAGGAAGAAGAGGTGGATCATATCTATAAGCTAACTACGAGGGATGAAGACTGGGTCAATCCTACAGCCGATGGTATGCTTTGCTGGGAAATAGATAGCGAATGCTTCTCAGACTCCGATGAGGAAATGGAAAATTGGAAAAATTGGCTGCATGATGTCTCTGCGCTACGCTACCTGTGGATTACAAGGGACTTCCACTGCATATATTCAGAGGTAAGAGAACTGCCCCACTTTTATGACTCCAGTAGTATAAAAGAGTGCGATGAGGATCTGCGCAATGCCTCTATTCTCGAGGGGGAGCGCACAATTTCGGGACCTCCACTACAGACTGAGGATGTGCCAAAGCATCAAAAATAGCTACGTTCAATCCTTGGACATACGAGCTACTACAAAAGATTCATTCCGGGATACGCACTGACCACCGCACCTCTGGACAAACTGCTTAAGAAATATGTTCCATTCTTTGGGGATGACGAGTGCTAGAAGAGCTTTGAACTAATCTGGGAAGGAATGATATCTGCACCTATTCTTAATTTTCCTAATAGGTTGAAGGAATGTCATGTACATGTTGACACGTTGGGGATTTCCCTGGGAATGGTCCTTACGTGGCCTAGAGCCGGAGACATTGATCACCCAGTCGCATTTGCTAGTCGCGAACTCCCAAATGCGAAGAACAATTATGCCACCACAAAGAAGGAAGGATTGGCCATGGTCCATGTAGTACAGAAGTTTAGGCACTATCTGTTGGCAAGACACTTTAAGATGTTTACAAGTCATTCAGTTTTAAATTCCTTGCTAAATAATACTATGTTGGGGAGGAACTCCGCAGGTGGTTGTTGATGTTTCAGGAATACGATTTTCAAATCACAGTCAAGCCATCAAAGTTGAATGTTGGGTTGGATCACTGGTCTCGACTTGGGACGGGCGGGGAACCCACTAACTTGAGGGAAGGATTTCCTGATGCACAGTGGTTCACCATTAGGGTCGTTTATGCGCACTCCATTGATATCATTCAACTCTTGACTACAGGCATGACATCTGCAGGATGTTCGGTACGATAAAAGAAGGAGTTGGTTTCCCGAGCGGTGGATTTTACCATTACCACAGGTCCTTTATATAAACTAGCTGATGGTGAAGTGTGGTGTAGATAATTTCTAGAGCACAAAGGGCACACTATTGTGGCAGCCGTTCATGAAGGCATAGTAGGAGTTCACTACACAGACAAGACAACGGCACAAAACATCTTGCGGGTTGGGCTATGGTGTCATAGAATTACATTTTGAAGGAAAAATCTCACGCAGCAGTGGGAGCGCTAGGAGCACAGGGGTATGTTGAGCGCACCCAGGGTGCGAAAACTAGCAATTGGAACAATCAAATTGGGTAAAAAGGAAAAATTAATGTTGGATGGGATGGGTGGCCAACATTTAATGCAAAAATTTCTGGAGATTTTTTACCGTTTACTTGATGGTAAGTTCCACATGAAGTCTACCCTACCATTGGGCGATCGCCAAAGCTATAAAATAGGTGGGCTAGCGCAGACAAGGGTTTTGTATCACTTGAATAGCTCGTACTTGGCATATTTTTCCTGGACGAATTTGTGTTGTAAGAATTTCTGTGCTTCTAGCATCTCTTTCCTGTCTGAGCAATCTGCCCCCTCGGACAGTAGCAAATCCAAGTTTTTCTTTCGCACCAGGATGTCAGCTACGAATCCTGTGAACCCTCGGAACCAGTCATCTCAATGGAATAGGGCACTAAGGAAGTGGTATAAATTGAGTTTGAGGCAGAATATTTTTTCTCCACCCAGTCACAAAGAAGGGCAAGGAAAAAGTAGAAGACTCCAAGAAGCCCCCAAAACCCGTGAAATGGGTTAAGGGGACACCTCATGCTTCCCCGTGGAATGTAACATCCTCGAAGGCGGCACCCCATGTGCTAGATGTTCAGGAGGAGGCCTAGCCTGCTGGACCAATCAACTAGTTACCTCCTTTCATCCAGTCGTGCAGAACCTCGACGTGCACGCCAAAGAACCTCGACGGCCTGATCACTTATTTGCAAATGTCACTAACCCTAGGAGAAGTCCCTGTCATTGGTGACCCCGTTGGAAGGCTGCATGAGAGAAAATTTGAAGATCATGACTTGGCCAGTCTGGAGGCCTTCCCTGAGCTGGTACTTGAATTATACCTTGACACAATTCAGGAAGACAATGGGACCAAAATTTTTCCTCAGCACTGGGTGCGTGGATTGGCTGGGTCAAGGCTCCTAAACTTGCTAAGGATGCCTCACTTCGATCACTACAACATGAAGGACCGACTAGCCTGACAATTGCTTGCCCTAATTCATGATGGCTACCTATGGATTCAGGACAGGATCCCCATCGACGTTGTGCTGGTGCACAAAATTATTGGCCTTCCCATGCACGGCCCCAACCCTCTGGGGCGTGTGGGTAAAAATTATGAGGCTGAATTGGCTGAGTATGTGCAGAAGACCTACCATGTGGAGCGCAGTACTCGAACCTTTTTAATCAAGTCCATTACTGACCAAGGCACGCAGCTGGGCAAGATGTTATGGCATTCAAAATGATGAGAAAATTTTAGGTCTCCTCTCTCCCAGTCTACGTAATTCAGTTAGAAGGCCAATGCGGAAAAGGGGTATGTTTTAACTAGGCCCAGTATTTGTGTGATGAGTTTCTGACTAATGTTCATGAGTCCCGGGAGTAGGGCCGCGCCTTTTGTTACTCCTGGTTACTGTTCCTGACAGTGTTGGTCTCCTGGGAAGACCCTGCGAAATCATTCCTTCCTGAATTTACCGCGGACATACGCAAAGGGGCTCGTTATGCACACTTATGAGATTCTAAGGACTTGCAGTGTCTCGAGGACAACCAAGTTTTCTGGGTCCTCTTTAAGAGTAACTTGGTCATAGCCATTAACTCCTAACCACGGCTATCCCCTACCATGTATGAAAAATACAAGGAAATTGCAGCATTTCAGATCACTATGCACAACGTCCAGATCAAAGCACACAGGGATAAAGCCTGGACATCGCTCCCCTATATGGTGGCGGATGTAGAAATTGACAACATCAATGTGCTCTGGCCTCCTAACTGGAAGACCGGCTTCAAAACTAGCACGAAGGGCGTCTAAGGGACCAACACATCAAAATTCACCCCCTCCGTCGTCATCCCGGATACTAGAGGTGCGACCAAGAGTACCAAACAAGACATAACCATGGCCGCACAAAAGGATGCACAGCAGACGCAGACCTTTGAGAAGTATGTCGAGGCGGAGACTCAGGTAGATTCGTAGACAGCCCTAGGAATAGAAGGACTGAATGTCAGAGGACCTGCCTCCCCCTGCGGCGCGAAGATAATAAGCGTACTTGTCAAAACGCCCCGCAAGAAGCAGCGCTCGCAGTGGATGACACGTGATGAGACAGTCACATTGACTGATGGAGACCTTGAAAAAATCATGGATGCAGTCATTCTGGCTACGAAGGATAGATGGGTAGCCTTAGAGGAGAAGCATAAAGCTGCAGTCGACACAATCCAGGCCAAGCTCTGGGCGCTCCAGATGAAGACAGATACATTTCAAACCACCACAAAGCACGCAGAGCTCGAAAACATGATTCATCAACTTTGTGCAGATGTTACCACAGAGATCCTGACCACTACCACCCCTCAGGAGAAGGTTGAACTATTGGTAGCAGCATTGAAGGCCTCCCACAAGGAAGTTCATATGGTCCAAGCACAAATGGAGCAACGGATTGCCGACCTCCAAGCTAAGTTGTAGCTTGAAACACCTCTGAAGGTACAGGCCCAGTGCACTGCGCTGGTCACTGAGGCTACGAACACCATTATAGGGAAAATCACGCAGGGTGCCCAATTATTAGACATGGCCACATAGCTATGGACCAAGGTCCAGCATGACCTGCTCCTACGTAGCATCAATCAGGACCTGCGGTAGAAAGAAGAAGAGTTCAAGAAGTTAGAAGCCACCCTGCCCACTTTAGTCCCTATTCAACGCTTGACACAGCTGCACACCAGTCACGCCATCTAATATTATATTAATGAACTTCGGTAAAAGAAGAATGCCCTCGATGACTGCCTGAATCCTTTGGTTACTTAGGCCCTCAAGCTTCCAAAAGATGTGGATGTCACGGTTAAGCAGTTGAAACAGGCTCTAGAGAGTGCCAACACCATGACGGAAAGCCCGATTTTAGAAACATTGGTCGGCATTGCATAGAATGACACTGCTCAGAGTGAAGGCGTGTTGCCTCCATTAGCCATGGTGATCAAATTGTTGCAGGCATAGGTGGAGAACCCACCATCTCAGTGACTCGGGACGAGTCACAAGATTTTGTTGGGGCACTGTTGGAATAGGGTCCCCTAAAAAGCTGTGATTTTATATAAGTTTTGTATATTTTGGTCTTAATTAATCTAACGCAGGGGTTTTTGGGGTGGGTCAAAGCCCCTAATGCATTTTAACGGGTCAAGGGTAGACCAAGAGTCTGCAAACCATGGTTTGCAGACCATTGGATGCATAAGCTAAATCGGTATAAATAGATGAACCATTTTGAGTCATAGGTAGAAAAGAATAGAGATTGATGATAGTTGTGAAGTGTTAGATCTGTTTTCGTTGCTAGGGTAAGGACTCCTACTGGCTATGTGCGTGGAGATCCTTAGTCCTGTTGTGTGCAGACCTTGATGGCTTTGTGCGCAAGCTGTGTTCGATTGTATTTGGTTTTGGATGTTAATATATGAGAATCTGGTTAGAGTATCTCTACGTGAACTGTTGGATCTATGGTTGACTATTCGTTGTTATAATACGAAGTATTCCTGTGATCTATTTTTTATGTGTTTATGATCTTACTCGTGATATTACTGATGCAAAAGTGTTTATTTAATCTATGACTGATAGTAACTCTGGTAACTATGGACTATTGACTTACGAATAGATCTGTTTTATAGCTGCAATAATATCCTTGTTCCTGTTAGATGAACCTATGATCTGTTGATTACTGTGATTATAGTTTTTGTACTGATAGATCAGTGTTGTGCACGTGGATGCAAAGATAGTTAGTAGATATGAGCTCTGCGATATAAGTCTATAACTAGATTTGAAGCTGTTAAACTGGGAACACAACCCTGTTCGACTTACCTGCTCTCTCTCAGAGTGCGGAAACCTTGTTCCAGCACCCTCCCATACTGCTTCGGGTGAGACTTTGGCCTGCGCAAGTAAGTCACTACCGAAAGGGCCAATAGTATAGGGGTTTGTTGGATAACCTTAACCTCTGAACCTAGGTCAGGACCCCTCAAGCCAACACTCATCTTTGAAAATAGTACATAGCAGAAAAATATGGAGGCAGAAATAGATAAACTCATCAAGGAGAAAGACGAAGCTGTCAAAAAGATCGAAACACCCATGGATGTACTCCCCATTGCTACAGTCCCCATTTTTGTTGTTCCCATTGCCACTAATTCCACTGTAGGTACAGCAAAAAGAGCTGAGAAGCTTACTCAAGCTATTCAGAATTTATCTATTCAGACAAAGGAAATCAAAAAGTTGCAGAATCAGCTAAAAACACTACAACATTAGACAATAGTTGGAGAAAGTGCACATTCAACAGAGCTACAAAGAGAAACAATACATATTGAAAGATTACAAAAAGAAGTTAAAAATTCCTATATTAGAAACACATTGGGATTAGTGAAAGAGAACATATGGGGAGAAATCACTGAATATGTAAAATAAATCTGGCCCAACATCAAAATTATTTTTGATCAGAAAGAGTTAATCGGAGGAAGCCCAAGAAATTGTCAAAACTATTATAGAGGAACTTGAAGAAATGCATGCTACATCTACTGAGTTAATTAAGTTTCTGAATTCTAAGGACAGTAGTGAACTTAAAAATTTGGGTATAGAAGAGAGGACAACCACAATTTTGGAAATAAAGAAAATTATTACAAAGAAGAAATTGACTCTTCAATTGGGAGAAAAATGCAGCAGTGTTAACGTTATATTCCAATGTTTTTTCAGCAGACTGGAACCTTTGAATAGCAAAGTTTTTCCTTTAATGTTAGTAATTAATGATAATTTAATGCCTCTCGAAGACTACATCCACAATCTTAAAGAGGTTGCTACTAATGCAGCTAAAGTTTCAAACATTCAAGGTACAGAAACAACAAAGCTAATACAAATTGCTCTCTAGGACACATTTTTTATTTTTCATGAAGCTAAACATGTCTTTTTAGTAAAACCCACTTTTACTAAATACACATAAATGGATGAAATCTACTATGGGGTGATTAAAATATCCATCCCAGATAAAGAGCGATGGGAACAGTTGACCGATTTACTAGATTAAATCAGTAAAATTGACAAAGGAAAAGATCTGCCAGATCATCGGCTAGCACGTCAGAAAAAGGTGGTCCACATCTTAACTCTCCCACTACATCATCATTTCAGTTTCACAACACATCCCACTGAGCCATAATTCAGCGACAGTTAGAATTTTTTATTTCACAATTTTGTTAAGAAACTCTATTATTGTAATGATCCTTTGTAAATATTTTTTTATAAATATTTCATCATTTGAAGTATCAAAGGGTGGATTTCTGAATATTTCATTAGCTCACTTATCTCTTGCCTGAGGGTTATTGTACCAATTTCCAGTTGATAGACTGAACAAGTTATAAAGAGACTTCTTTACAGGATTCATGTGTTGAGCTATCTCAGTGAAGTATAAAATTTCAATTGTTCATGTTTTCTTTCGAAGTATTCCATAAACTTATATGTGTTCTAAATCTGAATGTTATAATAAGAGTATTACTGCAAAATTTTCTTAAATATTACACTCTGCTTTTAACTGTTATATGTTTCTATGTTTTCTTCTGATATCCGGTTTAGAGAATTCTTAATTTCCCTCTAATATCGATTGACTTATTCACCCTTCATCATTATCCGGTTTAAGGAATTCTTAATTGTTCCTTAATCCCGATTGAAAGAGCACTTCACCATTCAGTCTTGAGATCTGGTATTGCTCACCTATCTTGCCCTGTAACACTTTCTTCATAATTTGATTTTGTTTTGTTTCAAAGCATATTGACTCCATAGCCCAATGGAAAGTGGAAAAGCACCTATTCATCTAATTCATTAATTACACCAACCAATCAAAACCAGTTCAAATAATCATACATAAATAGCCTAATATCCATTAAATAAACAAAGTTAAATCATATAGAGAGAGCCCTCTCTGAGTTTAGGAAGGCTAGATCCTAAGCTCCAACGTAGGTTTGTAGTTACCTCTGATATTTCTTTTTAACCCTAAAAACAACCTTTTGAAATTTTGGAGTGATAACACCATCTACATACAATAAAAAGATAATATAGTTGCCATCATTTTGATTTTTGAGATAAACACAATGATTAGAGTGACATCTAGTATAACCTTGTTCAGACAAAAACCTGCCAAATTTTATATACCACTGCCTTGGAGCCTGTTTTAAACCATACAAACTCTTCTTTAACCTGCACGCTGATTTTTCCTTCCCTTTGACCTCATATCCTTGTATTTTCTGCATATAGATCTCTTTTTCCAAATATCCATGGAGAAAGGTCATCTTTACATCTAACTATTCAAGATGTAAATCTCTTGTTGCCATAAGACTTAAAATAGTTCTGATTGAATTCATTTTAACAACAGGAGAAAATATTTCATCAAAGTCAATACATTTCTTCTGTGCAAACCCCTTCACCACAAGTCTAGCTTTGTACCTCTTTTTTCCTCCATCTTCTTCCTTCAACCTATAAACCCATTTATGCTACAATGTTGTTTTACCTGCAGGAAAGCTAGCTAAGTCTCAAGTCGGGTTATGTACTAAAGATTCCATCTCTTCTCTCATGTCTAGCTCCCACTTCTTCTTGGTTTCTACCTGCATTGCTTCTTCATAACATTTGGGTTCACTAGAATCAATCAACAATACATAATATAATGAAGAAGATTATCATTCAGGGGGTCTACTTATCCTAGTAGATCTTCTGATGCCACTTTCAGGGGTTTGAGGTGCTTGTTTTTGTTGTGGTTGTTGTTGTTGTTGTGTTTCCTGATTATTATTATTTTCAGGCACCTTTACTTTTTATGTGATCTCATCTAGAATTTTGTGTTCTTTGTTTTCTTTTTCTTGTTTCTTTTCCTGCAACTGATCCTTAAACAAGACCTTTTCATTGAATAGTACATCTCTACTCGTAATGATTTTGTGATTTTCATAATCATATAAGCGATAACCAAAATCATTAACACCATATCCAATAGAGGTACATTTCTTTGATTTTTCCTCAAGCTTTGTTCTGTTTTCTTTATTAATATGGACCAAGGTCTCACAACCAAAAGGCTTTAAAAAAGAGTAGTTTACCTTTTTTCCTATCCATGCCTCCTATGGAATACCACCATCCAAGGAAATTGAAGGCCCTCTGTTTAATAGATAAACAACAGTATCTACGGCATCTGCCAAAATTGTAAAGGCAAACATGCATGCAATATCATGTACCTTGCACGCTCCATGATTGTCCTATTCATCCTTTCTGACACACAATTTTCTTATGGTGTTCCTGGACCTATCTTCTCTATGTGAATTCCATGCTCCAAATAGTACCTATCAAACTCTTTGTTGAAATATTCACCTCCATTTTCTAATCTAAGACACTTCAATTTCTTTCTTGTAATAATCTCAACCAAAGTTTTCCATTTCTTGAAAGCATCAAATACATAAGATTTATTCTGAATATAATAAATCCAAGTTTTTCTAGTTTCATCATCAATAAAATTAACATAATAAGCCATCGAGAGATGATACCTAAGCAGGTCCCCATACATCTGTATGCACAAGATCTAATTTTTTTCTCATCTTTTCTTTTCCAACTCTAAGAAATATGACTCTCTTCATTTTTCCATAAACACAATTCTCACATAGATCCAAATCAATATTCTTCAAACTTGGCAAAAAAATTATTGAGTGGAGAATTTTCATCCCCTTCTCACTCATGTGTCTGAGCCTATGATGCCATAATGGTGCATCTTCGCCTGTGGAGGTTAAATCATTAACATACTTAGAAATACCATTACATAAATACAATGTACGAACATTTTCTCCTTTTTCTATTACTAGGACTTCTTTAGTGACCTTCCAGGTTTTATTTGTAAAAGTTGTCACATAACCTTCACCGCCTAACTGCCATGTTGAAATCAGATTTTTCTTCAGAATTGGAACATGCCTTACCTCCTTTAATAACCATTGGTTTCTATTATGTCGTTTTACAACAACTTTACCCATTCAAACAATTTTATAGGGTTTATCATCACCCAGACGAACTTGTCCAAAATATCCTTCGACATAGTCATGAAAATGTTTCCTATCAGGTGTGGCATGGAATGTGGCCCCTAAATCTATCACCCATGCATCAATAACATTTTCTAAATAAAGAATCAAATCATCCTATAACACATCACCTGTCACATTTTCTTCATGATTATTTCTTGTTGTGTTTCACCCTCTTTTCCCTTTCGAGACTTACAGTCTTTGTTTAGGTTTCCTTTCTTCCTGCATTTCGAGCACACTATCTACGATATGGACTTGGATCTTCCCTTCCTTGATTTACTGCAATATCCTGGGCTCTTTCCTCTTTCTATTTTTCTTCCCCTAGTCTTTGCACTCAAAGCATTACCTGATGTCTCATTGAAGATTTTCCGTTGCATTTCCTCACTGAGGATAGCACTGACAACATCATCAAACTTTAAAGTACTAGATCCAAAGACAGAGTTACTAATGGCCATAACTAAATCATTCCAATTTTCTAGAAATGAGAAAAAAATAACAGAGCCCTAAATTCATCATCAAAGTTTACCCCTATAGAACTTAAATAACTGGTGACCATATTATATTCATTCAAATGATCAACAACAAATCCACCTTTTGACATCTTCATATTAAATAAATTTTTCATAAGAAATACTTTATTTGAGGCCGATGGTTTTTCATATAGTTTCGCCAATGCCATCATTAAACCCTCGATTGTCATTTCCTTCGAAATATTAAAGGATACTAGTGCCACCAAGCACAACCGTATTGTTCCAAGTGCCTTTCTTTCGAGAATCTCCCATTCCTCGTCTGTCATACTCGACGACTTCTTATTTTTTCCACTTAATGGTAGGTACAAATATTTCTGATACAGATAATTTTCTATCTTCATCTTCAACAGCGGGTAGTTTTGGCCATTAAATTTCTCGACCCTAAACCTACCATCTTCCGCCATTGCTCCCACTCAAACCAGGAACCCTTCTTTCCTGCGAGTTTATCAGCCAAATAGACCTTCGGCTCGCATACCAGTTGTTATAAAATTATATATTATAGAGAAATAGAATGCATCAAATTATGTGGAAATATAGGCACATAAAACATATAAAACAAGAGAGACACATATATATGTCGTTCACCCAACTTGGGCTACGTCCATGGAGAAACAACCAATCCTTCCCTTATATTATCCAACAAAATGAAGAGACACAACCTACACCAAATCCATTGTAATATCCTCTACTCTCTCACATAGTACCCCTTTCTCTTTCTCACTTAGAATACACACACTACACACGGTCGCAATACAATTCCCTCATATGAAGCGAGTGGTTTCCTTCTAGGGAAGAAAACCCTAAATTAAACATAACTTCTATCGTCAGATCATCCACCAAATGAACGGTCCAGATTGACTACAAGATTATAATATTTTACAAGGAAATTTTACATCTATTTTAGCTTCGAGAGCGCTACCCCTGAACCCCAACCAGGGGGGGCTCATAAAATCGATGTCACCCCACTTGGACCACCCTGACAGCTATCAAACAATGGACGGCGTTGCCGCCCCATTAAGAATAGTGGTCCAACGCGATGATACATATAAATAAAGAATAAAATAAGGCCCCAAACCTAACAACATAATCACAAAGGTTGTATGAGACAATGCCTTCAAGGTCAATATTCCACCATTCCTTGGGCTGCATCTAGTGTTCAATGTGGATCACCTCCGGCCATACTTTCCGCCATTACTGGACACATTTGACATTGCATAACACCTAACACTCACATAGTTAAACCCATAGTGTAGGGAACAAGACAAAACTGATTGGATCATGCACATATCAAGAACACCCACCAACATAGGATCCAGCTATATCAAGTTGTCAAAGTAGGGCAACTCCTTCACCAAGACAAGTGGTTCACGAGGGACCAAGTTCAACAGAAATTTCCTCACCTCATGGAGGCTCTTCACGCAATGGGGACCATTTCTTCCTAAGGGAGGAGGACTGCTCCAAGTGGATATTGGTGGCCACCCGCCTATTCCACCTATACCCTTATTCAATTTCATCAATTTCCTTATTTATAGCATCATTTACTATTTTTAGCAATTTTTCAAGTCCTGAACTTCCGGCGCAGTTTTGACCCACAATCAACATTTTTTGAGGTCCGCAGCAGGTTAGGGCCTACAAAAAATCTTATACTATTCGAAGAGATATTTCTAATAAGGTATTTTATGCGCCAAATGGAGATAATATGACCAAGTTACGACCTTGGGAATTTGCTTTCCCAACTAACCCCAATAGGGCCCACAAACTCTTAGCGTTCCATCTCATGGGGTTACCATTTTGGTTGTTTAGGGTTTTCCCTTCTTGTTCAATAATAAAAATGCCTTGAGACTCCTTGTAATATAGTTCAGAGGCATGTAGCCACCACATCTCTTCTTAGACATAAGTTACAATCGCCTAAGCTAGTTTATTTCTATTATGTATGTAAGCATATTTCAATTCTTTAATATTAACGAAATGAAGTTTTATTTATGTTGCACTTCTGTGTTTATGTTTATATATGTATTCTATCATGTTCTTTCATAAGTTCATATCATGAACCCTAAAACTTGAAACTTGTATCACTAGATATTTGTTAGGAACAATGCACGTTCACCAAATAAGTGCAGACAAAAACCATAGATCTAGGCATGAAACACTTATTACGTGAGTTGTAGTGTGAAATTTCCTTATTGGGGATTTCCATGTGCTCGTTGTAGGTTTTAACCCTGTACAAAAAGTATCTGCAAATGAATCTTAAAAACAGAAAATAAACAATAGCAAGAGCATAAAACATAAAACAAATATACACAGAGATTTTCCCTTGGATCCAAAATCAGGACAACCATCTTGATTTTTCATTATGTTCATTTTAGTGTTACAACACATATATATACATGTTGAATCATACATAAACCCCAATCCATTAACCCTGGATTAGAACATAATCGTAGTTCCCTTAACCGGATCTACAAAATACCAGGGGCCAAAAACCATCATGCCCCAAAGCCATGTGCAACCCCATGCACAAAACCATGGGCAGGTCCGCCCACATACCCAACATTCTCCCACTTGTTTTTTTCTTTCCGCAGGGGGCCATAGGAGAGCTTAGTCATTAACCTAGCTCTGCAACACCCATTGTTTCTCTACACCAAGAGAAATTATGAGTGCTCACAGACTTCATCAATGCATCTGCAACATTCTTCAAAGTGTCCAACTTTACCAACAACACCCTTTTAGCCTCAACCATATCTCTCACAAAGTGATATTTAACATCAATGTGCTTTGTCTTTGAATGATAAGCAGGGTTCTTAGCCAATGAAATTGCACTTTGGCTATCACAATTTATCCTTATAGCTTGATGCACCAACCCCATACTTGAACACAATCTCTGCAACCAAACTACTTCCTTGCTTGCATGAGTGTTTGCCATGTATTCTGCCTCTGTAGTTGAAAGAGCCACTACAGGCTGTATTTTACTCATCCAACTGACTGCACCTCCAAATAGGCTAAACACATACCCACTTGTAGATCTTCTTTGGTCCAAATCTCCAGCCTAGTCTACATCAACAAAACCACGAATGTCCAACACTCTTTCCAATCCTAGTCTTCCCTGGTAGCACAATCCATAATCACTAGTGCCACGCAAAGATCTGAAAAACCCGCTTCACTGTTTTCCAATGCTTCTTCCCTAGGTTTGACATAAACCTACTCAATACTCCCACTGCATGTGCACTATCTGGTCTAGTACATACCATTGCATACATCAGGCTACCCACTACACGTGCATATGGAACACGGGACATATCCTCTTCTTCTTCTTGTTTCTTGGGACACTATTCAGCAGACAGCTTTACACCTACAGGAATCGAAACATTCACCAGTTTACGATCCTGCATAGTGAACCTCTGCAATATAGTCTCTAAATACTTCCTCTATTTTAACCAGAGCTTCCTCTTTTCCTGATCTCTCTTAATTTCCATACCCAAAATATACTTTGTAGCACCAAGATCCTTCATGTTGAATTTGGAGAATAGTTGGGTCTTCAACTCTTGGATAATTACTTTGTCATTTTCAATCAACAACATATCATCCACATAGAAGACCAAATAAATAACACGGTCACCAATTAATTTAAAATAAACACAGTGATCCTCCTTGCTTCTCGTGAAACCAAGTCCCCGTATATAGGTATCAAATTTCTAATACCACATCCTTGGTGATTGTTTTAACCCATACATAGACTTCTTTAACCTGCATACCAGTTCTTTCTTCCCCTTCACCATAAAGCCTTTAGGTTGTTTCATGTAGATCTCCTCTTCCAGATCCCCGTGAAGAAATTTTGTCTTCACATCCATCTGTTCTACCTCAAAATCAAATGCAGCAACAACAGATAAAAGTAATCTAATAGAAGTAACTTTGGCAACAAGAGAAAAATTATCACCAAAATTAATTCACGACACCTGGGAATAACCTTTTGCTACCAACCGAGCTCTGTATTTCTCTACCTTGCCTTCTACATTCATCTTCTTCTTAAACACCCATTTGCTCCCGATGGGCTTCCTTCCAGCCAACAACTCCACCAGATCTCATGCCTCATTTTTATGCAAGGATGCCATTTCATCAACCATGGCCTCCTTCCAAAGTTTTCCATCCTCTAAATCTACTGCGTCCTTGACGGTTCTGGGATCATCATCAGTTATAGTTAAATAAAAATTTGAACAGAAATCAGATGGACTATACCTTTCTGGTTGTCTTCTTTCCCAAAATTATCTTCTCATAGCTGGAGTTTGTAGCTCTTCCTCTTCTGAGTCTTCTTCTGTTGTAGAGTCTGATTCATCCTCCTTTAGCTCAAAATCTATCTTCTCAGGTTCCTTTGGTAGGACTTCATGTTTACCAACATCTTTCACCTCTCTAAAACCACATCTCGGTTGTACACAACCTTCCTTGTTTTTGGGTTCCAAAGCTTGTAACCCTTTAAACCATCCTTATACCCAATAAAGATGCACCTTTCAAATTTATTATCCAACTTGGTCCTTTTCTCCTTTGGAACATGTACGTATGCATCACATCCAAATACCCTCGAATGTGAAAGAGAGGGTTTCTTACCAGTCCATACCTCATGTGGATTCTTATCCTCCAATGTTGATGAAGGTGATCTGTTAGCCAAGTAACATGTAGTCTCCACTGCCTCTGCCCAAAATTCTTGTCCTAACCCGATACCACTAATCATGCTTCTTGCCTTTTCCATCAGTGTTCTGTTCATTCTTTCTGCAACTCCATTTTGCTGAGGTGTGTATGGAGTAGTCTTCTGCCATGCTATACCACACTTCTTATAGAACTCTTCAAATTCCTTCTTGCAGAACTCCCCACCATTATCTGTCCTCAGCACCTTTATCTTCTTCTCTATCTTTTTTTCCACCAGAGCCTTAAATTATTTAAATCTGTCAAAGACTTCAAATTTCCTCCTTAAAAAATATATCCATGTATTCCTTGAGAAGTCATCTATGAATGAAACATAGTACACAAAATTACCCAGTGATGGAACCGACATAGGTCCAAACACATCACTGTGCACAAGCTCTAATATCTTGTTCACCCTCTTAGCACCAGAAGGAAAAATCACCCAATTCTGCTTCCCATATACACAATGTTCACAGAAATCGAAATCCAGAGATATATTAGACATACTTTCTACCATACCATTTCCATGCAGTATCCGAAGGCCTTTCTCTCCAATATTTCTAAGCCTTTGATGCCATAATATGGTCTTTTCTCTAGAGACCGCCAAGTTTTCCGCTCGACTTTCGGGAACCACGGAACTGTTGCACCCATCAATAACAGTTTTTCCCTAAAGCCTGTACAAATTTCCAATCTGAACTCCCCACATTAATACCAGTGCTCCCCGAACCATCTTATAGGTATCTTTCTCAAAAAATGCTTTTACACCTGCATCATCCATCTTGCTTACAGAAATCAGATTTCTGGCCAATGCAAGAATGTGAAGAACACCCTGAGGAAGTGTTCTAATCCTTCCACCTTGCAGCTTCAGCTTGACTTTTCCATGTCCGACTATTCTGGCCATCCTATCATCACCTAAGAAGACATCACTGCCATCATATTTCTCATACTCGCATAACCACTCCCTATGGGGAGTGAAGTGAAAGGATGCACCTGAGTCAATCAACCATGACTCATAATCTACATGTGTATTTGAAGAAGAAGCCAAATACACATCCCCACCTTCATTCGAGGCAGTTTTTTCCTCTGCAGAAGGAGCGTCATCGGATCCCTTTCCTTTCTCAGGAGCTTTAGATCTGCAGTCCTTTTTGTAGTGCCCTTCCTTTCTGCATTTCCAACACACCTTTACAAAATTTCCAGGAGATTTAGATCTCCCTCTAGATTTAATTCTCACACTCAAAAATTTATTATTGTTTCTATTCTGGGACCTTCCTCATACAAATAAGGTGTCTCCATTCTGATCCTCCATATTTCTCCATCTCATTTCCTCCAAGAGCAAGGTTGAGACAATGTCATCAAAATTCAAGGTAGTTGTATTGCTACCTATTGCAATAACCAGACTGTCCCACGAGTCTGGTAGAGAACACAACAAACTGATGCAC
Source organism: Pinus albicaulis (assembly GCA_034641835.2). Taxonomy (NCBI): domain Eukaryota; kingdom Viridiplantae; phylum Streptophyta; class Pinopsida; order Pinales; family Pinaceae; genus Pinus; species Pinus albicaulis. The sequence goes on from CM076578.1 coordinate 2,000,549,323, forward strand.
TTATCTTCATTTGAGATTTTAATATCAACATATGACAACTGACTTACCATAGTATTGAAGGCGTTCAGATGCTCTGTCACCGAGTCTCCATCCTTCTTCCTTAGGTTATACAGATTTTTCCGCTGGAAAAATTTATTCACCAGAGACTTAGATTGGTACAAAGTCCCAATTTTGTCCACAAATTCTTCGTCGTAGCTTCCCTAGATACATTCAACAATACCGAATCTGAGACACACAACCGTATTGTGCTCTTCGCCTTCCGATCCAAATTTTTCTAATATTCATCTCACATTGCAATTGGTTTAGTACCTAGATCTACCGCGATCCACTAGTCTTTATCCACCAGTAGATCCTCCATCTTGAGCTTCCACAACTCAAAACTATGACCATTAAATCTCTCAATCTTTATCTTTCCATTACTCGCCATCTTCTTTCACCGCAAGAATCGATCCCGTAGATCTTCCACTGAACAAGGTCTACCACAGGCCCGAGCAAAAAACCCCTTAGTAGCAAAGGCGTCCCCTTGAAGCCGAAATAGCTCTAATACCAAATGTAGGTTTTAACCATGTACATAAATTATCTACAAACGAATCTTAAAAACGGAAAATAAACAATAGCGAGAGCATAAGACATAAAACAAATATACACAGAGATTTTCCCCTGAATCCCAAATCAGGACGACCAGCTTGATTTTTCATTATGTTCCTTTAAGTGTTACAACACATATATATACATGTCGAAGCATACATAAACCCCAATCCATTAACCCTGGATTAGAACATAACCATATTTCCCTTGACCGAATCTATAAAATACCAGGGGCCAAAAACCATCATGCCCCAAAACCATGTGCAAACCCATGCACAATACCATGGGTAGGTCCGCCCACCGAAAAATAGGGTCCAAAAAATTGTTCTCGGGGCGCTACCCCGAACCCTGAACAAGGGGGGCTTCCGCCCTCCCTGTGACCCCCTTGCTTCTCCTAGCGCAACGTACAGGGGGGACTATCGCCCCCCCTATGACCCCCTTGCACATGACTAGTCGTGGAAAGAATATAACACATACGCAACACTCGTAAAGCCCTTGCTTTGTATTTTTTCCAAGCTAGATAAAATCTTGAGCAATATAAGTAAAAGTATAATCCCTAGGGCCCTTCCTTAGCACAAGGAAATCCTAAGCCAATAAGTGAGAGAGCATGGCCAGTGATGGAGAGCAAGGGAAGCAAAGTTAGACGCATACACCTTATAGTCATCCTGCTCCACAAATTATCGCAGAAAAGGCTCACTAAGAAGACTAGGACCTATCATGCACTACACCTAGAAACGAATTTTCTCCATAAGCGAAATGAACAAAAGCGATAATTATATTCACGGTGATTAGGGAAGAATGGAAGTTGACATTGGGTTGATATAAAATAAGTGCAGAGGTATGAAGCTTTGCACAATAGATAAAATTCCACTCACACTCTATACTGATGGTGATGAAACACCAATCCTCATTTTAGAAAAAGGAACATTCATGAAGAAGGAAGGAAAGGCAAAGGGAACTTTATAGATTAGAAATGAAATTCTTTATATGTGAATGACGATTGATTGTTCTTCGTATCGATGAGTGAATCTCAATAATAACCATACTATCAGGCTTAGCTTTCGTGCCTTCTCTAGATCTAATCGTCTTACCACGTAAAGATGATAGGCAGCGGTAGGACTTTGACAAGTTATGATTCCAATCTTCATACACACACACACACACACACACATATATATATATATTGGTATTGTTGATGGTGATTAGAAGGATTATAAAAAAAACATTGATACATTGTGCGGAATGCAGAGGTGAAAAAGAAGATTTGTATCAATGTATCAAATCTCCCTCCGCACCTTTGCACCTTCACACAATGTATCAACATTATGGCACTAGCAATTTGTGTGAGAGTGTCAAGGTCAAGGTCAAGACTACTCATCGATGAAACGTTCACAAGCCCCCGCCCTACCTCTTGTTTACTTAAAGGACCTTCTCAAAGAACTGTGTCAATGTCAGTGTTAGAGAACTCACTCATGGAATGGTCACTCACAAAATTAGTATTTCTTTTATTTTAAAATGATTTGTTGAACATAGGCATATATCAAAAATAAAAATCCCTTCACTAGGGAATTATGTCACATCACCCAACCAGTAGAAAATTAGAAATAATTTTTTTAGAAAATAGCAAATTATTTTTGAATTTACAAAAAATTATGAATATTCAGCAATTTCCGAAAACATTAATTAAAATTACAAAAAATCATCAAAATAATCAAAATTCAACACAATTTAACTACGAAGCAAATGTTATAGTCCCTGACTAATAAATGAGTTAGAAAAGAAAAAATATACATCAATGCTCAATTCTCATGAGTGTGGTTTATAACAAATGAAAAAGATGTTTAATCTTTTCTCTAAAACTGCATGGTCAAGTCCACTTGAGTAGTAATTTTATTATAGTTTTAAAAGTGACTTGATAGCATAATATAAACACACATGCATGAGGCAATTAAGTATTAGCATTCCCATTGCTTAGGAAAGTTGAAACTTATGTCTTAGGATTTCAAAATCAAAATATGCAATCATGTAACAAAGGTTCATAGTCAACTCCGCCGGTGGCTTTAAAAGTTATTCATCATGCACACTAGGTCTAAACCCACATTGAAGTAATGAAGATTTAAAACCAACTTCACCGGCCATCCTTATGAAAATAATTCATGTTTGCATACTAGGTTTCCTCTCGTAAAAATGTATTGAAATCTTACACCCAACAGAATCCCGTTTAAAATGATTTATGCTTTCACACTAAAGTTAGAGCTGCAATAATATAACAAAAGCTCACAGCTAACTCCATCAACAATTAATTTTAAAATAATTTATATTCATACACTAAGTCTAAATACATTATAAATATATACACAACTTAAGTCTAAATGTTCTAGAAGTATAACATTAACATTTTAAATATTCTAGAAATATAAATGTTTTAGAATTTAGATCATTTAAATAATTAATATTTGAATGGGTTTATACAATATTTGGTGAGAGTTGAAATTGTATTTTAAATATATAAATAAATTTATCACATTGAAATACACCATTTAAATAAAACAAATCAATAAAAAAGTGATTGCCATAAGAGTCCAGCTGGAAGTTGAAAATAAAACGAATTAATGAATTAATTATACACTTCAGTGATGATGTTTAAGATCACATAGCGACATTTAATTTTCAAAATAAGAAAGTAAGGCCGTGTGATCATTTTAGTATATGTGATGCTTCAACGAGGTGACCTGCCATGTAACTTTTGGGACTTCCGAGAAAGAATAACAATTTGTGGCTTTCCGACCCATGTTCAAACCCCATCATTCAATTTGTGGGACAGTAGAAATGTGGAACACTGTCACTCTCAACTTGGCATCAAGCGAAGAAAAAACAAGACTTTAGCTTTACGTTATCCATTGCACAGTCCCCACTTTGGGTTGTCTTCACCTCGCAGACACATCAATTGCCTCCCACTTTACATAGCACTCTCTGTCCGTTCTTTAAGCAGTGGAATGATGACTAGCTTCCGTTGTAGCTACCCCACCTGTGTGACACTGCCAGGGTTCTGTGATATAGAATTTAGTACTGTCATGTCATTGAATGCTCATTGTAGGAGGTAGAAAGGAAATTAGAAGTTGTTTACCGAGTCCGTGAAATAGCTTGGACGGTAAAAAATTGTCAAAATCTGGTCAACTAAAACTCGAAAAATCATGTGTTTGGAGTGTTTAGAATCCATTTTTTATGCTGGAAATGGATTCAGCAGTATCAAAAACCCTTGGGGCACTCAAAATATTAAAGTTTAACAACTGTAAACAAGATTCTGGGCAAATCTTTGCCGGATTCTGGGAGAAAACGCGGCCTTTTTAGATTACGCTAAGAAAATTATAGCTACATAAATTTCAATAGTATGTTCTCATGGATTGATGAAAAATATGCAGTACAGGTGGTTGTATTAATAAATGAAATTGTTTTTATTTAAATGTAAGGTATATAAATGAAATTGTAATACATAAAATAAGAGAGACATAGATATTAATTTGAGCTATGTTTACAGAAACAACGAATCTTTCTTTTTTATTATCCAGCAAAATGAAGAGACACAACCTACAGCAGATCCGTTGTAATATCCTCTACTCTCTCACAGAGTCCCATTGCTATTTCTCACTTAGAGTATACACACAATACACAACCATAATACAATGCCCTCATACAACAAAGGGGTTGCTTTCTAAGGCAAAAAAACCTAAATTAAACACAAATTCTACCCTCCGATCATCTGCTTAATGAATAGCCCAGATTGACTACGAAATTACAATATTTTACAAGGCAATTTTACATATGTTTTTAGCTTTGGGGGCGCTGCCCCCAAAACCCCTGCCACGAGGGGCTCCAAAAAGTCACCGCCGCCTCCCCTAGTACCCCCTGGGAGCGATTAAACAACGAACAGCATTGCTGCCCCGTTAAGAACAAGGATGCAACGCAGTAAAACATCTAAATAAAGAAGATAATAAGACTCTACACCTAATAATTAGATTTTGTTTATGTACAGAAATTAGATAAATAACTTTTGATTCAACTAAATATGACTATTGTATGGAGAAATTCTCTTCATTTCCATATGGGGAGATGTTGTCAATCTAGATTAAATTGGCTATATTTTTTATTTGGAAATATTAGAGTTTTAATACATTATAGCAACATTAAAAAGATATAATTTAAAAAAAAAGATAAATCTTATATAAAGTAATTTCTATCTCAATTTGTTTTTCTGATATTAAAAGAGGTATATTGTTGATAGTTTCTTTATTTGGAAATATTATCGTTTTAATACATTATGGCAACCGTAAAAAAATTAGAGTTTTAAAAGAAGATAAATATTATATAAAGTATTTTCTATCTAAATTACTTTAAAAAAAAACGAAAAATACTTTAACTAGTTTAATATTTGCCCAATTTTTAATAATCATCGTTGTCATTATCCAAAAATTGATTTTGTAATTTAATAATCAAATAAAGTGGAAATTGTTTGGAAATTTAAATCCAGACTTTGTAAATCACAACTCCATCCTAATCCGTGCATATTATCATGGAAAATAGAAGATAGTAATGAAAATGCATGTTAAACCTCAATAAGGATTGGGAATGGACATTTTTGTTTTAGCACCACACATTGCCTCCTCTTATAGTATTAGTAGCCAAACAGAGGTTAAAAGAAAAATAACATTTTATAAGTTTTAATTAATTCGTCCAAACTTGATTGCTAAGATAATCACACTCTATAAGATATACATTTAGTATGAGTGTTTGTTTTATTACATTATAGTGAATCACATTCTTCATTCATTTTAGAGTGTTTGGTTTAATGATGTTTGAGATAATGCCTCATTTATGATGCATATTATAAATTAGGGATTGGTTTGGTTTGTTGGAGGATGTTGATAGATTCTCTCAACTTCTCCCTCCAAGAGTGGAATTAGTTGGATCTCAGCAGCATTATAAAAATTGTAATATATTCATTTGATTATATAGAGAATAATTATTTGTGTGTGAATCTTGTTCAATAGATACTCTCTCCAATTTCTAATAAATGAAAGAGAAGAGAATTTTTTATAATACTTTGTTAGGTTATGAATATAAATTTAAAGTTGAAAATATTGTAAATATAGATTTAAAGTTAAAAAATATGTTAATACGGTTTAGATTTATTTTAATTGCAAAATTAAATTCTTTATATAATTTTGAAAATTTTAAATATATTATTTTAAAATAAAAAGTTAAAATTAACTCATTCAAATATTTCATAAATTCAATATTAAAAAAATTTAAATATCTTATTCTAAAAATAAAAACTTAAAATTAATTCATTTCAATATTTCATAAATCCAATATTAAAATGGATTAAAATTAATTGAATTTAAATATTTAATAAATAAATAAATTATAAATTAAAATTCTTTTATTTTTACACATAAAAGAAAATATGTAATTTGGAAAAAGATCATAGCTTTCAATCAATAATTTATATTATGAAATTGACTAGGTGGAATAGGTGGGTGGCCACCAATATCCACCTGGATCATTTCTCCCCCCTTAAGATGGTCTCCATTGCGTGTAGAGCCTCCATGAGGTTGGGATATTTATGTTGAACATGGTCCCTACTAAACCACTTTCCCTGATGAAGGAGTTGGCCCACTTTGACAACTCGGTATAGTTGGATCCTCTGCTGGTGGGTGTTCTTGATCTGTGTGTCCATGATCTGATCATTTGTGGCTTGTTCCATGCAGCCTGGGTTTAACTCTATTGGTGTGAGTTGTTTAGCCATGTCAGATGTGTCTAGTAGAGGTGGAAAGTAGGGTCGAAGGCGGTCCACATTGAACACTGTCTGCAGACCAAGGAATGGTGGAATACTGAGCTCAAAGGCATTTTTCCCTACAGCCTTCGTAATGGTTTATGGCCCATATTGAAGCATGTGAAGCTTGCAATGGGGTCCAACGAGGCGCTCCTTCTGTAAATGTAACCACACTTTGTCATCCACCTGGAAGTTGTGTGGCACCCGATGTTGATCATGTCATTGGTTGTACTTAGCATTGGCTTTTGTCCAATATGTCATGAACCTGTTGTCGGATGTGTTGAATGCGCTCAATGAAGTTGTTGGCCTTTTCAACTTCAAACTGGACATGAGCTAAATCTGCCTAAGTAGCCACAAATTTCATGGCTACGTCAATGGGATATAGTGGCAGGAATCCCAAGCCCACTTGAAAGGGGTTGTGGCCAGTTGATATGTGGAGAGCCCGATTCTGGTTTTTCAGATATAAAACTCGAAATATCCACAATAGACTAAAAATGACCACTGTGGATATTCTGAGTTTTATATCTGAAAAACTACACCACATGAACCTCCAATCTAATATAGCTATGTTGTACATAGGGAAGGCTATCATCCCATGTGTGTGGATGCTTTGAGTTGTACGTGCGTAGAATATGTACAACCATCTTGTTAACGACCTCTGTTTGTCCATCAGTTTGGGGATGGAAATTTGTGGACTTGGTGAGCTTGGTGTCCATCAACTAGAGGTTGGACCAAAATGCACTGAGGAACCTATTGTCCCAATCTTAGATGATAGACTGTGGGATTCCAAAGTGTACCCACAGTCATTCAAATAATATTTTAGTAGTGGCTTATGTTGTGATATTATTATTGTAGGCTGCCATAATGGCCATCTTCGAGAATATATCAACGACCACAAAAACACAGTCATTGCCATGCTTAGTAGAAGGAAGGTCTGACATGTAATCCATGGAGATGGACTCCCAAGGTCGACTAGGGGTAAGTAGCAGAGTATAGATGCCTTGCTTCTTGATGGTCAGTTTTGCAATAGCGCAGGCAGTGCAGGATCTGATGTACTTCCTGACATCATGTCGAAGGTTTGGCCAATAGAAATACTTTTGCAGTACTTCCACTATTTTCTTGACCTCGAAATTCCCAGCAACCTAAATGTAGTGTGCTTTCCCAAACCATCTTGGAAAGCTTGCTTGAAGGAACACAAAGGTGTCCCAGGTGACATAACAGTGCATCCTAGAGGTGAAAATTTGGAACTTGCTTACCCTCCAAGAGTGTCTTGTATGTGTGGCTCAATTCTGGATCGCTTCTATAGAGAAGCAGCCAATCAAAGGTATCATTCCCACAAGAGTTGAGCACATTGGTTAGTGCCATGATCGGTGGTCGGCTGAGGTATTCTACAACATTATTGGTGCTTCCCTTGTTTTACTTGATGTTCAAATGAAACTGTGGCAATTATGTGGAAAACTTATGATGGAAATCGTTCTTCAACTTCTCTTGTGTCTATATGAACTGCAAGGGTTGGTGGTCTATGTGAATGAACGTTTCCTTCCCCAAAATGTAATGCTTCCATTGTCGGAAAGTCTACACAATAAAATACATCTCTTTTTCATAATTTGGATACTTCTGGATTGTGTCAAAACATTTCTCACTGTGATATGCCACTTGATGCCCATGTTGAGTAAGAACTTCCCCAATAGCATAGTCATAGGCATCTGTCTCGATCTCAAGTGGTTGTTGCAAGTATGGTAATGTGAGCACTGGTGCAGAGCAAAGGCAATGTTTCAACTCTAAGAATGCCTTCCCTTGAGATCATAACAAAAGAAATTTTCTTTCGCTCCTGCTTTGGTGACTTGACTCAAGGGCCAAGTGATATGAGAGAATCCCAACACGAACTTGCAGTAGAAATTGGCAAGACCCAGAAAGCTACAGAGCTTTGTTATAGTGGTTGGGGTTGGCCAATCCCGAATGACTTGGATCTTGGCTGGATCCACATGCACCCCGCCCTCGTCAATAATGTATCTTAGATACTGAACCTGGGTCATGCAAAAAGTGCACTTTTCCAAATTGGCACACAAATTGTGTTGCTGCAGTGTTTGGAGGACCTGTCGAATGTGGTGGAGGTGCTCTTCCCAAATTTGGTTGAAGGTCAGGATGTCATCCAAGTACACCACCACAAATGAGTTGGTGAATGGTCGCAAGATGTCGTCCCATTAGGGGAATTTTGAGGTCTAAAGTGGGCCTCCTAAGGAAATTATAAAATAATAGTAGAAATAATAAAATAATATTTGATTACATCATCAAATTTTAGAGGGAAAAAATAAAAAACTACTTTTTCAACTTATCTCCCAAAGTTTTTACCAAAATTTAGAGTGAGAGTACTTGTTGGATGCAAAATTTAATTCCTCATCCAAGGAGTACCCATGTTGCTTACTTTCGATGGACCCTCCTACATGAAAGATAAGAAATACATGAAAAACATGATTGCAATCATGAATTTTCATGTATTTCTCATTTTTCGTGTAGAAGGGTCCATCAAAAGTATGTAACATGGGTACTCCTTGGATGAGGAATTAAATTTTTCATTCAACGAGTACTCCCACTCGAAATTTGAGTAAAATCTTTGGGATATAAGTTGAAAATACGAGTTGAAAAGATAGTTTTATTATTTTATTATTTTTTAATCTTTTTACCTTTTTACTGAAAAATGGTGAATCATCCCCCATGGTTGACATCATCATCTTGAATCCTATTGGTTCTTATAAATTTTATTTTTATTATACATTTTTCTTATGAGGCCCATTTTAGACCTCAAAATTTCCCTAATGATTAGCCGCATGAAGGTTGCGAGAGTATTCATCAACCCGAAAGGCATGACCAGTCATTTGAAGAGACCCTCCTTGGCTTTGAGGGTAGTCTTCCACACATCAGAGGGTTCAATTGGTACCTGGTGATACCCAGACTTCAAGTCGATCTTGTTGAAATATTTGGTCCCCTTAGCTGGTCCAGAAGGTCATCAATCCATGGGATTGAATACCTATTCCAAATTTTGATATTGTTCAGCGCCCGATAGTTAATAAAGAGTCTCCAAGTGTCGTCCTTCTTCTATACCAACATGATTGGGCTCCCACTAGGTGAGGAGCTTGGCCTGATGTGCCCTTTCTACAACAAGTATTGGATCTGCCTCTTGATTTCATCATTCTCCAAAACAGAGCATCGATAGATCTGCCCATTAGGTAGTGGAGCACCTGGGGTCATATCAATGGATTTCTTGACCTGATAGTGTATAGGAATCCCTATGGGTGAGGAGAAAATGTCCTGGCATTCCTCCACGACTCTGTCAATATATTGACATACTGTTCTCACGCAGGGGCGCCCTATTTGGAGGTTGCGACCATTGTCTTCTTCTTGCCCCATGGGCAAATTGTAATGAAAAAAAATTTACTAGTTTGGGAAATAATATTACTACATTACTTGGCAGCAATCAGAGAGATGGTATAAGGCGATACAACCTCTAGTATCCTATACAACTTATTTCCCAAAGTAATAATAATAGAATGAGGCCCAGACTCATACACAACATGTCACTTCCACAAGTAGGTTTGTCCTAATAATACATCATACACATCAAGAGGAGCAACATCACACAATACCTCATTCGTGAAGGGATTGATGTTGTAGGGGAGGCAACATTGATGGCTAATGCAGAGATATCTTCCTTGGTTAAGCCACCCAATGATATACAACTATGGGTGTGTTGTGGTTGGTGGGACAAGCCGCTTCATGACATCTAATGAAATGAGGTTCTTTTGGCTTCCACTATCAACAATGAATTGCAGTGGCAAACCCTTCACCCACATCTGGGAATGGAAGAGGCGCTCCCCCTCCTCTGGATCTCCAGGTTCCTAATTTCAGATCTTGGTGGTGGAAATGGTGGCACTGTGTTCTGCATCAATGATTTCTTCCCTTTTTCATTCCCTTAGTCCGGTTCTGACTCATAATCAAAACATGCATCTGATTCATATGCCTTCAACTCAGCCACCAACGACTATTTGGCCTGACAATCACTTGTGTTGTGAGTGGAGCTTTTATGAAACTCACACCACTTCCCCATGTCCTTATTTTGCTTTGTGGTATTTTTCTTCGCTTTCTATTTCGGTGGGTTGTCCTGAGTCACCCAGCTTTGGCTTTGTCCCTTGTTATATGGTTTGGGGGTGTCTTTCCCTAGCTTCAGATTCACAGATCAAAATTCTCTCTTCTTCTGCTTAAATTTCTGTTCGATCTTGGCAGCATATCAATATGTCATGCCAAGCGAGATAATGTCGAGGAACTCCATTTACTCCTGAATGTATCTGTGCAAACAATTGTGGTACTTGAGCATGAGGTGTTTCTCCGAATCTTTAATACCAAACTGTATGTGAAGGGTATGGAAAAATTCTTCAACTCATGCACATCTTGCTCCCTTTGCTGCCGCAACATGGTCCATTGGATGTACTTGTCCTCATACCTCCCCATGAGGTAATATTCTTCCTTGATGTTGTCTCAGAACGAATTCCAAGTGGGTGCAATTGAAAAAAGTGAGGGTTCTTCCTCATCACTCTATTCACAATAGGTTTCCTAATCTTTGACATGGGGAGCGGCTTTGAGGAGTGCAAAGGTAATATTTTATCGATCAGAGAAATCAGGTACTGAAAAATATCCTTCCATCAAATTCAATCATCTATCTACAACTTCAACATTTATTTGTCCCTCAAATATGGGAATGTAAAATTTTACTTCTACCTTAAAATAAGTGGCACCTGTAGAGTGGTTGTTGGATGAAGATGCACTGTCAGTGGGTAGTCGTTGAAGTATCTGGAAAAGTTATCCATCATCATGTTCCTATGTTTCCCGATGGCCTCCTCGAGCAATATTTTGATAGGATATCCTGCTCCCTCGTCTTTATTTTCTTCCACCATGGAATGTCGTCGGGGTTTGTGAGGCTGATCTTGCAAAGGTTCAACCAAATCAATCCCTAACTCATACCACAACCTCGTTGGGGACATGTAAAGAAATATTGAGAAAGAGAGGACCACTCTAATACCACTAATCCTAACTTATGCAAGAATGCAATAGAATAGAGACATAAACGCAGAGATGCAGCAGGAATAACACTTCATTTCATTATTATAAAATACTAAAAAAATATTACAGACATAATGGAAAATAAACTAGCTCGGGAAATGGTAGGTTATATCTTAGAAGAGATGTTGTGGCTACATGCCTTTGAACTCTGTTACAATGAGGCTCAAGGGAATTTTTATTATTAAACAAAAATAGAAAACCCTAAACAACCAAACGCTAACCCAAGGAGATGTAAGACCACGAGTTTATGGGCCCCGTTGGGATTACATGGGCAACCAACTTACCGGGGTTGTAACTTGGTCATATTATCTCTGTTCGATGCATATGATACCTCGTTGGAAATATCTCTCCAAGGAATAAAACTACCAACATGATTTATTTGAAATAATTGAAGATTTCATGCCTAAAAACATCATTTTGGGCATCAAAATGGCTCTGGAAGTTTAGGACCCGAAAAACTGCTAAAAATAGTAAATAAGAAAACTGATGAAACCGACTAGATGGAATAGGCAGGTGGCCACCAATATCCACCTAGATAAAATTTCCTATTTAATAGGGTGACAATTCCTCCAAGAATGTGTGAGCAAGGCAGGCTGAGCAGAGGCTGAGAATTGGTTAAGTAATTGACTGATTTTTCCTAGATCAGAGTGAGAGAGTTGGAAGAGTGCAGGAATTTCTTTGAGAGAGAAAAGCATTGTATTGTTTCATGATCTTGAATTTATACAATATACAGATAGTGGGGTTTTAGGTATTGTATGTTCCCTGCATACATCTTTTTTTGTGCGTCCGATTTTCTTACTTTTTATGTGATTGTGCGATCATGTTTTGTTTCCACAAATTGTAGAAGGGTTCGGTATCTTGTTTTAGTACATTACAAGATCAGATTGAATCTCATTTTTAGATTATATATATGGTATCAGAGCACCTTGAATCACAATAAGAAGAGAAGAATAGAGTTTTTTTCAATTAGGTTCGAATTTGCAGCTTTATTCTTCAGAATCCAACGTCAGATCAAGATTTCTTTCAATGGCTTGAGACTTGATATGCACTCGAGGGAAACTCGAATTACATAGAATGGAAGGACACGATGGAGGCAGTGCTCGAGGACAATGGATTGAAGTCTTTCATAGATACTGATATCCCTCAGCCCGCAACAACAGATGCTTAACTTCTTCATGCATTGAAGAAGAATGTAGAAAATAAGAGAAGGATCTTGTTAGAGGGAGTTCGATATCATATTGTCTCAAGTCTCCATGGAAAGGTGACTTAATATGCTATGTGGAAGGCCTTGAAAAATCTGTATCAGAATAGCAGTGACCATAAGAAGCTAGTGCTAAAAGACAAGCTTATGAACATCAAAATGGAGAAGGGTGACACGATCCAAAAATACTTGTCGAAGTTCACTTAGTGTCGAGATGAGCTTGGAAGTGTTGGGATAATTGTTTCCTCTGATGGTTTGGTGAGCCTAGCTCTTCTAGGCCTTCCCAAGAGTTGGCATAACTACCAGGACTCTGTGAATGGGAGGTAGAAGCTACCGGATTGGGATCGACTATTGTATGATCTCGAACAAGAAGAAATTCAATGGCGCACCAGAGATAGATCATCATCAAAGACTGATGATGAGGAGAATTATTCCTTGGATGGAAAGGTGAAGAAATGAAAAGGGAAGGCATCCCATTCAAATCTTACTCTGAAAAGGAAGACAAGAAGTGATACTTTTCAAAGGTAAAATATTTCAACTGTCATGAGCATGGACACTATGCCACAAATTTCCCACAAAAGAATACCAACAAGAAGGCCTCAGGAGGAGAAGTAGGTGAAGCAATTGCTTCATAGTTCAAGTTGGATTTCATTCTCATCGCATGGATGGTTTCATCAGTGATGGATTATGTTTGGTACTTGGATAGTGGAACTTCATTCCATATGACCAGCAACAAATAATTCTTCAGTATCTTCAAGGATAAGGATCTCCAAATGCACATCGATATGGGTGACAATGGGAGGTATAGCGCTACCGATGTAGGTGCAGATACCTTTCAGGGGGAGTCATATAATCCACTCACATTAAAAGATGTCATGTATGTTCCTAGGTTAAAGAAAATTTTGGTTTATGTTGCTATGTTGGAAGATCGTGGCTATGATGTGATATTCAATGAAGGAAAGTCATTCCTTCGTCACAAATCCACGGGCCAGGTGAAAAATATTGGGGTTTGAGTAAAGAATCTCTACAAACTGGATGTGGAATACTATGTAACATTGAGCACGAAAGCAGAGAAGGTGGAGAGTTGAGACATCTATGAGTTATGGCACTGGAGATTGGGCCATCTATACCGTAGCGTTATGGAAGATCATGCAACATATTTCTACAGGACTTCCAAAGGGTGCACTTGCGTAGAGAGACACATGAAAAGGGTGCACATTGGGGAAGTATACCAAAGCCGCCTTCCATGATCCGATCACGGGTCGAGTACTACCCAACCATCACGCGTACGGTACTAAGATCATTTAAAACGACTATGGCTTATACAGGTTTAAATTAGCATGTTAGTTCGCATACACATATTAACATGAATTAAACATAATCAGGAAGCACATAACACATGAGCGAAAGACAACCAAATTGGTAACAGAGTTCACCCCTCCAACTCACTGGGGTTACATCTCTGGACCTGCTTCAATTGGAAGGCAGATCCTTTATATTTCATCTTCAAATTAAGCTTTCATACATTCCAGTTCTATGGCTGAGCATTAGCCAAGCACTATGGATTTCAAAGGCTAAGTTTCCTATCCTTTCTCCCCCCCTTTCAAAGGCTCACATCATGAGTTTATATAGTTTTTCCCCATAACTCCCCAATCCACAATAGTAGGATCTCAAGACATTTTAAGGAAAGACAAACTCCATGATTCTAGGACTTTAAAACTTACTCAAGGCAAAAATGGCAAACCCAACTTCAAGGATCTTAACCATGCCAAGAAAGCTCAACCTCTTAATGAGAAATAGCAAATTAGTTGTGAGGTCAATTCTCACATAAAACTATTTTCTCAAAAATGAATAATAAGTGAATATTTTGGTGAGTCATTTTCCACTCACTTAGAACATTATCCACTTCATAATTTTTAAATGAAATAATGAATTAATTTACTCATTACTTTGTCACCCATCATAAAGTGTCTTCATGGTGCATAAGTAAACTTCTTTGTTGGTGGAGATCCTCCTAGATCAAACCTCCCCGAAAAGAAAACTTTTGGTCTCCAAAAGTATCAGCTTCAATCCATCGTCAACTATATGAAAATGTCTCTGAAAGGCACATTCCCACATGACTCCTTCACCTGACGTACTTCGGAATCAGAACGCAATGCCAACACCTGCAACTGCTACAATGCGGATGTCTGAAAAGGCACATCCCTTCAAGACTCCTTCACCTGGCGTACTTCAGAATCGGAATGCAAAAGCCCACATCTGCATAAAGCTGCAACACAAATGTCTGAAAAGGAACATTCCTTCAAGATCCCTTCACCTCAGTCCTTCAGAATCGGAATGCAAAATCCCACATCTGCATAAAGCTGCAACACAAATGTCTAAAAAGGAACATCCCTTCAAGATCCCTTCACCT
Organism: Pinus albicaulis; assembly: GCA_034641835.2. Taxonomy (NCBI): domain Eukaryota; kingdom Viridiplantae; phylum Streptophyta; class Pinopsida; order Pinales; family Pinaceae; genus Pinus; species Pinus albicaulis. The sequence goes on from CM076578.1 coordinate 2,000,564,473, forward strand.
CAGTCCTTCAGAATCGGAATGCAAAAGTCCACATCTTCATAAAGCTGCAACCTATAGCTGATCATACCGGTTTACAACACTTGCCAAGGGTTCATTGGTCAAGTTTACATGCCAAAATGGCTTTAGGAAAGTTTCCTGATCCCATTTGCTTACAAAGATGCCAACAAGGCTTAATGCGTAAAAATATGCCTCTCACTCTCACTCTCCCTTACATAAGAGTGGCTAAAAACAAGCCTTTTCCAATGCTTCATAAGCATATTTTACATCATCTCTTTCATCGTTGGCCACTTTGGCCTTTTACATGACATTCAACAATTTTCATGCAAAATTTTTAATGCCAACTATGGCCTCTTACATGGAAATTACCAAGTAATGTAATGTGACAAATATGTGCTCAAAGGGACAATATACAAATGGTTAAAAAAAAAAAAAAAAACCCTTTTAACATGCACGGGCTCAAACTCCTAAACAATACCAACTCACCGTGTGTGTCTTTGTCCGCTCATTCTGCTGGTAGCGCTCCTTTCATTCACTGCTTTCTCAGTGTTTCAATAACACAGCAAAACCATCTATAATTTTCCTGTGCCTTGGAGGGCTTCCATTGCAGTTGCCGCACAATTTGGATTAGAAAAGTCCACAAAGCATAGAACAAGAGGCTCTCCTCCAGGATTTCTGGCCTCCTTGTTTACAAGCCTAACTTCCTTGAAACCAACAAAAGGGTGAAATATGTGAACTGCTTCTCTGCGAGTGCACTTAGGTGGGAGGTCCTCAACAAAGAGGGTGTTGGACGCATCTGCTGGTAGATGATCATCGGGCCTCCTCAACGAATCTCTGAACTGGCTATCCTTGTAACCCAGCCCTTGGTGATCATAGTATGAGCTACAAAGAGATCCATCATTATCGATAACACCGTAGTCAAAGCTTCCCGAAACCGCCTTGCAAAAGCAGCACCACTCTGCATCATCTTCTTGTAATCAGTTAAGTTAAGATAATATGGCTCTGGTTTGGGGGGATTGTCCCATGCTACGTACCGTAGATCATTATTAACTGTTGTATTTCGGAATTCTTGGGAATTACAAATAACTGTCTGAAAGTATGCCTCTTCTGACAATAAACTGTTCGAACTATAAATCAGAACTGTCCGTGGTAGATTATCCCATCCAAGAATGCAATATTCCATAAATTTACGACTCAGTACAACAAATGTTGAACCTGTAAAGATCTTATAGGCATTTGGCACCATTCGCTTTTGAGAAGCATAGAATATTTGATTCTATCCTAACATTGAAAGCCCAGGGTTAATTATGATCGGTTTAATCCTATGATACTCTTTCCATCCAATGTCACTTGAATGTTCGATAAAGTTCAGATCCCTTGGTAGATAGGACAATACGTGAAGAAAATCGTCCTGAGTAATTAAAGGATAGTCAGAGGCGCTAAGGTTAATAAACCAGTCCCAATTTCTAGTATATCTCAGCAAAAGGGCAACCGCATGAAGCGTAGATGCTATAGCCGTTGGTCCCCTGTAAGTCACGAAATCTGCCTTTCCAATCCAATTGACGTTTCCAGCTGCTACAAAAACGGGCACCGACTGCACGTGTAATCCGAGACTTATCCTCTCGGCATCGCGAGCGGCCTTGTCCAAGTGCAAGCGATACTGATTCCTCGGATGATAAATCGCCCGCAGGAGTCTCTTGATCCTCTCTCCATCTCCGTCGGATCCCGATATCAGATACGCCAGTCTGGGCGCAACAGGCATCCCGTCCGCACTGGATTTGAATTCGAATATGAGCTTGCGCGGCGGCATCTCCGGGCGTTGGGAGTCTTCGGATCGAACCAGGGCGGCTACAATCAACATGATCGATATCAGCGAGCTCGCCACCAGAGGGAGAAGCCATTTGCACTCTGTCAGTGCGAAGCCCTGCAGCTTCCGCATTGCGCTGGATTGCTAATTCCACAGAGACATTAAAAATCCATGATTTCGAAAAAATAAAGAAAAACACTGTTGGAATTGAGAATGGCCGACCTGCAGTTATACGCAGACGAGGAGGAGGATCCACATCAACACACAAAATTTGATTCACGTTTGGATCTTTTAGAACATCATCATAAAAGAAGGAACACAAAGAAAACGCCCAGAGCGACTCTGCTCCAGGTCATAATCGATGCGGTGTTCGATTTCTAACTTCCCGCCGCCTGAGTTCCTGGACAATAGGAGAATGCCCAACAGCTCTCTCAAACTCCTCCATGGTTAGCTGCCTGCCAGTTTCCACGTCTCTGAGTTTGTTCCACATGCCATCTTCACCTACTTCATTCACAACAAACTCCTTTTCATTATCCAGAATGCCGATTTTGTGGCACAAAATCCGGCAATTCACTTCTATCATAGAAAACCAATCCATGAATTCCCCACCGGCCCAAATTTATCATGGGAAATGAATTGCCTTCCCTGAATATGCTGATGACCGGTGCGGGTAAATGGGTAGCCATGGATCACGCAAAAATTAAGTGGAAGAGGTCTTCTACTGAACCTATGTCTGTGCAGAGTCCACAACCCAGCATAGTACACGCTTCCGCTGCGCACCTCTTGGCAACCCAGCGCCGGCCTTGCAGGCAGCATACCTCTTGGCAGCGGTGGCAGTCCTCCTGTTGTTCACGGTCGATGCAGAGGGCAGTCAGCAATGACAGCCCGAATGGAAACGTTCCTGGTTGTAGATGGCAGTGTTGCAAGAATGCAGGGTCCACGCAGGCATGGCCTTCAACAGACTTATCCCTGCGGCAGCAACGAACAACAGCCTCCAGCAATCACGACCTCAAAAGAACTCTCGAGTATGCAATATGGATTTCGTTGTGCTCCAGATATTGCAGAACGTGAGCCTAGGGCGAAGAACTTTCTGCTGATCAATGCTGATCAATGTGTGAGACATAAACATTTCTCCGAATGTTGTCTTCTCGCTGAGCTTCGGCTTGTTCTGATATTCAATCTGCGTTCTCCTTGATTGCTCAAGCTGCAGTGCTCCATCTCCTGCCTTTGCCTTGATTTGAAAAAATTTCAAGTTGCAATAACTTTTCGATCCGGAGGCTGTTTGACGCGATTCAAGCGTCGTCGGATTCCTCTTGTCGAGCTCTTCGCGATGGTGTCATTATTTGTTGATTCTGAGTCAGACGAATTTTGAGTACTTTTCATCAAAAGACGGATACCTGCCCCCATAAAACTCGAAATTTTGCAAAATATCATAAACATAACCTGCAGAAACATCATGAACTGCTTACCCAACTCGAACCAAGCATTTCCTTCTTGTAAGCGTGTTTTTTGAATGGTGAATGGAGCTTTCTTCATGAGCTCTTTCACCATATGTTTGCTTGACTCTTGGCGAATTTCGGGGTGCAACTTCCAGCACTACTTCTCCCAATGGCCACTGATTTTGCAGAAATTGCAAAAATTACGTTGTTTCCCATTCAATTGTGTCTTCATGATAGGAGGATTCAGAAGGTTCTCATTCTTCTTAGTCTCTCCTCTTGTGGGCACATCTGTCTTCTTAACCCACTGTTTCTTTGTATGATGCTTAACTACATCACGGTTAGCATATCTATGAAAGAAATCACTTCTCTTATATGCAAAAGTAGAATTTGAATGATTGTCATGCCTTCTTTGCTTGTACTTAAACTGATGGAGACTAGGTGGCTTGATTCCTTTCTTGGAATCAGGTGATGAAGAGATGGATTTTGCTTCGGCTACCTTCGAGCATTCTCCTTCTTCCTGTCGATAACCCAAACCTGCAAATGGTTGTCTTGGTACAACCTCCAATGGCTGGGTGATTCCTTGGCCATTTATGCCAAGTCCACCTCCGCTATACCCCATCTTTGTGAGGATTTTCATGCCAACATTAGTTTCATATTGAGAGAGAACAGAACTTGAAGTGACATCATATACCTCGGTTTGACATGCAGTCTTTGTCATCTCAAATTTCTACAATTTAGACAATATCTCCTCTTTAGCTCGTAGCATCTCCTGAAGCTCCTGCTTATCGAGCAATAATCTTCGCAATTCTGCATTTTCAGCTTGAAGGCTTTCATTTATCTTTTGCAACTCTTCCAGTCTTTCAGTGTGCTTCGCTCCTTTGCCCATCCTGCAAAGCAGTCACCTGCTCCGATACCACTTGATCCGATCACGGGTCGAGTACTACCCAACCATCACGCGTACGGTACTAAGAGCCTTTAAAACGACTATGGCTTATACAGGTTTAAATGAGCATGTTAGTTCGCATACACATATTAACATGAATTAAACATAATCAGGAAGCAAATAACACATGAGCAAAAGACAACCAAATTGGTAACGGAGTTCACCCCTCCAACTCACTGGGGTTACATCTCCGGACCTGCTTCAATTGGAAGGCAGATCCTTTATATTTCATCTTCAAATTAAGCTTTCATACATTCCAGTTCTATGGCTAAGCATTAGCCAAGCACTATGGCTTTCAAAGGTTAAGTTTCCTATCCTTTCTCCTCCCCTTTCAAAGGCTCACATCATGAGTTTATATAGTTTTCCCCCATAACTCCCCAATCCACAATAGTAGGATCTCAAGAAATTTTAAGGAAAGACAAACTCCATGATTCTAGGACTTTAAAACTTACTCAAGGCAAAAATGGCAAACCCAACTTCAAGGATCTTAACCATGCCAAGAAAGCTCAACCTCTTAATGAGAAATAGCAAATTAGTTGTGAGGTCAATTCTCACATAAAAATATTTTCTCAAAATGAATAATAAGTGAATATTTTGGTGATTCATTTTCCACTCACTTAGAACATTATCCACTTCATAATTTTTAAATGAAATAATGAATTAATTTACTCCTTACTTTGTCACCCATCATAAAGTGTCTTCATGGTGCATAAGTAAACTTCTTTGTTGGTGGAGATCCTCCTGGATCATTCCATGATAAGGAAATTCAAGCCAAGGCGATCCTTGAGATATTTCACTCAAACATGTGTGGACCATTCTCGACAGCTTCCACAAAAAATCACATGTTTTATGGATTTTCTTCATGCAAAATAAAGACTAGACATTCTCCAAGTTTTGTGAGTTCAAGGCACGTGTTGAGAAAGATATCGGGAAGAAGGTGAAGGCGTTGAGGAGTAAAAATGGCGGAGAATACATCGCTAATGAATTCAAGAAATTTTGTGACTCAGAAGGAATTCAAAGAGAATTGATTGCACCTCATAACCCACAACAAAATTGGGTTGCAGAAAGAAAGAACATAACTATTGTGGGAGCAGCATGAGCTAAGTTGCATGATCAAGACCTATCGTTGCATCTGTGGGAGAAAGCATGCAATACAACAATATCTGTGCAAAACAGAAGTTCTCATGAGATAATTGGGATGAGTACATCAGAGGATGTGTTTTCAGGCAAGAGACCAGATGTATCGTATTTTAATTTTTTTGGTTCATCCATTTATTTCCATGTAACCAAATATTCTTGGAAGAAGTTAGAGCCAAAAATAGAGTTGGGGATGTTTTTGGAATACACTGATACACCTCACAACTATCGGGTGTACTTTCCAGAACATAGGATGACAGTGGTCAGAAGAGATGTGAAATTAGATGAAGACAAATCCATGCGATTGTCCCTTGAGAGGGAGCTCAAGTTACATGCAGTAGAGGAGCTCCTGGCTCCAAAGGAGGAAACTTAGGATGTGGAGCAACTAGAAGCAAAGGAACAGAGAGTGGTAGAAACCACTCAGGAAGAGACATCCACCAAAGATGGAAGGAATTGCACCAAAGAGGCTGACATACTAATCCTAGATGCAAGAGAGAATGTAGGAGCACCCACATCACAACGCAGGAAGAGAAGGTCCCCGGAGCAATATAATGGATACATGGCTCTTATGAGTGAAGGTATTGATATAGAACCATCCTATTTTGATGAAGCAGTGCAACATCTAGTGTGGCTTAATGCCATGGTTAAGGAGTATGACTCCATCATGAGAAACAATGCATGGTAAGTTGTCCCAAGACTAGTGGGGAAGTCAGTTGTAAGATCCAGATAGGTCTACAAGGTGAAGTAGGAAATAAATGGGAGTGTGAAGAAGCACAAGGCCAGATTTGTGGCCAAAGGGTTCTCTCAGGTGGAGGGGATTGACTATGATGAGACTTTTTCACCAGTCGCAAGGTACTCATCTATTAGATCCATCATTGCACTCTCAACGTAGATGGGATGGAAGATACATCAAATGGATGTAAAGAGAACCTTTCTCAATGGGGTTATTGAGGAAGAAGTGTACATTGAGCATATGAAAGATTTTGAGATGTTAGATAGGGATTCACATGTGTGTAGACTGAAGAGAGCATTGTATGGGCTAAATCAAGCACCTCGTGCCTGGTACACTAGGATTGACAGCTATTTCACTGGATTGGGCTTCACCAAGAGTGAAGCAGATGTGAACCTATCTCATATTGTGGTTGATGATAAGATTTTGATTATTTGACTTTATGTCAATGATCTGATGCTTACAGGGGATTAGAAGCTCATAAAGTATTGCAAAGAGGATCTTGCAAGAGAATTTGAGATAAAGGACATGGAGCTCTTGCACTATTTCCTTGGATTGGAAATATGGCAAAGAGATGGGGAGATATTTGTATCTCAAGGCAAGTATGCCAAGGAGGTTCTGAGGAAGTTCCACATGGAGGGAAGAAAACCCATGGAGACTCCTCTAGTAAGAAACTGGAGGAAGGAAGTTGCTACTTCGAGTGAAGTAGTGGATGCTATTATTTACAGGAAGCTTGTGGGTTCACTCATGTGTTTGGTGAACACATGACCCGACATATTCTATGCATTCAACCAGTTGAGCCAAGCTATGGTCAAGCCTACCAAGCTCTTTTGGAAGGCAGGGAAGCATGTGTTGAGATATCTCATAGGCACTTCAGGGTATGGATTATGGTACAGACAGACATAGGGAGTGAATATTCAAGGCTTCACCGATGCAGATTGGGCAGGGAGTCCATCCAACAAGAAGAGCACATTAGGAGGCATCTTCAACATAGGATCAACAGTAGTTTCTTGGTACAATAGGAAACAGATATCAATTGCACTTAGTTCAAAAAAGGCAGAGTACATGGCAGCCAGTAAAGCAGCATGCGAAGCCATCTGGATGAGGAAGTTACTTGTTGATTTTTTTGATTAATATGATAACCAGAGTTGCATCAAACTCTCGGTTAATCCAATATTCCATGGCGGGTACAACAATATATATATTCGGTATCACCATCTCAAATATTTTGTTTAGAGGCGGATTATGTCATTAGAGTGCATTCCCACTAAGGAGCTAGATGTAGACATCTTGACGAAGGCACTGGAAAGAAGCAAATTCAAATTCCACAGAGATAGGATTGGGGTAGAAGATAATCCCTTTGTTGTTGAGAGGGATTGTTGAAATGGAACCCAAAGGGGGCTTCTGATTTAATTTTCACTTAATTAAATTGCAAGAGAAATTGTAATTTCATCTTATGACAGCTTGTATTAGCTAACTAAGTTAGAATGACTCAATTAGCTTAGTAAATTCGAGTTGAGGGTCTTATAAAATGCATGTAGAGTTATCCCATGATTTAAGGGGGTCTAATTACTGTTATTTGTGAGGCCTAATTAGTTAACTCAAGAAATTGAGTTAAAATAAGTTTAACTAGTTCTAACTGAGAGATGAGATAGTGAGATGTCCAGTGATATATATCTGATTCAATTCAAAAGTAGTGATCAATCAGTTAATTGATAATTCTCTGTAAATATATGTTGCATTTTAGTTCTAAGGAAGGCCTATTTAAATATTAGATAATTGTACAGATTAGTTATATAATAATGTGGAAGCCTATGATGCATTGTGCAATCAATTCAAGGGAATTTCCTATTTAATAGGGCGGAAAGTCCTCCAAGAATGTGTGAGCAAGGCAGGCTAATAAGAGGCCGAGAATTGGTTAAGTAATTGACTGATTTTTCCTAGATCAGAGTGAGATAGTTGGCATAGTGCAGGAATTTCTCCAAGAGAGAAAAAAATTGTATTTTTTCATGATCTTGAATTTATACAATATACATATAGCGGGGTTTTAGGTAGTGTGCTTTCCCCACATGCATATTTTGTTTTGCGATTGATTGTCTCTTTCTCTTACTTGTTATGTGATTGTGCGATCGTGTTTTGTGCCGCAAATTGTAGAAGGATCCATTATCTTGTTTTAGTACATTACAAGATCAGATTGAATCCCATTGTTAGATTTTTTAAAGAGTTTCTCACACGAATTTCTTCAACAACTCACTAGCCCTTATGTGGAGATGTGTGTAATGAATCAATGTATATATCATGTTCTTCCAATCTACATTATGATGAATTAAATTTGAAGTCCACACAAGGTGGTAATACTTCCCATGATGAAGAAGATGATGTGGTAATCATTGAACATCTTTATTATTATTTGTGTAATCTATTTGGTGATGTTGAGACATTCGATGAAATTGTTGATTCTAACATCTTCCATCTAACGAATAATTATCCTACTAAAACTATTGGTGACATTTTTCTTCACACAAATCCTGATCTAACCATACCCTCAAAATTTAATCATTCAACATATGAACATTCAAGGACTTGTCAGGAAGTAGAGGCATTTCAACTTCAATTGATAGTTATGTCAGGATCTCATAATCCTGATGAGATCTCTAAGCTAGGTTAAATTAGAATTTTCTCACATAATTATTTTATCGGCATTGTTTCAATGGATGTAAGATCATTCTTAAAGTATTTTTATCATTTTCAATTTAATTCTCTTAATATTCAAGATAGAGTTTCTAATCAAATAGACTATTCCTTTTGGATTCAATATTCTTCATGCCAATCCCTTGTATTAAACTCACAATTAGAATGCTTATCTTTCATAGATTCTAATTATCAAGACAAAGATCACCATTGGCTAAACTTATGTCTCCCTGTCAAACTCTTTTGTGAATGAACAACTTATGATATTTCTTGTGTATGTTATGAAGTTAATCATTTTTCTGTACCAACCAATATTTTTTAGTAGCATTTAATGCTTGAATCATTTATTGAATCAAAACCCCCATGATGATATGGATACTATATTTTCTTTGACATGTCATTCTAACCTTTTTTCAGCATGTTAGTCTAATCAAATTCCAATATTTACAAGGTCAGCAATAGTTTTTAATTCCCCAAGTGTTCATATTACTTGTATGGTATGGAATTAGACACAAAAGGAACCAATCGAGAATCAAGAATCTTGTATGTCAAGCCACCAATTTGATCATAACATTGGGTTTAAAAATTTTCATTCCAATAATAATATTCCCTCTAGTATATGTGATGATAGTTTTTTTAAATCGATGATCTTCTTGAACCCATTGATATTTATTAATTATCACTTCACTGTTCATATACTTGTTAAGTTGTTGAGGCACTTCAGCCTCAGCAGATGGTAATTATGTTAGGTCCTCACTATCTTGAAAAGTTTATTGAAAAAGATCAAGTTTTGTTTTCTTTGCAATATTCTCACCACAATTCAAATGCACTAATTGAAAATTCATTCTCCCAAGACTTTCAAGGTTTTCAAAAGGATTGTTTCGAATTCCATAATTTTATTTATGATTGGATGGAAACATATTGCTTATCAATTCCTATCGTTAATAATGATTTTTTATATTTCTTAATGTTTCCTAAGAATGAGAACATGAATGAAGGAACATTCACGAGAAGCTTTAGAAGTTTGTATGATTCTTTTTCTCATTGAAAAGGTAAGATTGAAAACTAGTTAAAGTGAGTTGTTATGGCACATCTTACTGCAAGTAGGAAAGACCTTCAATTTCTTTTGCAAATCATTCATTATTGTGGAGCGATAAAAAGGTGTCTTTGTAACTCCTAATTACTTCACATTAATTGTCAACCCAGGGACGACTTTTTGTTTCAAGAGTGTACTCAGTCTGAGGCGGCTATTTACTCAAGAGTAATGTTTTGCAGTATAGTGCTTAAAATCCACAAGTAAATGAAAGCTGGAAATAAAATCTACTTACAACAAAGCACTTTAAGACTTAAATCATGCATTCGGAAAAATAAGCAATGTATCAGTCAAGGGTCCAGTGACAATAACTCATCCCTTTGGAAACCGATGTAACCAAAAGTAATCAAGGAACATATCATTAATCTGGGGACTAGACAGCAAATGTCAATGCCCACTACAGTTTCAGATCGTTCTTCACACCAAAGCAAAGATAATGCAAATAACAGGAAATGGAAAGCTGCCATTGAAAGTAAACTAGGAAAGCTCTTTAAAAGCAAACTCTTGCAATTAATCAACCAAACTAAACAGCAAAGTAAAGAACATGAAACTGTAAAGCATTACGATTCAAAGAAATAGGAACTGAATCAAACCATCACACGGCGGAAATTGGAAAGATATGATACAACAGCAGCATACTCCACCAGAGGCTGGGCCCTTAGCCGCCAGCGGATGCTGCTGGGCTACTTCAGATCAGGTGAATGAACAACAACCCTTTTTATTTATTCATCCTCAAATTGTGAAATCATTACAACAGCAAAAGCTTTGAAGATTACAATGGCAATGCAACAATCCCTATCCTATCATGAATAATCCATCTTCATTCTTGAATCTCTAAGTCTGAATCCTCAATTCCATCATTCGAATCCATCCCGAATCATCCTCAAAGTTCTTTTTTCTCTCTGATCTCTCTTCTGATTTAAATACAAAGAGAGCAGAGAGTGGTTACAATAGAGATAATTACAACATGTTTCTATTACAAAATTGGTTTGCTTCTAACCATTTGATCAACAAGAACAAGGCGAATTTGGCTTTGCCGCTGAGATTTGGAGGACGGCCGCAACAACAAATCTGAGAAAATCGTGCTTAAAGAACCCTGCGTTTCTCTTAGTACAAGCCGAATTTGGGCAAACCGTTCTTTACTAAAGTTAATTGGGTCCGTTCTGGACAAAACCCATGTTCCAGATTTTCGAGATTCTGCTTCATTTGCTCAGACTCTCAACCGCAAAACCGTCACTTCTTATTCCAGCGAATTTCTGAGTTGGCATTTTTAATGATCAAATCTTCAATCTGGAAATTATCTTGGAGGCTAAAAATGGTGAATAATGTTACAACTGATTTATTAAAACTATCATTGATAAAATCATGCATAATCATCAATTTATTAGAAATAAAAGAGAATAAATAATATTCATTCATAGAAGCATAAATCATCATAAAATGGATTTATATAATAAATTATAATAAATGACATGATGAAGAATAGTAGAAATGGGTGGAATAAGTGTTCAAAAGTGATAATAATAATGACATATTAACGACCCAACATACCCTCACACTCAATATGTTGCATGTCCTCATGCAACGAAAACTGAATATATTGCATGTCCTCATGCAACCCAAAGACAAAAACCCATGTGTTAACCAAGCAATAAAAAATATGTTCATCTCAGCTCATGAAATGGATAGAACAAATGAATTCTTCCTTAATTAGTGAATATTCAATTTTAGCAATCTTGATGAAGGCATAACAATTTTTACATTGACATTCAACTATATGTATGAAGTTGCAACAAAATATGATATAAGTAACAACAAACTTCATTAACCATTTTCTCAAAAATTACAAACCAGCTTTTGTTGAAATTTGGCAAGTAAATTTATAATATATGAATGCCTTTATGATCCAAAAATCAGACTGTTTTGATGCATGGATCATGAGATATAAACAAAATGACTGTAGCTGAGAGTGCATGATTTCCGAAATTTTATGAACCAATTTATCTTGAAATTGTCTCGGTTTGTATTAATGATACGTCTGTGTTTTCCAAAAATCACAAGAATTGAGTTCATAGTTTTAAAAATATTATGGAAATCAATTTCTACACTGAAATTGTATGCCTTAAATGAGAAAGAAAATAGAAAACATCCATCATGCGTAGCAATTCCTCCCCCTCTCTGAAAAATTAGCATGCCCTCATGCGATGCTAGAAAAAAAATAGGGGTGGTTGCTACCAGCTGTTGAATTCTATGCTTGGTGTAAAACAACATGGAATAATGGAGGTGTTGAGAATGAATAAGAATAGCAATGGATGATAAAGAATATGAATAACATGGTCATAAGAAAGAAATGAATGAAAGGAACGCTCCCCCATACTCGAAAATGATATGCTACTGAAAAAGGGAAAGTGGTAAAGATGTGGAATGAAGGATGATAAATAATGCTCAAAATGGATTTTCATGAAATTCTCCTAAATTCGTAATAAATCAGAAAATTATGCTATTTTACCTCAAGTTTTACCTCCAAAAATGTGGAATGACATATATGGACCGGCAGTTGTTGAAGCTGATGTAGGCAGAGTTAGTGCTGAAAGTGATGCAAAAGGTGGAATCCAGGTAAGCACATCATGTCTGAAGAATTGTTCACGTTCGCGAGTTGCTCGAGCCTCTTCTGTTAGTTGCAATACTGTAGTCATGCTATGAATAGAATTCTGCCCATACTTGTTGTTTTCCTGCAAACAAAGCACTATTTGGCATACAATGTTCTTGAATCCATAGTGTAAGCAATAGATAAGATGCATGCAAAAAATTCAATCAGAAAAACTTATGTATACATGCAATACTAATATTTTGGCAAATCAACAAGTGATGGCAGAGTGCAGTAATCATATCGCATGCAATCCCATAATGCATACATTCCCCCCTCCAATTGGAAAAGGAATTCCATGACCATAAAGCATATGAGAGGTGTTGTGCTGATGTCAAGGCAAGGGAATGAACAATATATCAGTGAATGAAGCAGAGTACACATATCAATGATAGGACAACGAGGGTTATGATTATAATGAGAGCAGAGTGTGTAAAGATAGTTATGAATAAGAGATAGGACGCTTTGGATTGATGATAAGTTACAAAAAAGAGAAAAAGAACAAAAATATGCCAAAAAGATGCTTTACTGATAGTATGCTAGCTGAAAATGATGTGATTGATCATAAAACAATTTCTCATGCATAAAGGTTCAAAATAGGGAAAAAAGTAATGAAATAACTTCTCTGATAAGAAGAGGGTATTATAATAATAATTGACGATAAGATATAACTTCAATACCATAAGCAGAGCCGCTGCTGCCAGCAGGCGTCCATAGCCTCGGTAGGGTTGCTTTTTAACCCATATGAGCCAGAATCCTCAATTTATAACTAGAGAGTTTCAATGCTGTTCTTACAGAAGAGACCAGTGTGCTGGCGTGGTAACCAGATAACCACACTGCCATTCACTGGGATGTAGCAAAAGTGATCAGGCCGGCTCGTGATGAGACCTCCTGTTCCAAGGATAATTTGACTATCCAATGGATCATAACCCTGGTGTGGTGGCCATAATGGGAATTTCACTTTCTTACAACCTTATGAACATGGTAGGCTGGCTCGTAATGAGACCCCCTATCCTCCATCTGTGAACAAAATTTTGTTATTATTACACATTTTTATGATAAAAAAATAGGGAGGCTCAGTACTCCTTAAGAGCAGGGATGGTGGAAGAAGTTGAACATGTCAATAGAAAAATATACCCATAATCTCATTTATTACAGACAGAGAAGATTATAATCCAGAAGGGTGGAACCAGCATGGTATTAATATGATCAATCAATATCATGTTCAACAGAAAACAATGCAGTAAAGTAGTATATAAATAATTGTGTCCCTTTTTAAAAATAATCTATCATCAAGGAGCTGTCCTGTTAAAGATCATAACGTGAAGGATATTAACTCGCTTCAATAGAATCCATAATTCTTGTCCTCGTAAAAATAGTGTACTTCATGCCATGAAGGGGAATCAGTAAAATGTGGTTGAGATGAACTAGGAATAGTACCACAAGAGGAAGGAAGGGTTGCTCTCGAAAATAATCCCAAAGTGTTGCTCTTTTGAATGAACAGCAAAAACACTCAAAAAGTGGTGTTCCTTAAAGGAAATGCACAAAAAAAAAAACAAAAATACACACAAAAAAAGTGTGAAAATGCAAATGTCGATCATAAAATGCAAACATGCAAAAAAACAAATTCGATGTTCACAGCATTGATGCTGAGGATGAGTTACACTTTGAATGAAGCAACACCTGAAACACAAAATATAAGAGAAATTAGAAAAGAAACAACATTTTATTTAAAAACAATATGTAAATAACTAAATTAAGTTACAACAGCTATGATGTTATGTCAAAAAAATGATTTCTTTGAAAAATGTTTTGGCAGCAGGGATAAGACATGAATCTTCAAATTGAAATCAATTCTTCATTTGTTCTATTATGAATCCGTTGGGTAATGAGTTGGATGAAATTCCTTTGTTTTATTAAAATTTGTTTCAAGAATCACTCGTCCATAAATTGACCTTCTTTTTCTCCTAGGACCTGCAAAAAAAAGAGTATCTACCTGCAATAAAACATTAAATCATGGAGAAAGAGAGGTGATCGGGCTCCCCTAATCCAAGAATTATGCAAAAAAAAACAACAAGTAGTTACTCTGTAGAACAAATCCATTGAGAAAATAACAAAGTAAAATTTATCTGTCACCTGCGGGAGAGCAGTGGCCAATCATGCTAACCTGCTGTGTTTTAATCACAACTTCTTTGTTTTTCATCGAAATTGAGTGATTCCAAAGCCAAATGAGAGCTAATTCAAAGGTTTATCTCCAGTAGCAACAGGTTTTAGAAATTCAATGATATGATATGTCAATTTTAGTTAGAACTGCCTGCATAACATAGTCATTTTCAATTACCCAATCTAGACCAACGATTGATATTTCAAGCATAGATTCTTCGTTTGATGTCGGATTCAAATGATTCAAATTGGAAATGAAAGTAGATTCATTTATTTATCTCCAATAGAAACAGGTTTTGAAGAAAAGAAGAATTGATAGGTCAAACACTGTAAGGAACATCCGGAAAAACAAAGTTTTAAGGGCGCTGATTTACGATAGACAGTCAGTATTTTGATCATAACTTCCCCATACGATATCGAAAATGAGTGATTCCAATTGCATTGGAAACTAGATTCATAGGGGAATCTACCAGAGAAACAGGTTTTAAAAATATGGTCATTTAGGCCTCCAAAAACTGACTGTCCCAACTCTGTTCCTGAGCTGCCCGCTAGACATCCGGTCAATGTTTTGGTTCTAAATTTTTCGTTTCAAATCCAAATTGACTGATTCAAATTGGGTTAGAAAGTAGACATCAAGGGCTACCTAGGGTAGAAACAGGTTTTAAAAATATTCACTTTTGGTCCCTCAAAACATGACTGTCCCGACTGTTTTTCCAGAAAGTTCATCAAGCCCGCAAGCCAAAAAAATGATATTCAAGCATTTTTTCAAATTGGTGATAAAAAATGAATATAAGTGTTTATATAATTGTTATTTGCAATATAATTCATCTACATACACAAATAAATTGAAATATTTATCACCGATGTTGATTTCGATAGCGTGTTGCAACAAAAAAACAACTATTTTTACAAAAAAAACAAAATGCATTTATTTATGTCCTTATTTTATTTTATTTTATTTTCTCCACTATCCTACTCTTCTTTGAGAATTGAATATGTTTATGTATAAGAGTATTTCCAATGGAACCATTTTAGAAATAAGGCTTCCAATATATACATACCCAAATTTGAAAAATGCATGTTGATAAAAATTAGGGTATGAGAAGCCAACTTCCCTTGAAAAGATGTTGTCAAAAATTGTTGAAGTATGGAGTGATGATGCAAACACGTGATGGAGTGAAACCAATCTTCAATATATCCATTAATTTCTTGATTTCCCATCATACCATGAGGTTCTTGATTTTTTAAAATGGTTTGTTGATGCAAACTAGAAGTAAGCTCATTTTCTTCCATAACTTCTACAATTTTTGAATTTGAAACATTCTGAATCTCATTGTAAGTTTTCTCTAATGGCGCATGTGAGATAGAATGGGTGGGAAGGGTTAGTAAATTTGGCATTTCAACACTGTAAGTATGTTGTACTAGTTTATTGTGGTGAGGGTGTGGAATTAGTTGAGCAGGAAATTGTGTATGGAATGGAGCATTGTGATGATGTGGTTGGTTGGGTTGAGTGGATAAATTTGATATGCAAGCAGAATGTTGTGAAAGAGTTGGTGGAGAATATGGAGAATGTGCTTGTGCTACAATATGAGGGAGAGTAGTCATGCAATCATAAGGTGAACCATGCCAAACTTGTAGATAAGATTGGTGGTTATATTGAAATTGACATGGCTGCCCTAGAACATGAGTATTCCATAATGGATTATGCAAGTAAGAGAATGGAGAAGAAGTGTTTTGAACCATACCTGTATGCCATGATTTCCATGGTTTTGACCTTGTTGCAACTTCCTCACCTCTTTGATATGATACTTCCATCCTAGATAAGGAAGAGTAACCATCTATGGGCTGCTCCTTTCGGTCATGAGGGAAAAACACTTCATCAAATTCTTCATTTTTATGAACCTGCAAAACGTCCAATTTTGCGCTTAGAGAGCTAATAAAATCAACTTTAAAATTTTCAAATAAATCATTGATTTCAGCTCTTATGTCTCCTATTCTTGTAGCAGATTTGGAAAAGAAAGAACAAACATCTCTAGAATTCTTACCAGCCTTGGAGATTCCTCTTGAATACCTTATGCACAACTCACAAACATCATCATATGATAACTGAAAAACATCACCTTTTCTTATCAGATTTAAGAGTTCTAAAAATTCATCTTTGATTCCTTTAAGAATGAGTGTTTTTAAGATCTCTTTTTCCAAATGCTTATGCTTTGATTTTTGAAGGTTATAATGAAATCGATCTACATAGTCCTCCAAAATTTCATCTTCCCCTTGTATCATACCGAAAATATCTTCATTGGATTTGCAATAGTCTTGGTACTTCTTCAAGAATATGTTCTTCATGTCCTCCCATGATTGGATGCAATTCCCACCTAGGCTCATGAACCATCGGAGAGCCGCTCCTTTTAGAGTAAGAGGAAACACTTTCAATCTTTGATCATTAGTACAATAATCATATCCTCTACAAAGTATTTCGAACTCAAATAAGAATGTATCTGAATCTTCATTTGCTAAACCATGAAAATTTGGTAAAGATGGGGGAATTATGTGCATTTGTATCACTCCTCCTAGATCTTTGATAGGAAATTCAAAAGTAGAAACGTGAGCCATTTCTTACCATAATATAAGATTTTTTTCATGTGTTTCTTCGAAGCTCATTCTTCAAATGTTCCTGTCAATCGGTTAGTGAAATGGGTGGTGCTTACATCACCACTTGCATGAGATCATGTGATCCATTTTTCAAAATTTCTATTTTTTTCCTAATCATTCACACAAAAATTCAAACATCTATTTCTACCCAACAAAGCAACAAAAAAATCTGTTAGGAAAGCGGATAGTGGAGCAGGGCTTTTACATGCTCCGCACGTAGGTTCTTACCTTCCGTTTTTAAGATCCAACTCTTCCCTAGCAGGCACTCATCATATTCACACTACTCTTTAGAAATGGCTACACTCTCCCCGGCAACGGCGCCAAAATGTGGAGCGATAAAAAGGTGTCTTTGTAACTCCTAATTACCTCACATTAATTGTCAACCCAGGGACGACTTTTTGTTTCAAGAGTGTACTCAGTCTGAGGTGGCTATTTACTCAAGAGTAATGTTTTGCAGTATAGTGCTTAAAATCCAAAGTAAATGAAAGCTGGAAATAAAATCTACTTACAACAAAGCATTTTAAGACTTAAATCATGCATTCGGAAAAATAAGCAATGTATCAGTCAAGGGTCCAGTAACAATAACTCATCCCTTTGGAAACTGATGTAACCAAAAGTAACCAAGGAACAGATCATTAATCTGGGGACTAGACAGCAAATTCCAATGCCCACTACAGTTTCAGATCGTTCTTCACACCAAAGCAAAGATAATGCAAATAACAAGAAATGGAAAGCTGCCATTGAAAGTAAACTAGGAAAGCTCTTTAAAAGCAAACTCTTGCAATTAATCAACCAAACTAAACAACGAAGTAAAGAACATGAAACTGTAAAGCATTACGATTCAAAGAAATAGGAACTAAATCAAACCATCACACGACGGAAATTGGAAAGATATGATACAACAGCAGCATACTCCACCAGAGGCTGGGCCCTTAGCCGCCAGCGGATGCTGCTGGGCTACTTCAGATCAAGTGAATGAACAACAACCCTTTTATTTATTCATCCTCAAATTGTGAAATCATTACAACAGCAAAAGCTTTGAAGATTACAATGGCAATGCAAAAATCCCTATCCTATCATGAATAATCCATCTTCATTCTTGAATCTCTAAGTCTGAATCCTCAATTCCATCATTCGAATCCATCCCGAATCATCCTCAAAGTCCTTCCTCCTCTCTGATCTCTGTTCTGATTTAAATACAAAGAGAGCAGAGAGTGGTTACAATAGAGATAATTACAACATGATTCTATTACAAAATTGGTTTGCTTCTAACCATTTGATCAACAAGAACAAGGCGAATTTGGCTTTGCAGCTGAGATTTGGAGGACGGCCGCAACAACAAATCTGAGAAAATCGTGCTCAAAGAACCCTGCGTTTCTCTTAGTACAAGCTGGATTTTGGCAAACCGTTCTTTAATAAAGTTAATTGGGTCCGTTCTGGACAAAACCCATGTTCCGGATTTTCCAGATTCTTCTTCATTTGCTCAGAATCTCAACCGCAAAATCGTCACTTCTTATTCCAGCGAATTTCTGAGTTGGCACTTTTAATGATCAAATCTTCAATCTGAAAATTATCTTGGAGGCTAAAATTGGTGAATAATGTTACAACTGATTTATTAAAACTATCATTGATAAAATCATACATAATCATCAATTTATTAGAAATAAAGGAGAATAAATAATATTCATTCATAAGAGCATAAATCATTATAAAATGGATTTAAATAATAAATTATAATAAATGACGTGATGAAGAATGGTAGAAATGGGTGGAATAAGCGTTCACAAGTGATAATAATAATGGCATATTAACGGCCCAACAATTATCATATATTTATTTATGCACATTCTTTCATCTTGGTGTTAATTTCTCATATCGTTTTGTTTGTAGGTCATGAGCAGCTTTTGTGGTTACATTGGAAATCTCACTTGACTTTGCCCTGACCTTCTAACTAGTTATATTAAGATTAGGACCAACTACATTTTATATTTTCTTTTACATTGCATCTACCCTACATTTTGTTCCTCGTCTAGTCATTGAATTTGTTTTATTTTCCTAATTTCCATCTCACATGGTGCTTTTCATTTTAGTCTCACACTTGTTGTCTTTCTTTCACTTTTCCCTGTCTTGCTTTGTAATATCTTTTCTTTCACATTTTCTTCAATAAGAACGTGCGAGAAAAATTCTCTTCTTTAGCTCAAAAGGAATTGTGGCAAAGCTTTGAAAAGGTTTTTTGACACACATCAACACTCGGTTAACTTTTGGTCCCTCTTCTTTACTTGGGTTTGATATCTTTAAGGTTAATGATTTCTGAATGGAAAATATAATTCAAGGAAACAAAAATCTATAGGAAGAACCATGATGCCCGTATCTTTTTTAGTATCTTAATTCCATGACTTGGTATGATAATTGAATAGTGTTTTACCTGTTGATCCAATCAAGAAGAGGGAAATGATAAAACTAAGAGTAAACATATTAATTTAATATGTATATAATAGTATCTAAAGGATTAACCTCTCTTGCTCTCAATAAATCAGGATTCCTCTTCCACCCTGGAAATATAAGCACTAATAAAATTCTAATGAGCATATTGAAAATAAAATGATGGGTGAAAGAAGAGCAAGGCTTCCGTCACATATAGGTGAGAAAGTAATTTTGTCGGGGTACTAAACATGCTCGTTGGTAGCAAAGAAATGTTGTTTCATTATATGCCTTCACTGAGGTACTAAACAACCCTACTGGCAGCGAAGCAATACTAGAGATGGAACTAAAAATTTGATAATATTAAACTTCTAAATATATGTTATCATTCTCTTGGATCGAAAAAATTGAGATATGATAAGCCTTGTAAATGTGTTTAGACAATAAAGGGGATATGAGAGACTATACTTATAACCAAGATAAATGGGGAAGTTGAGGTGATCCACATGGTGAATCAATACTTCATGAAAGAGAATACTATGCATAAATATATACCTAAACATAGAAGTTGGAGTTCTTCTAGTGTGTCACCAAGTGTTTTTGTTGTGACAAAAATCCTCCTAAATTCCTACACTTGAATTTTGGAGCCTCCTTCTGATCTTATGATCTTTTGTTCCTAGTTAATCATAGTTTCTCAATTATTCATTGATGTTTTAAGCCTTCTTCTGAGGTTTTAAGTGTCAAAATCACTTTCATGCATATTATTAGCTTTCAATGCATTCACAAATACACCTCTTTCCTACAATCTCAATAGTCAATGTTTACGTCTGTAGACAAGCATTACAAAATCCTTCAGAAAAATGATTCAACAACCTCTAGAAATAGAGCATGTGTAGTCACTAGTAATAGTAATTGTGCAGTCCTTGGTAATACGAATTGTGCAACTCATATACCCTATGCAACCCCTACATACAATTATTGAACAATTGATAGGGAAAATACACTATGTAATCCATACCAACAGTTAGTGCACAAAATTATTTGATAGGCTCTCTCACTTTTAATGGCAATTGTATCATCATTCCAATAATTCTTCTCAACTGCCATTTTTCACACCTTTTGCCTTCACAAGTGTTTCTTTCACTTTCATGACTATCATTTTTTCTTGCTTTCACTTTCACAAGTGTCTCTTTTTCTATTTATTCACTTTAGCATGTGTTTATTTCTCTTTCTTTAGCTTTTGCGAGTGTTGCTTTCACTTATTCTTATTGTCGCAAGTGTCACTTTTGATTGTTTTCATTGTTTCATGTGTCACACTTTGGTGCACCAACAGAGGAAGCTCTAGCAAAATATTCTCCATTATCTAATCTTATATATCATAATAATATGTGCTAGACACCCTCCCATAGCTCATTGCACCTTCTGGTTGTAGTGGACACTTTTGTCACGAAGTGTATCTTAAGTGTTGCACTTGGAGGTAAGTGTTGCTCTATTGTTGTTTCAATGGATGCATGCTTATTTTGGGTTTTTAGTGTTCCATTTTCATGTGGTTGATCTTTATGAGTGTGTTTATAATGCTAAATAATTATTCATGCTTCTATCTCACTAATCGCACACTTAGCCAATTTCTAAAGTTCTTTTGTCTTCACAATTTTCCCGACCAACCACTCCTCATCATGCCTTCCTAAAATATGCAATTTTCAGTCTCAGGCCCCAGAAAATCATCCTTACCTCCTATAATTACACATTGTGAAATCACTTCCTCCAAGAACTACGCATTGTGTAATCTTAGTGCTTAGTCCCTACCTCCTGCTCTTGTTAAGTTTGTAATATTTTCCTATTAAGGCCTCAACTATGCACTGCACATTCTTAGTCAGCATTTAGGCCCTGTCTCAGTGTCCCTATAATTTCACACTGCATAATCAGAGTGAGCAAGGTTTCCTCACTGCATCTCTAACTCCCCCAACTGCACAGTCCTATATTCTTTTCCCTTAGCCACTGCACATTGCATAGTCATAGTGACTACACCCTCATCCTTTCCTATTTTTTTTGTGCACTATGAAATTCCTCAACCTCTTCATCAATATTGTACATTGTTTTGGCTCAATTAGCATGTTGCATGAGGAACTAGGTAGACTACGAGATTTTGAGACTGATGTCGACTTTTCATGAATGAATTCCATTTGGAGGTGCTAGTATCTTGATTTGACAGGATGATGCTCAAAGAGGATTCCAAGGAGATCATGTAAGAAGACACTTGTGAAGTTGAAATCATAAAGAGATCATTAATAAAGGAGATGAAGGGACACTAGATTATGATAAAATAATGAAGATCAATATCACATTGAAGACTCCTTACCATTCCAACCTTTTGGAGGATGAATATGAAGTACATTCAAGACCTAAAATCATGAGGTGAAGGAAACAACAAGAAGAGAATATTGGCCTTGATACATCACAATGAAGTTCCATGTCATGATTTCCAAGTCATGTCAGGTCCAAATGTTACCAGAAATGTATTATGTTTCATTGTATTTTTACACATCATTTATGGATGTAATTTTCAAAAACTAATAAATTGTAAAATGTGTGGAAGACCCAAGGGTCCCACATGGAATGTGAAAATTCACTAGAAATTTATAATGTCATGTAGAAGCTCAAAGATCACATAAGAATTCAAAATTAATATTAGGAGCTCAAGATTCATGAGGGAGTTCAAGAGTCACATGGGAGGTGGAGAGTCACCTCATTTGTTATAAATACACTCTCAGATATCAAGAGAAAGGATTTTTAGACAATTCACCTTGGCTTCTCTAGTTTTTCATAGGAGAGTATCTTTCTATGGATAAGAAAGTAATGACTTAATGTTCAACTATTGGGGCTAGTGTGGCAATATTGTAATTGTGTATCTTGGGACTTTCAATTAATATATGAAGCTCTTTGAGACGACGCACTTTGATGCATATGTCATGAATTATGGGATGAATATTCTTTAATTGTTTGTGGTGTATGCCTATGCTAACACATACTAATGAAAATGAACTATTTCGTTGGATTTGGTATGCATCTTGTTGAATATCCATTGTTATTTTCTTTTATCATCGTTGTTATCTTGTGAATTACTTTGCAGTTTAATCAATGATTATTTCCATGCTCTTGTGTGTATCTTTTAGTATGGTACTATTACTTTTCTTCAATAGTTTCACTCTATATTTCCTCATCGTGAAAGTACCTTATATACATTACATTTGTATGCCTCACAGAGTCAAATTACTTTCTTGTTTCAATGATTATTTGTATAATCTCTTATGTTGATAATTTCAGCGAAGGAAAATTCCTAAGAATATGAAAACTAGTCTTATTATCCAGTTGGGGCTCCTACTCCAAATGGTGTGAGGTCTAATTAGGACTTCATACCGAGGAGAACCAGTTGTTGGTGGACTTCTAGCACTGTCAACACCTTCCTTTCCATAATTCATATGGAATTGTATCATTGTTTACTTTAATTTGTGTTATGTTCATGATATAGCCTTTTGTCCCAACTGCCTCCCTCCAAATGTTTTCTTGTAAATTAGATTCCAACAACATTTTTCTTGCAGTTTCATGTACAAATCTATCGTTTCTTTTCATTACTCCATTTTTTTGTGGAATTCTAGTAACATAGATTTCCCTTTGGATTACACATTTTTCATAAAATTCATTGAATTCTCCTGGGGTAACTTCTCCACCTCTATCTGTTCTTAAGCATTTTATTTTCAGCTCACTTTCATTTTCAACCACTGCTTTGAAAGTTTTAAAATAATCTAGTGCTTCTTACTTATATTTTATGAAAAATGGCCACATCATTCTAGTATAATCATCTATACATAAAATAAATTACCTTTCTCCTTGTAGAGCTAGAGTTCTAGTTGGAATACACAAATAAACATGAATGAGTTCAAAATGTTTTGATGTTGAACACTCCTTTGATTTGAATCTGGTCCTAGTTTTCTTTCCATGTTGACATGGTCCACAGATAACATTATCTTGTTTTGAAATTTTGGGGATATTTCTTATTGCTTGATTTTTGCTAATATTTACCAGGTTATCAAAACTTAGGTGTCCCAAATGCTTGTGCCACAACCAAATTTAATTTTCTTGACTCATGTAACATATTTATTCTTTAATTTCACTGAGAATGTATACATTATTTGTTGTTCTTACTCCTCTTCCTACCAATTTTCCTAAATATGATATTCTTATCTCACGGTCCTTCGAATGGAAAACGGAATTATATCATTGATCGCATATTTGGCTGAATCTTAGAAGATTATGGTTGAGTCCTTCAACATATAGTGCATTTTGTGCTTTTCCCTTGCTATTGACGAGACCCACCATGATTTTACAAAAAAAAATAGCAGATCCATTATCTCTAAAGGTCACATTTCCACCCTTTTATTTTCTTCTTGAGATGAAGTTTTTTTTGTCCCCTATCATGTGCCTAGAGCATCCACTATCTACAAACCATTGATTTTCCTTTTTCTGAACACATAAATCTAGACTGTGATTTTTATAGTTAGGCTCTTCAATTTTCTTTCTCCTAACTTTCTCTGTTTGTTTTGGAGGATAGTTTTGTGCTACATGGTCTAGATAATTGTGTTTGTAACATTCTAGAATATACTTTGAAAGTGAATCAAAGGAGTTATGAGTCTTCATTTGGCCTTTAATATTTGGTTCAAAAATCTTATTTTGATGATTTTCCCCACATTCCTTGATTTTTATTTTCCTAATGAACAATTTTTTTACAAAAGAAATAATGACCAAGGAAGATAGTTTCATACCTGTTAAGATACAATTGCCTTGATGAGATATTTCTTTTGGGAGGAGGTTGCTTCTCATTCCTTATATGAACTTTCTTTCCTGTAAGGTTAGAACGATAATATCCTTTAAGGACATCGACACAATGTCTAGGCTTTTCTTCATGATGAACAATGGTTTCTTCCTTTGAATTGGAAGAATTTCCTCTATAGCCAAGTCTATATTTGTTACGTAGTGGCCTTTGAGAGTTGAGAATGACACCCAATGTATGAGAACTCTTCCAATTCTTGTTGGTTTTTTCCAACTCTCCTTTTAGAGGTACAACTGCAACTTCCAATTTTTCACAAATTTCTTCCTTTTGCTTCAGCTTTTTACTCAACACATCTTCTATTATTTTAGTCTCTTCCTTATTTATTTTTGGAGAGTTGATATCTTGATTCAAATTTTCATTCTTCCTTCTAAGTCTCTCATTTTATTCTATGGCACTAATCAATAGTTCCTCCATATTTCCTTCTGCTTCTTCTAGACTGTATTATTCTTTTGGACTATCTGCTTCATTTATGAAGGCCATGAATAGTACTTCACTTCTTCCACCATATTATTCTTCTTCATTAGATTCATCATTGTATTTTGTGGAGAAGAAATTATTTTTGTTTGAGTGTTTCTTCTTGAAGGTTCTTCTCTTAGGTTTATCTTCATGATCACTGCCATATTTAAAAGGGAACTTTGGTGCATAATGTCCCATTTTACCACATCCAAAGAAAATGAGAGGTAACTTACTTTTGATTTTGGATCATTTCTTAAGATTCTTGAAAATTTGTGTCATTTTAGTATTAGGGTAATCATTGTTGCAATCACAATTCTTCCCCTTTATTGATGTATTGGATGCCTTGAATGCATCTTCCTTTTGAGTTGAATGTCCTAACCTCATCTCATATGTTGTGAGAATTCCATGAAGTTCATCCATTGATAAAGAGTCAAAATATTTTATTTCTTCTATGGCACACACCTTGGCATCAAAATGATCTAGAAGAGATCTAAATACTTTTTGGACAATCATTTTTTTTTTAACATCTTCACCTAGACCTTCGAGATAATTGACTACCTCCTCCGCTCGGAGAAAATAAGCAACGATATCTTCTTCATCGTTCATCTTAAGACTTTCAAATTTCCTTCTATAGGTTTTAAGCTTTTCCATTTTGACTTTTCATCTCCTTCATAAATATGGATGAGCTTGTCCCACATATCTTTAGTTGCTTTAATACCCATAACTTTAGTGGATTCTAAATTGGACAGGCCTCTTGCTATAGAATTCAAAGCCTTTGCATTTTCCACATATGATTTCTTCCCATATGGATCTGTTGGAAGAGGAGATGTGATCTTGTATCCATATGTGATAGATTATAAAAATTTGAATCCAAGATACATTAAGCAGTACTCAATTCTAACTCTCCAAAAGGAAAAATTTGTTCCAACAAATTGGTGGACCTTACCATCTTTACTAGCCAATGTGATTCAAAAATCATTCTTCCAGTTGTTAGGCTAATCTTGAAGAAGTTGGCTTTGATTCCAATTGTTGGAAATACTGGGGGAGTGAATTAGTATTTCTTTCAATAGTTATATTATACCAGTTAATATTTATATCACATGTATAACCAAAACACAAGAAATGAAACAAAAATTAATTTTATTGGTGAATATAGTGAGGACTTCAATCCTCTTTTACAAAGAAATCGAGCTCCAACTTGTACACATTTTTTTTTGATGTTTTCAAGGCTCCAACCTTGAAAAAATCCAAGCACCAACTTGGTCACAATCAGGACTCTTATCCTCCCAACAACTCCAAGATCCAACTTGTTCAAAATGAGTACTCCAATCCTCTCAAAAAATATTCAACAAGGCTCCAATCTTAAACTACTTCAAAAACTATAAAAGTTAAAAGAATATTGCTTCAAGACATCATAAAAAATACTTGCAACCTACTAGAATATCAATCTTCTCAAAAATGCTTCACAAGCTCCTCAAAAGGTCTACTCAAGGGCATTTTTAATTCTACACAAAATATAAGCTCCAAAAAATGATTAGGAAGAATCCAACAAGGCTTCTTAAGTAGTAATTCAAGTCTATTTAAGAGTGCTTCAAAGCTCTTAAAAAGTACTTCAAATAATATGTTGCAAAACTCTTCAAAAGTTTCTCAAAGATTAAAAAAAAATTCCACAAGGGAGAGGCTCCACAATTCCTTTTAAACTTAGAAAACAAGGATCAAAAAACTCATGTTTGACCTATAAGAAACCAAAATCTATGCTAAAATCGTGTCACAGTCAAGGTAGTGTTAGTGTCAGTATTTACATTGTGTCACTAGTGATCAATGGGCTCTTATCATGTCATGTTAGGGTCTCATAGTAAAAAAAATTCATTTCATTAGGTCTTCAAGCAAAAAGTTGGTCACTTGGTATTAGGTTTAGGACTATTTTCCACTCCTTCACAAATTTTTAAATTGTTGGTCCATGTCATCACTCAGCTGAGCGTATCATCATTCAAATATCGTCATCGTTACCATGATTTCATTTATTTCAGTGTCTCCATTAGGTCATTAGGGTTTCAAGGTCATCACAACTGTCATTTCATTCTTAAAATTCGTCAATTGGAGGAGTGGTAAAAAAGAAAGTTTCTTCAATAAATTTCAATTTCAAAAAATGTAATTTTATGTTTCTATATTTAATAAGTGCTTCATGTTCCTAAAAAGCTGTAGCTAAATGTTCCAAAGAAGACTCAAAAAGTTCAAGTTACAAATTTCCAAGGTTACAAAGAAAAGAGAAAGAAAATCATGCTTCAAAACGTCATGTGGGGCCCATTATAACTTAAAGAAAGGCATTCCATGCTTATAAAAGGGCCAAAAAGTCGTAATAACATTTCATTTGCACTCCTCTTTCCCTTAATCATCGAGCTCATCCTCCATTTAGTGAGAAAAACACATTTTTTCATCTCCAAGAGGCAAAAAATTGGAGGTGTTGTGCATCCGTGAACTGTGATGCGCATCTGGAGGAGGTGTTGTGCATCCTAAACTGTGCTACACACGAGGCAGAGTTGCCCAATCTTGCTAAAAAATTCACCAAATTCGAATTTCAGCCTCCATTCTAGTTTTTCTACTCTCCAAACATTATAACAAGTAAGTACACTCATTTTGAAGACCTCTCTTCCTTTGAAAACCATGAAATGATAACTAGCTTATTTCCCTAGGGTTTTATAAGAATTTCATGATTTTTGTTGTTAAATGATCAAATGATCTTATGAAACCATAGTACCCTTGTCCCTACACCTATGTTGGCTAGTTATACACCATTCCCATACCTCACAAAACATTTCCCACCATTTTTGCAACATCTCCCTACAAACCCTAGCCCTATTCTACCAAATTGGGCCATTTTCCTAGCTAGGACTATGTTTCAATTTCCTAGCTCACTCCCCTCAGTAATTTTCATTCATTTCACTCCCTAAAAATTCCTAAGATCCCTGCCCCTCTCCCTAAATTTTTATACCCCCATCTCCCTTCCCAAAGTCCCTCATTTCATTCTCTTTACTCACTTTTCCTTGTTTTTCCCCTCCCCATCATCTAGGGTTTTTAACTATGGAAGGAGATTCCTCACCATCAGTAAAGAGAATACAACATAAAGGGGGGAGGATACTGAGGTATGAGCCCTCGAATTGAAATGAAATCATTTTCTTACCCTTCATCAGACAATTCTTTGAAGATGTCAACTGCCTAGGGTTTTGTCAAAGGGTGGAGGAGGTAGGTTACCATGAGGAGTTGACAGATTTGTTTGCCACCAACTTGAAGGGATAAAAAGCCACCATTGCAGGGATTTATTTTTCATTTTTAGTTGATGCCATCTCTCTTGCCATAGGGATACTAAACCATGGGTAATATTGGTTCAAAGGCATGAACCTTAACCTTGAGCATTACAAATCCTTCATCAAATCACAGTACAAAGAGACTCATACCCACATTCTTCCATTCAGATACTTGCTGGAGAGGTATGCACCATTGATGAAGGTTGTGATGAAATTATTCACATGTGAGGGCAAGTTTTCCAGATTGTACCAATATCATATTAGATTTCTCATACACTTCATAATAGTGAAGTCCTTAAACTTATGCAATTCCTTGTATATGAGTGTGAGCAAGATGGAAAAATAGGTGTAATTCATGAACAAAGATCATTATCCTAGCCTTTTTCACCACGGCTTGGTGAAATTCATAGTTATTAATCAGTTGGCATAGAATAACATGACATGGTATGCATTCATTGAGACAACTTTCCAGATGCACAAAACCACTACACCAGCTCAACAACAAAATATATCACCTGCCATGTCAGTACAGCCCATGGAGGTGGGATCCTCAAGAAAAATTGCTAAGGTTTTAAAGAGGCCTAAGCCATAGGTTATTCTCACCTATCAGAGAGGTATGAGGCTTGTGTTTTCTCCTCGGAAAGAGGAAGGGGCCAATCCTATTTCACTACAGGGATCACCATCACCACTGCATGAGACATCCATGCATGATGAGGAGGAACATGATTCTGACTTGGTTGAATTGGAGGACCATGACGAATAGGAAAAATTGCAGAGGGAAACCAAAGACAAACATTCGTAGATCAAATAGCTCCAGGAAAACTTATCAAGGGCCCAATTCATCATTTAATTTCTTGAGCCAAAGAACAGCCAATTGAAGACAAATCAGTTGATTTTGGAGGAAAGGTTGTTTGAGGCAAAAAAAACATGAGAAGGAAAAAGAAAAAGCTGAGAATGACAAGCATGATGAGCATGAAAATAAAATTAATCTGAATATGTCAAGAACCATGGGTCTCATGAAGGCACTATAGAAAGAGAGAGCCAAACCCTACAGATGAGGAGCTCACTTTTGAGGAGAGGATGACCAAAGAGATCAATAAGGACAAGGAGTTTTGGCTTCAAAAGGTCAATAAAAACTTGGAAAATATCCTATACAATGCTAACATAGATAACAAGATCCACAAATTCATGGTTGGCCGCTGCCAAACAAGAAATCAAATTGCACACATAAAACTCAAATAATTGCATGACAAACCCAAGACAAGCTTAAGCAAACCCTAATCAGCCAAGAGAAGAAGGGAAAGGTTGATTTTATTGTTGATGCCTCCATGGTTGCATAGCACACCTCATCCAACACCTTTGGACTAATTTTGGGGAGATTTGGAGCAATTTTTGGTTTTTGGTCAAATTTGGTGAAAATTCAGAAAAACAGGAAAATTGACTAAGGCTGGATGCGCAGCACCTTGGTGCTGCGCTTTTTCCTCAGGGAACCAAATGACAAGTGGTTTGCATTTTTGGAAATCTTATGCCCCGCTCTCAAAACCCATTTCCTCATATTTTTCTGAAAGGGCAAAGATTTTGAGAAAAGTGGAAAAAATGGATAAAAAATCAGCATTCTTCCCCTCTTTTTGACAGGCGATGCGCATCTAGAGACACCTTAGGAGAATGAGTTTTGTAAGGCCTTACCTTGGGTCATTTTTAAAAATTAAAAGTGTTATGGAAACTACACAGGTAGGGCTAGTTTACCGTTCTCTCAAATTTCAATTTTAACTTCAAGAAGGTGTCCAAAAGTGGCCTCCAAGTTGGCACTGTGCATCTGCAAAATTTCTGAGTTTTTAATTAAAATTTCACTATGTAATTTTTGGAAATTCCTAGTTTGAATTTTGTAAAAGTGAAAGGTGAATGTGGATGAATGTAAATGCAAATGGTAAAGATGGAGGTAAATAGGTGTCTTATCCTCCATTTATTTCTTTAAGTATATGTCTCTTAGAGGTTAGATAAAGAAGGAATTTGTTGTGCAACCTCCCTGGTGTGTAGCTAACTTCATATAGGTGCATGAATGTGACTTTCTTGGTGGAAAATTTGAACTCCAAGGGAGGATTTCAACCTTAGTAGCTATTTTAGGCCTTTTTTGTATTATTTCCAAGGGTTGGAACATGGGACATTGAACTAGTGTATTTCAGTTTGATCAAGTAATATAGTGAATACAGAGAAAAGTTGCAGCTTAAATTTAGGGATTCATGTGGTGAGCTTGTATGTCTATGTTCCTCTTTTGTAAGTCACCCCATTAAATGATTTCTCTTTCCATTACATATCTACTGCTTTTCACTCATTGTATTTATAGTTTTAAGCAAGATTCATGAGGAATACATGCCCTATTTTGATGAGATGATGATGTTGTGTTTAATTTCTTCTTAAGGAATTAATTCATACTTACATGCGTGTTCATGATATTTATGTTCATCCTACCATAACCATACATCCTAAAGGGTCATTCATGCTTGCTTACCTTGCCCCTTTATTCCCCTATAATTTTTTCTCTTTTAACCCTACAAGAGTTTTCAAAGCCTAGCTCTAAAGGTCCATTTTCATCCAGCAAAAAAATCCAAATCAACCAAACCCTAATCTACATATCTAGCCTAAAAACTACTTGATCTAGTCAAATTAGCTGTGAATCTCCTTGAGAGAGCCCTCTCAACCTAATAGGGCTAGCTACTAGTTCAAAGTGGTATGTGGTTACCTTTGCTGGTCTCCTTTTCAGGCTTCAGTGATCCGGTGGAGTGATAACAGGTATTTTAGGAGGCTGAGAGTTACAGGGGGTGAGGATTGTAGGAGGTTTAACTAAGTGATGAGGTTTGCAGGAGATGTACCTTAGGGTCAAGGGTCTCAAGA
This sequence comes from Pinus albicaulis, assembly GCA_034641835.2. NCBI lineage: Eukaryota > Viridiplantae > Streptophyta > Pinopsida > Pinales > Pinaceae > Pinus > Pinus albicaulis. Next base: position 2,000,595,734 of record CM076578.1, read on the forward strand.
GGAATTACCTTAGGGGTGAGGTGTATCTTAGGGCTGAGATTTGAATCAAAAAGGAAAAAAATAATGCTCTAAATGTCTATTCCAAATGAAAAATGTATGTTCTTGTGAGGTTTGTGCCAAAAGGAAAGAAATATTATTTAAGAGAGTCGATAAATTGTTCCTATAGGGACAACATTTCTTCACAAAGAGGGTAATGAATCCAAAAAAAGAAAAATATTCCAGTACTGAACAAACATCCACCCATAAATTCTGAACAAAACAGAGATATCAATCATAAATTATTCCTCGTCTTTTCCACTAAGTTCATGAGCTATGAGCTTGCCTTTTTACATTAGGTATGAAATCATGTTTGTCTTTCTTACCGAGATGGATGACCGAATGGGGAAGTCGTATGGTGTATTTATACTAATTATTCCATACTTTAAACTTCATGTCTCTGAATGGTCAAGTCTATAGGAGGGTCGACTTAATCTCAAGGTAGGTCAACTTGAAGAGAGGAAAAATATTGATTTTATAATTTGTAAATTCAAATTATCTCCAATGATGAGGAGTTAGAAAGAAATTAAATACTCTTTATAAAGGGATTGAATTCCTTTATTATCCTAAGTGATTATCTCCTTGAGATGGTGCTTCATTTGATATCAATAATGAATATTCTTTCAAGAGCTACAAGGCCTTAGTAAGAAAATAAAGGCTTTGTGATACACTCCATTTATGATATAGAAAAAGGTGGGAGATAATTCCCATAGACTCAGTCTAGCCCCATACATGCGTATTTACTCAGTGGTGAATGTATAGAATATAAAACTCTATGAGCCTTCCATACTCGGTTAGGAAGAGGAATAGATGCTACATTTTGTAGAGGATTTAGTACCAGATTCTCAGGAAGAATTAACAAAGGATATATTTTTATAGAAGAGTTCTAGAACTACAATACAGGGCAACATGAACTTTAGCATAATCAATTGAAAGGAAAAATTATAGGCAATCCTAAATGGTACACTTGAGAGAAGGTGGAGGAAACATTTCCTCACCTAATTGAGTCAAAACGTTTGAGGACCATAAGCCTCCCAAAATGCGGAGGTATTATCTATAATGGATCATCATATTATTATTCATCCATATTGATGCTTTTGGAATGGAAAAGGTGGAGGATTTAGCTCACATGACCATCTTTATCAGTGGGTCCCAATTTGGAAAATTGGGGTCTAAAACCTTCTAGAAGTAGTTTGAGGGATCAAATGGAAATTTTCGTCTATAATAATTTGCTACTTAAGTGTTTCACCCCTTAGCGTTAATTTTCACACATATTCCTTTACAACGACGCAAGAGTTCCTTGAATCAGAGACTATATACAAGAATTATGCCACCTTGAAGTTGAACTTCATGTTTGGACCACCATGATTTGAGAGGATGCCACATCAATCCCTTTGTTGGCTTGAGGGGTCCTGACCTAGGTTTGGAGGGTAAGTTTTACCAAAAAACCCCTATACTACTGGCCCTTTCGACAGTCACCTGCTTGCGCAGGCCAAAGTCTCACCCAAAGAAGTATGGGAGGGTGTTGGAACCAGGTTTCCGCACCCTGAGAGAGAGAGTAGGTAATTCAAGCAGATCCACATTCGCAACCTATCAGGTTCACATAAGACAGGTCTATTCACAGTTTTGTTAACAGTGTAATCTGCAATTCAACATAATAGAGCTATTATCATGCACAGATCTAGTCAATACCTTCACATCCATGTGCATATTAGCAGTTTTCAACACACAATATCATAACACATCAATAACTGATTATAGATACACTTCATACCATAACACAGACATATTCACAGCATAAACAGACTACACAACTATATTCCAAAAGATTCCAAAGGTTCGCATCAACAGTAACACATCAGATTAGATAACATCGAGATATATTAACTATATCCGCATATATTAACATCCAAAAACCTAGTTAAAATCCAACACAACCTGCAGACATAGCTAGAAGGGTCCACACACAACAGGACTAAGGATCTCCACACACACAGCTGGTAGGGTCCACACACACTAGGACTGAGGATCTCCGCGCACACAGCCAGCAGGAGTCCTTACCCAAACAACCCAAAACAGATCTAACAATTCACATTTAGCATCAATCTTAATTCTTGCCTATCTTAATACTAAAAAATGTTCATCTATTTATAATGACTTAGCCTACGCTTTGAAAAAAATGGAGGGAAGCGGAGCTAAGTTTGGAGTGACGGTCGGCATTAGGGTTCTTGACTCTGGTTTGAGGGTTTCTGAGGCGGCGGCGGCCTATGGCAGGGCCTCGCACAGCACCGGGCTTTTTTACTTTTTCCCCAGGACGGCTCGATCCTTAACGCCTGCACTCGCTGGCCACGGAATCATTTGTGCGGTGGAAATCTTCTTCATTAGCTGGAAGAGTGAACTGAGTTCCAAATCTGAACTGTTACGAGACAGACAGGGATTCCCAAAACACCACGGATCTGTTGTGTTATTGGAAGGAATCCATGGGGGGCGGCCACTACTGGGACCAGTGGTCGACTTGCGGCCCATTTTCCCATCGGGACACGATTTCTTTGGCACTCTGTGCAGGATACCCCAACTGCTCGCACTGGACGACACTCCATTCATGCTTGCGGGACCAAAGAATAATAGGAGCTGCGGTTTTACCTCTGAAATCGCATATCGAAGCCGCGATTTCCCCCCTGCTACAGATTCTCGGGTAAGATCTGTGTCATTTCAAATCTTTATTAAGCTTCCCACAGGAAAGAGTATAATCATATGGATTCAGGGGAAAGACACCATTATATATTTGAAGAACAAAATCCAAACTGCTACTGGTTACCCGGCCTATTATCAATCCTTGATATTTGGGGGGAAAGCATTAGCAGATTCTTGCTTACTATATGACTACGCCATAGATTCTGATTCCTCTGTCTGCCTTAATTTTCGACTGAGGAGAGGAAAGTTGGGACAGAACAGAGCTTCTGGAAACACCATGGGTGCTAGTGCATCCAACACTACCCACTCCAAAGGACCCTCATACATAAACGTCTTGCAAGGGGAAAAAATAAAGATGCTACAGTGACTGTGGCCCAGGCTGAAAACTCCCCTAAGTCATATATTGTGGAACAACAGAACTGTGTGCCTAAAATAAACATTGACATTCCTGATATAGATCTGCACAGAACCAGTTTCAAATCACAAGCTATTATATGCAGATTCAACTGCTTTTGGCCCAAACCGGTGGAGCTCTTCCAATGGATTTTTTCCAACTGGACCATGGATTGTGACATCCACCTATGCTCAAAAGGATTTTTCATTGTCAAATTTTCAACAGCTGAGGACAGAGATATGATTATTAAGGAGGGGCCATGGTTCTGGGGTTCTACAGGACTCTCCATCACACCATGGTTCCCAGATTTTGATGCCAATACCATGGAGGTGACAAGAATGCCGGTTTGGGTCCAGCTCCACAACCTCCCGCTTCACTTCTAGCAGGAAAGTGTTCTTGAAGGCATTGGTAACATCCTTGGTAGATATATCAAAACTGATACACAAATAATGGAGGAGTTCATCTACACTTTCGCACGAATCTGTGTGGAAGTGGATTTGAGCAAAGGACTACCAGAATGTATTATGCTGAACCACAAACATCAGAAATGGACACAACATTTAGATTATGAGAACATCGCTTTTCGCTGTCGGATCTGCAGGAACACGGGTCATCTACAAAGCACTTGCCTGGCAGCCACAAGAGATAATAGGAGAAGGAAGAAAATAGGTAAAGTTGCCAAAGGATGGCAATTTCCATCAGAAGAGCCCGAACAGCGAAAGGAAGAGGAAGAAACCAACCCACAATATAGTAAACAGACAGATACTGATTTGAGTGCACAAGAGCAGGAAATGTAGGAACCCATTGATGCCACTACCACTACCATGACACAGCCAGATATGGATTCCGGAGCACCAAAAAATGAAGGAAACAAAAGACTACATACCTCAGACTCATCGGACTCTGATAAGGACGTTGGAGCACACATGATAGAGAACCAGCTCGTCCTTATATCGACCACGCCAACACAAGATGGTTGGCACAAGGTTGAAAAGAAAAAAGGGAGGAAAGCCTAATTTCCTCATCATTGTACTTTTATCTTGCGGCATACTTTCTTGTCTTTGACACTACCAGCTAATGTAACATGTAATTTTGTTATGATTAATAAAATTACAAATTTTTCCTTTGTGAAAAAAAGACTTAGCCTACGCTTTCTTATGGTATGAAAATAGTGGTTTTTGGACTCTAGGTCTACCCTTGACCCATTACAATGCATTCAGGGCTTTGACCCACCCTAGAACCCCTACGCTAGACTAATTAATACCAAAAATATACAAAATTGTACAAAATTCGCAGCTTTAGGGGACCGTGTTCCAACACCACTTATTCTTGGAAAATGGCTAGCCATGTGATCACGATGAAGAAGAATATAGAACAATTGATATTATAACTCTAGTTACGAGTTGAACATGTCAAACTTAACCACTAATAGGCTAATGGGATGTGTTATAACTACGCCACTAGGAAGAAAATGGGTTCCATTATATTTGAGTCTTTGTTGTTCCATATATGAATAGAGTAATTAAGAGTGGATATGGTGGCACAGATAAGGAGAAAACAAACAAAGAAAATTTGTGCACTATATTAGCCCACGGGCCACGTGTATCACTTCTCTGTACTTGCATTAATTTCCATCAAAAAAAGAGAGAGCAGAGCAACCTTGCCTTCTAGTTGGCTTTTCTCCCTAAAGGATTTCTCAAGTCATATATTGTGTTATTATGGTTACGAGTTATTGTATTTATGTATATACTCTATTTTCTACATTTTCTATATTACATGCATAAAAACAATAACTTAATAAACCCAAAATTCTAAGGAAAATAACCCTCATAATATAGATTTCTTATTTTAAATATAAATTTCTCAGATTTTTTGTGACAAACTCCATGGCAATTTATGGATCAAATTGTTATCACATGTGTGTGTGTGTGTGTGTCTCTCTCTCTCTCTCTCTCTCTCTATATATATATATATATATATATATATATATATATATATATATATATATATATATGCATCATTTGTGTGCACTAAAACATAAGTTGAAATCTAAATTTATAAATATGGTGATTTCAACCAAATGGTCATTGAGTTGAGTTAGCATTTGCATCCCGGACTATATAGAAAAATTATTCGAAGACATGTGACAAAAATGCATGGTAGGAAACATTTACAATTGGATTTATGTCTGAAGATCTAAACCACATGTCATTTCCATAAAAAAGTCTTATTTTCTTGAATAGAGATAGAAGAGTGAGAATTTTGTTGGTATAACGAAGAACATATTTGTCCCTGGTTCTCATGGAACCTGCAAAGGAATGTACATTCAAACTAGTGTATTGTTATAAAAGTTCGCGAATTTCCTATTTCATTGGTAGTAATTAACAAGTTTGCATGGAAGATGGAATACTTTCCCACAGATGGAATACTTTCCTATTTTGGCATAGAATGTCGCTAAACTTCGCCCACACAACACTTCATGGAAGACTTGAAGACTAGTGAAAGATTGTTTCTTACATATTCCTCCTTACATATTCTGTAATATATAACTATAGCTTAAGTACTCTCCTTACATATTCTGTAATATATTATAACTTAAGTATTCTCCTTATCTATTATGTAATATATAACTATAACTTAAGGAGAAATATAAGCTACAAATATGTAAGGGAGAAATAGGTTAGCTAAAAATGAAAAGACTCATCGTTATGATATCGATATCCTTGATAAGAAAGTATATCTAGGAAATGGGTTAACAGTATCTCAAAAACTTGTATGTGTAGGGAATGTACCATGTTCTATCGACTCTGGTAGAAGAAAAAAAAAATCCTCATGGTATTAGACAGAGGGCACATATACAATGTAGCTAATTTTTCAAGGGATAATTCTTTCTGATTTCTTTAGAAGCACACCAACCAAGATAAGTTAGATTATTTATCGTAAAGAGAGTCGGCACCAGTGGTAGAGAAAAATCCCTGGTGGGTTGTCTCTCTACAATATTTTTCCTTGAAAGCTCTTCTTGGTGGAAAAGTACTACTGCATTGGAAATTCTACAGATCGTTATTCATTATAGCTACCTCATGTTTGAAATAGATTTCAAAATAGAGGGGAATTGCGAAGAACGAGAAGAATATTTCAACCTTTCCCGGAATAGTAAAATATTTGTGAAGCACCTATATAGCATGGTGCACCAAGGTGGCTCGTGTCCCCATTTCCCACAGATATCACACCAGTCTAGCTTAGCTACTATGGGGAATGGGTTCGACGCACCTATAATAGTATAATTTCCCAACAATGTGCATTCATTTCTATGGTGGACCTTTATTCTACACAGAGTACTACACACATTATAAAACAATGCTTTGCCTTTAGACAACAACTAGTTAGTAAAGTTAGCCAGTTGGTTCTTGACCCACACCAAACCTATTGATGGTTCAACAAATACGCCTATTGATTAAAGGTTCATTGCAATGAGCCTATGCTTGTGTTTCTATTTTTGCTGGGTAAGGGGAATCCATATATGGGGAAGCATCTTGCAATAAAATATCCTGAAATAAACCATTTATTATTCTGCACATTCTGAATTTTGCAATACTCTGCTGCTTCAAGAATGTTTTTATTAGGTCATATACAATACCTAGAGCACTTTCATTATTAGAAACTCAAGCATTAAGGTATTTAGCCACTTACCTTAACCTGCATTATATATGATATTATCCATAGTGAACAGATTTTCCTTAATGAACCATAAAGGAATTCAAGCTGCCTTTTGTCCTAGCCCGGGTTTGTCTTATTGCATGTATAATAAACTATTGTGAACGGGCCTGTCTTATTACATATATAATAAACTATTGTGAATAACAGAAATCTATAAAATATTTAGATAAAATTTGCATGGGCTACACCTGCCTCCTGCTCACCACTAGAGGTGTAACGAGAGAGAAACTTAGGTTGCCAAACACATATTTCTTCACATTGGATGGGTTGGGAGTAGTAGTGACCTTCAATTGCATATTGATGTTGATACGTTTCTGAGATGCTGAGAACAATGCCAATTTCTCAAGTGATACTTTCACATCCACCCCTGGAGGGGGCATCATTGTGGTTGTGTATGTTGAATCAAATGGATTGGCATTCATCAATGTTCGAACTACAGACTTGGTGTCGTTCAATTTGGATATAGCAATGGATGGATACTTGAGGTTGCTAATGAGTTCTGATTTCGAATCCTTGAGAAATACAAAGGATTTTTTCCAAGATATGATGCCCATATGGGTTTTTTTGTAGCCCAAATAGAAGCTTATATGGGTTTGATTGTAGCCCAAATAGTAGAGTAACAGAAAATGGTCATTTGGATCGCTTTCATAGACCAACTAGGGGCCAGTGCCTTCACCGTATTTACCTCAACTCTTCCCAAATCAAATTTTGTGGCTGAGGAGCTCGTGACATTCTTTATATGAGAATTTTCATTTTCCATTGTGGTTCATTACAACATTGGTGCACCATCCCTATTGGTATCCAAAAATAACACTATCTCTCGATCCCCAACAATTGCGTTCAAAGTTGAACCAACAGTCTCGACTTGGAGTTCTCAAGCTATTGACGATGTGTCTAAAGAATGGAAATTACCATCGGACTTATGCCCTGAATTCATTATGTAACATAAGGGATGCCACCCATCAAAATTCATTCCAAAAAATAACTTTATTTCAGATCACTTCCTCGAAGGATTGTTTGGCGGGGAATTCTTGTTCTACGTGCGATATGTGCGGAACAGTCGACACCCTGACATGATGAGGGAAGGGTGAAAACCTCTTGTCTCTGATGGCATGCTCGATAAATCCTTTTGATAATGTAACATGTCGAAACTATAACGTCAATGTATGGATAGACTATTGACACGTAAAAACTTGCAAGTAGGCATTGGTTCTAAAATACATGAAAATCTATCTTTAATTTCATCTTGTTAGAGAATAGATGGTAGTTTATATATTGCACATACTATAATACGTTCTAATATTTGAGTTCAGAAGATACTAAATTCTATGGCTAAACTTAACCACAACATCTTATAAAAAAAGGGGGGGGATTCGAGCTTTCTGTTAAAAAATAAAATTATTACAACGTATCATTATGAAAATTACCTGAATAAGAAAAGTAATTCTCTTCAATATAGAAAGACAAGAATCCCCAGGGAAACCTAGCTAACACTCTGTGCACCTTGTTTCACTGAGTTTCCAGCCTCTGGTTGCGGCCCTGTCATCGCAGACCTGCATGATCTCACCTCGGGCTCCCTCAATGGACTAGGATGGAGGCCCGCTGGCTCCATCCTTCTGAGATCTAGCTGCAAGGTCATCTCACAAGCCCAATCTCTCTCTTTTTTATGCACCTTACAACCATCTCTGCCTCCCCTCGCTTAGACCAAGAGATGTGGCCCAACCCTCCTCTACAAGAGCTTAATCAGGCTGCAATATATCCCCCGGTGAACACGGCAATGGCCACCACTGCCTCAATGGCCATTGCCTCCACGAATCAAAACCCCCTTCCCTCTGAAGGTAAAGAGTCAGATATGACAGAAAATGATAAGGAAGGAGCTAAAAGGCAAAGTGCATGAAACCCCATGGCAATGAAAATCCCAAAAATAATCATCCAGGATCCAGATGTAGCCGTCTACAGAGAATACATGCAAGAACATGTGATTATCTATAAATTTATAGGCATTTGGCACATAGAAAGAGCCCTAAAAGGATGGATCCACGCCAAATGGATTCCAAAAGGAGATATTGACCTCTAGTTAGGGTCCAAATGCTTCTTCACGGTGGTATTTGCTCTCCTGGAAGACAGAGATAGGATATTTGAAGGTGACCCTTACTTTTTCAACTCAGCAGGCTTATACATGAGATATTGGAAGGAAAAATTCATACCAGACAAAGAAGAATTCACTATGGTTCTGGTTTGGATCAGGCTTTACTCACTTCCCACCAACTACTGGGCACCCTTTGTCCTAAAGTCCATCAGGGATGAACTTAGAGAATACATAAAGATGTTAGAAGGCACAAAAATTGGTCACTATATCTCCTACGCCTGCATCTGCGCCTACATAAATGTCTCCAGAGCCTTACCAGAAGCCATCAGACTAAATTTTAGGGACAACCTATGGACCCAAAGCATAGACTATGAGCACATCCCCTTCTGATGCAGAAAATGTCATGAGCACGATCATCTCTTTCGAGATTGCCCACAAAACAAAATCCCAGCAAAAGAATATCAAGCAGGAAAAAAGGATGACCAAGGCTTCACTAGAGTAGGTAGAAAACACAAGCAAGGAAAAAGAATGAATACAAGGAAATATCCTTCAAAGCTCTCCCTGTAAAACAAGTTCAAACTCCTAACCACGCTTCAAGAGGAAGCAGGGAAACACGGTAGGGAAATGGAAACACACATCAAGCAGGAAACACCAATGGATAAAAGCAACACAGAAATGGATGCACTAATCACTCTTACATAGGATGGCAACACACCTCAAGAGGACACAGACATGGAAATCATACAGGACATACCAACTACAGAGGAAAGAGAGATTGAGCAAGTCCTAATGGGGATGGACCTGCAAAAAATCACAAAATACTGTAATGTGAAAGGCATAGAAGGAATCCCCATAGAACACATATAGAAAATCAAGGAGGCCTACATATTATAGCAAGGTATGCAAAGGCAATGAGAGCAACAAAAGAAAAAGAAAAAACTCAATAGGAGGAATCACAACAAACCTAAAGGCAAGCCAGCACATCACCAAAGGGAAGAATCAAAAAAGAGGCAGGAAAACCAACAATCAATTCCTTCAAGAGCTTGGAATCCACCTCGTCAATGAAGGAAAGGTAAGGGTTATCTCCCTCTCCCCTAAAACGTTCCCATGATTTTTGCATCATGTAATATAAGAGTATTAAATAGTCCCAGTAAGAAAAGGATCCTTAAATCCAAGATAGCCTCTGACAAGCCTCATATTGTACTTCTTCAAGAAACAAAAAGCAATTTAAATGGTATGGACTCCATTTACAAATATTTCTTTAGAAATTACTACAACCATCTGGACATATCTGCCTCTAGCACTGTGGGTGGGCTTGCAACCTTTTGGAAGGACTCTTGGTTTCACCTCTGTGAGTCTCTCGCTTCCAAACATGCCCTCACCACAGTCCTCCAAATCATTGTAACTAAAGACACGATAAACATCACTAATGTCTATGCTCCTCACTCTGCTTCTGAGTGAGTGGCTTGGCTCAACAACTTGAAGAATCATCTCAGTTCCTTTAATGACCCCCTTAGTTTTATTTTTTGGGACTTCAACATGATCCTCAATCTTGGGGAAAAGCAACGAGGCCTAAGGATATTGGACAATGACTCTGTGGGCTTTCAGGCAATGATTGATGAATTAGGACTCATTGACACTCCTACCAAAATTGGCTCCTTCAATTGGAACAACAGAAGAGGAGGGGACAGATAGATCCCCTCCAGGTTAGACCACTTTCTCCTCTTTGAGGACCTCTTCCTTTACTCCCTAGAAACGGAAACAAGTATAGCCCCTCAAGCAAGTTTGGATCATTGGCCCATAGTTATCTACATCAAGCTAACAGAAAGCCTTAAAAACTCTTACTTTAGGTTTGAAGCTTTCTGGATCACTCATCCAAAATTCCAGGCCAAAATGAAGGAGTGGTGGTCTATCCCCTACCCTCCTAGGGAAAAAACATGTACAAATTCCAGCAAAAGTTAAAGCTCATTAAATCAGAACTCAGAGTCTAGAACAAATAAACATTTGGAGACATAATAGCTGAAAGAAAGCTAATTGAAATAAAAATGAAATCCCTCCAACATAATATCATCAATCAGGGGATGATAGAGAAAAACAAGCAGGAGGAACTCAAGCTTCAAAAAAATTGGGACAATCGAGCCGCCCAGGAAAAAACTCTTTGGAGGCAAAAGTCTAGAATCAGCTGGCTCAAAGATGGAGAAAAGAACATTGCTTTATTTCACAGGTTAATGATTCAACACAGAAAATAAAATCGAATTCTTAGTCTCAAAAAACAGCAAGGCCTCATCCTTCACAATCACTCTGAGATTGAAGCTGAGCTCAACCAGTACTTTGGGTCCATCCTCACAGAATACAACAATGCAAACAAGGAATACATAGGGAAAATTACAAGAAACATTCCCACAATATTTACCAGAGAGCATAACCAGATTCTGCTAAAAAAGATATCAATGGCTGAAGTGGAGGAAGCAGTCCAAACTATGCCCAATGGCAAAGCCCCTAGACTGGACGGTTTCACTATAGACTTCTACAAGACCTGTTGGCCCTTGATCAAGGACGAAGTCTATGACCTGGTTGAAGAATCTCGTATCAAAAAAAATATCCTCAAATCATTCAATGCTACCTTCCTCACCCTCACCCCAAAATCTGACAAAGTATAATCCCCCGACCAGTTTAGACCTATTTCCCTCTGCAATGTTATCTACAAGATCATTTCTAAAGTCCTAGCCAACTGCATCAAAAATATCCTTCCCCGCTCATCTCCCCCACCAAACAGGTTAGGTCGAAGGTAGGCAAATTATGGACAACATCATTCTCTCTCAGGAAGTTATCCACTCCCTTAAGGATCAACGTAAACCATGTATGCTTTGTTAGGTAAATTGACTTGGGGTTAGATTCAAGTTTGACCAAGTTAAACAGTGATGGCTTTGGGGCACATGGTATTGTGCACCCATGGTTTTTGGCTCAGGGTATTGCATGTAATGGAGCTTATAAAAGGCTTGGAGGACTTCATTGTAATGCAGGCTTGGATGTGAGTGGTGAAGGCTCACTTGGCCAGATTGGCCAGGGTTTTGGCCAATGCTTAATGAAATTTCATTAGGATGGGTTTTCCCCGAAGTTTGGGGGTTTTCCCGGTTAAACATCTGTGTTCATATTTATGTGTTTTTGTTGGTTATTTTATGTTTATTCCTCTCAATGATTATTTGTGTTCTCCAATAAATTCTTCATTTGGTATTAGAGCCAAATATTGGCTTCAGAGGGATGCTTCTGTGGCTAAGGGTTTTATTGGCTTGGTGAATAGAATAAAATTCGATGGGATGTGGACCGAAATGGCAAGTGGAATGGACGAAAGAAGAATTAATAAAGCCAGAGAAGATGGGTTAAAATAACAACAATGAAACAAAACAAAAAAATAATAGAATGGAGTGAAATTTTTAATTTGCATGTAAATGGGCATATTGCTGTAAGACCTGGTATGGCATGTGTACCACTGGGTAATCACTGGTAAAGTCTAGGTTAGACCTAGGTGATAGGGGGGATGCCAAGTTAACAACTACCCTGGGAAAAAAAATTGAGGGGGGAAGGGTAGAGTGAGCGGAGTTGTCTCACTTAGTAATTTTAGCTAGATTTAGTCAATGAACCCCAAGTCAAGTTTAAGGGGGGAATGTTAGGTAAATTGTCTTGGGGTTAGAGTCAAGTTTGACCGAGTTAAACAGTGATGGCTTTGGGGCACATGGTATTGTGCACCCATGGTTTTTGGCTCATGGTATTGCATGTAATGGAGCCTATAAAAGGCTCGGAGGACTTCATTGTAATGCAGGCCTAGATGTGAGCGGTGAAGGCTCACTTGACCGGATTGGCCAGGGTTTTGGCCAATGCTTAATGAAATTTCATTAGGATGGGTTTTCCCCAGAGTTTGTGGTTTTTCTCGATTAAACATCTGTGTTCATTTTTATGTGTTTTTTGTTGGTTATTTTATGTGTATTCCTCTCAATGATTATTTATGTTCTCCAATAAATTCTTCATGCTTATCCAATTGGACATGTCCAAATCATTTGACAAAATTAATTGGAACTACATAAGAAAATTTTTGGCCACCTTTGGTTTTAGAAAAGATAGCATCAATTGGATAATGGCCTTAGTCTCGGGGGCTTTCTTTTCCATCCTCCTCAATGGCTCTCCCTCTACCATCATTAACCCTTCTCAGGGAATCAGGCAAGGTGACCCCCTCTCACCCTTCCTCTTTGTCATCATGGCAGAAGGTTTGGGCCACTCCATAACAGCAGCCTCTACCAATGGACGAGTTTGTGGTCTAAATATCTATCCCTCCAACCCCCCTACCACTCATCAACAATTTTTTGATGACACGCTCCTCATGGGCACTCCCTTTGTCAAAGAAGCCCTTACCTTCAAGACCATTCTAAATGATTTTTCTCTTGCCTTTGGCACCTCTGTCAACAAAACCAAATCTAAGCTCTTTTTCCTCAATACCTCCCAAGCCATTTAGATCAACATTGCCCGCATTTTGGGTTTCCATCTTAGTTTCTTCCCCTTTAATTATCTGGGAGTTCCCCTAGCTGATAAACCCCTAGCCAAAGGTATTTGGGAATCCATGGTCACTAAACTTCAAAAAAATATCTCCAACTGGACCTTCAGATCTCTAAACCTCCTTGGCATACTTGTCCTTGTTCGCTTAGTTCTTCAAGCCAACTCTCAGTTCCAATCTTCAGCCATTGCAGCCCCTAAATCTATCTCAAACCAAATCAAAGCAATCCAAAGAGACTTCCTATGGAAGGGCAAGGAGAAAAAAGGTAAATGGGAACTGGTTACATGGAGCAAACTTTGCAAGCCCAAAAAAGTTGGGGGTCTCGACCTCATAGATCCTGATCTTCTTTGCAAAGTCCTAGGAGCCAAAACCCGGTGGTGCTAGAACACCAATCCCACCACCTCCTAGGCCAAACTATAGGCCAAACTATGGAAAGCCAAGTGTACTCCCACATATCATCCAGACTCTTTGATCAAACTCTCGGGCAATCTCAAAGGCTCACTGTTCTGGAACTAGGCATGGGACAACAGAACTCTCATTCAGAATCAATTTTTCTGGGAAGTGTGCAACGGTTAGAATGTTTTTTTCTGGGATGATGCCTCAGAACAACGCCCTAGGCTCAATACAGACATCTTCCTTTCCATCAGACTGCACATGGACAGGCTCAACAAAACTATTGTCAAAGACTTCTGGAAAATTAAGGACAACATTGACTGGAGGGTGTGGATTGACCCCCATGACATGGCTCAGCATAATCACCCTCAAACTTGCGCCATATTCATATAAGAACTTCATAAAATACAGATTCAAAAGGATGAGGGGTCGGACAAGCTCAAATGGGGATCAAATGCAGCAAGGAACTTAAATATTAAAGAGGCCTATGGTCTCCTATCCGACCCCAACCCCATCCCCCTAGATAGTAAATGGAGCAAGCTCTAGAATCATAATCATTGGCCAAAAATTTCTCTTTTCCTTTGGCTTGTCATGCACCAAAATTTTTTGACCTAGGACTATCTCCAAAAAAAAGGTTTCATATGTCTGTCCATCTGAACTCTTTGCAAAACCAATCCTGAAACTTCCAATCACTTTCTTAACAAATGCCAATTCGCGTCCAACATTGGGAACTGGCTTTCTTTTGTCTTCAAAGCCTCTGATCGCGACCCCTCCTCCATCCTCATCTCCCTCAACCTCTGGTGAACCTCCTTCTCCTCCCAACCTCTCATCAACTTGGCCTGGAACCTTTTTCCTAGAAGCATATCTTAGGCCCTATGGAAAGAAATGAATTTCAATATCTTCAAAAACTTGGAAAAAATAGAGGAATAGATCCTCCACTCCATCAAGCAAAAATTACGAGAATCTGTCTCCATCGCCAAAGTCCCAGATCCTTCCTCCCCTCCCACAAGGGAGGACTACCGTATCCTCTCCCTTCTTGACCTCTCTCCCCTCTTACAACCCTCAAACCCCTCTACTTCTCTTGCCTCCTTGCTGGAGCTAATATGGCACCCTCCTGACCCCAACATTATTAAACTAATCTATGATGGTGCTTCTAAAGACAATCCTAGAAATGTGGGCTTTGGAGGAGTCTTCCACAACCATGAAAGAAAAATTCTCTGGATCTACTATGGGAACCTTGGTTACACCACCAAAAATGCAGCTGAACTTCAGGCTCTAGCTCACAGGCTCGACATTTCCAGATATCACAACCTCTGGCCCCTCCTGGTGGAAGAGGACTCCACCGTAGCTACCCAAGACTGCCGGAAAATCCAACAGGGTCGCAGCGTCCACCAAGTCTCTGAATTTTGGTGCATAAATAAAACCCTACAAAAAATTAAGCACAATATAGACAATGCTAGGGGCATCTCCTTCTCAACAGTTAGGCACAAAGCTAACAAGCTCGCGGACTTTCTGGCCAACACGAGCGTCAGCGACAACTGTCTCACTTCAGCCACTTGGGACTCTATCGCTTTGCCATCTGTAAAAAATTAATGCATCCACATGAGCGTCCTGGACTCGCAGCAGGTCAGCCTAGCCTCTCCCTCGATTCCCCATCTCAATCAATCAGTAATCATGACCCTCCCACTCGCCACCCTCCCCACGAATAATCCCTCCCACGGCACTCCTACGACCTAATCTCAACAGCACACCCCTAGTTGCCTCATTAATTTCACGCATGATGAAGACAACACTTTTGGCATGCTTCCCAAAGGCTCACCCTGTCAACCTCACCTCTCGCTTGCCTTTATCTTCTCTTTTATCCTCGACTGTTCCTCATTCCTGTTTTCTCATCCTATAGAGCTTGTTACCTCTCTGTCTCCCTGGAATTTTGGATCCACATCGTTATCCCTCTCATTCCTTCATCTCCCTCTCCCCCACTCCACCTTTCCCATCCTCCATGGCCCCTCACTGAGCTCACTCGCCTCCCCCTGCCCGTCGTGGTCGTCGTGCCCATTTGGTCAGCAACACCCATCCCCCTGTTACCCGTGCCGAGACTACAGCTAGGAACTCTGCCAACACTTATGTGGCCACCACCAGCCAGGACATGCAAAGGCACATCTCCGACCTGGAGAACAAATCCCACATCCTTCGTAGAGAAATGTCGTCTGAGGCAGTTGATGCTTCGCTCAGCTGGATTCTGTATCCTGGTCTAACCAGACCCGGGAGAAACTATACAACAAAGCCATCGATTTACATTGGCACATTAAAACTCTCCTTTCCATCGCCCTCCAGGACCAAAATAACCGCACCAAAGTTCTAGAACACAAAATTGACTTTGTAACGCAGAAATTCGTCATGTATGTAAGTGAAGTTCATCATATGCGCTTCATTGATAGGAGCTCCCCACACTATGTTCTCTTGAAGATTTGTTCTCCTTCGCGCCACCACCACCAGCGCCCCAAGGAAGAAGAGGGAGCTTCCACTGCTCAGCGCTCTTCCAGGACAGATTGCCCAGGTGCAGGAACCTCTTCAAGTTGATGCTAGATATTTTGCTCCGATAAGGGTACTCTAGACATGCCCATCAGTGTGGATGATTTCTTGAATGACAATGTTTAGGTGCAGCGCTCTCCATGCCTCGAATTCTTCTTATTCTCCGGTTTTCCCTCTTTTGACTCTCTGTTCAAGGCCTCAAGACCTTTTTTCCAGATCCATAATGTATTATCACTTCATGTTTTTTGACTTTTGAATTCTCCCCTCTATCCCTCTCCCTGTATTCCCTTTCCTAGAGGGTGAGACACAAAGTGCATCTGACTGCTGAACCTTCAACATCCACTCACTTGTCAGCATTTTTTCCTCACCAAGCCTATGATGTAAACTAAATTTTTATTGTTGAATGTGAATAGAACTTCCTAATTTACCAAAAAAAAAAATTACATGAATAAGGTTTGATAAGTTACCTAAAGAACCCTGTAAGTTAAAAAAGAAAAAGAAAAAAGAGGCACGTGAAAATCTAATTTAGCGTTGGAACATACTTGAATTCAACCATATATACTTTAACCCTAAAGTGGATAAGGGAAATTTTATTCCACGAGTACAGTAGAATTCAAGATTTGGATCTCCAAATCTACATAGGTAAAGATATTGCAAGAAGTATGAGAAAGAATGGTGATTAATAATAGGAATTCTAGTAAAAATAAAGGGTTGGTTGGTAGACAAATTATGCAATAAGAACAATAACTAAACCATGTGAAGGGAACTCTCTATAACAAAAAAATGCATGTATTCCAACTAATACTCAAATAGAAAAGCTAAACAATGAAAAACAAAGAACTCTTTAAAAATTGTTTTAAGGAAATTAACTTCGAGAGTAACCATCATTGAATTGCATTTCCAATTTGTAGCACAAAAGGGTTGTAAGAGACATTAACAGGTTGCCGAAGCAGGAAGGTGATAAAATGTCCAAACCCTAAGCCATAGCTCTCCATCCACAAAGAAAGAGACTGAATGAGCTCTTCCATGGCGGGAGAGGCAATGGTGGTAGTCAAGATTGTAAATTTGATGGCTGTGGCATCATACCTGTAGTCATGATTGCAAATTTGATAGTCGGGGCATCATACCTGTAGTCATTATTCCAAATTTGATAGCCAAGGCACGCCTTTTAGGGTTTAAATATCTCCCTCATCCTCATCAACATCTAACACCATGGATGATATATCTTCTGCAAGAAATTGCTTCTCCTGGCCTTGGTAATTAGGAATAATAATGGCCATTGCTTCTCCTCACCTTTGTAATTAAGGATAATCATGGCCTTGTCATCTGTCGTTCCCCTGCCAAGATGCGAACAACTCACATACACATGCAGGGAAAATGGCAGCTATATGCCTTCATGTTGCAAACCATACTAATTATATGCCCAAAGTAATTGACATAAAATGTTATGCTTTAATGCTAGCTTGAAAGCTAGCATTAATCAACCTTACCAAACAAATTTTGATAAATGTTCTGATCTAAGTCCTAAGTTTACGTTAACAATTGAAGATTACTAGCAATAAGACTCTGGATTATCTGAGCTGAGTTGTCAATATCCAATATGAAGAAAACAATTTTAAGAAAATATGAAACCCAAAAACTTGGTATTAAGCTTATTGTTTTGGTGAGAACTAATGCTATTAACAAAGATATCCATCGCTATATACCATGTCATAAGCAAGTATAATAACATTTTGATTGACTATTTATATTTTCTGAAGGTTGATTTTTTACAACTAAATCAAAGTTCACTTTAATTTACTTATGAGCATAGGCTTTGTCACCACAACATATAAACCAAGAAAGTAATGAAGTCTTGAACCCAAAGCATTCAAGTTTCAATATTGATCGAAGAATCCTAATCTAAACTTTGAGAGAGCAAGAACATTCATTTTGAAAAATTGGGTGGACTATAAGCTTATGCTGAAAAAGTGGGTGGACTATAAGCTCCTTGTTCAGTGAGTAAAAACCCTCCTTTGCAGATCACTTACATAGATAACTAACTTATAAGAAAAACATATCTTATTAAAATTTACTTTTAGCTTAAGAATAACAACGTTTCTACTTTACCAACCAATAAAATATAATTTGACATTGTTTAATAATTTTCTTTAATCAAATAATTATAATTAAATTTTGAAATAAAAATATAATATTTTCAAAACTAACTTAAAAAAATTAAATAACCAGTGTTATGTAATGTAGGAATATAGGGAAGTTGTTTATGTGATAAACTAGCAACAATAAATTATCTATATATATATATATATATATATATATATATATATATATATATATATATATGTATGGGGTTTGGAAGACGTTTTCTAATTTAGTATAGTAGAGATGTTGTAACATAATGTTTAACATTTTGACTAAATAAAATAAAATAAAAATTAAATTAAATAAAAAGATTAATGTAATGTAATTTAAAATTTTTGAACATTTTGACTAAATCAAATAAAATAAAAATTAAATTAAATTAAAAGATTAATGTAATGTAATTTAAACATTTTGAATCTAGCAAAATTAAAAATAAAATAAAAAATAACTCCATAAAAATAAATTGATAGTAAAAAATAAAATGATCCATGGTATTGACCCGTGATATTCATGTTGAATATTGCTTATTGAAAAGGAAAAATTAAACCAACCTAAATTTATTTTTAAATTTACCAAGTATCGAGAGATCACATTTTTTGAAATATAAACATATTTTGAAATGAAAAGAGATTTGATCCTTCTCAGTGCTTAATATAACAACTCTAATTACTAATAATTTATAATAACATAATGATTTCCTGTAAACAAAAAATTTGTATTATCATTCCCATTACTTCGAAAGGTTGAAAATTATGTTTCAAGAGTTTGAAGTTAAAAAATGCAATCAACTAACTAAGGTTCATCATCAACTTTAACAATTCTTATAAAAGTAACTCGTTAACTCATGCTTGCGTATTATGTTTAGATTTACGATAATGTTTAGATTTTTTATTATCTTTAGATTTTCAACAATGTAATGAAATTTCAAACCAATATTACTAACATAATTTTTTAGTTTGGTTTTAAAAACACACAGCTGACACTTTCTATAATTGTATTGTAAAATTTGGTATTGTTAAGCACTCTCATAATACTAAGCATTTTATTTGTTTTGGCAGAACTAAAATTTTAGCTTCTGCCTCATACCATTCCAATAGGGTTATTAGGGAAGCTTTTGAAATTTAAAAACATCCTAATAATTTTAATTGGGATGATGGATACCAGTTAAGCTATTCTTGAAAATCCACCATCCATTTCTTATTATCTAAACCCTTTGCCTCTAATTTAAATTTGAACCCTTTCTAATCCCCTTTTCCCCTTTGCCTCTAATTTAAATTGAAACACTTCATCATCCTCTTTTCTCTTTTCTAAGTATTACCCCCCTTTTCCCTTCCTTCTTATTATTATTATTATTATTATTATTATTATTATTGTCGGTTAAAATAATTTGTATATTATCATTTTGAATTTTACATCACAAAACAACATATTTGCATTATATCTGAGCATCACAGGCTTCAGTAAAAGCCAGGACAAAGGCCTTCCAAACAGTAATCCTGGATGCAAGCCAAGGCAATCGGTGTCTATGGTTATTTCTGGCACAAAAATGGCAAAAATAAGTACAAGCAAAGCATCATGGAGGAGGATTGGGAGGAAATACTGGTGGTGCAACGAAGAGGCCTGCACGATTGTGGACGCGATAGTCAATGTGTTCCACCTAGATTTCTAGTGCTCAAAGGTGGTCATGGGAGCGCTGCAGCTAGTGTCGAAGACTCTCCAGAGCATCCAAAGTTTCGTTTTGCATATGTTGAATATCATTGATGTATGCAATAAGTTCGTTTCTCTCTTCATACCTCTACTCCTGCATGTTATCCAGGTTGAGTTGAATATGTTGAAGATGGGTTGCAATCACGTCTAGGGTGACTAGGGCTTCCACTTGGCCTAGGGATCAAGCTGGAGAGACTGCCATCGCTACCACAAAGTGTTGGCTCTCCATAGACTTCGATTCAGAGCTTGGTTCACCATTCAACCTTCGTTCCTCCATGTCATGCCTAAGACCACCTCTGCGTGCCCTGCCTCTTTGGCACGGCATATTTTCAGTCTTCCCACCCCTCGCTATCATTGGGTTGTAAGGCCCCTCTCCCGCACAGGAAGCCTCACCCCAAATTACTTTTCCGGTGTGAAAACCAACACCACTGATGTGGTCCTTGATGAGTAACAAATCACAAGAATAAGCAACAATCCTGGGTGCCAATTCCACTCCCCTCCTTGCTACAGATAGAACCTAATAAGAAAGTGTGCACCAGGGAGTCAAGACCCTAAGCGCCACCCGAGCCCAGACCAACAATGCTTCCTTGCGTCGTCCGCGAGCACCAAGAGCCACACCACCATGCATTACCAGTCGTTTGCAAAGATGCATGCCCAATTTGGCTTCCTTCCCACCACCAGAAGAGCAGGTGCTACTCCAATCATGACGCCAATCTTAGAAGTTGCATGGGCACCAGGATCCCATAGTCAAACATTGTACTAGACCCAATTCCCTACTTTCCTATCATTCCAATTCGCACCCTGCATAGGAGGCTCAAGCGATGGCTTGAGTACAGATGCCACGACACAGGATGTTCTCTCCTGCCTCACACTCACCATTGCCCAAACGCTGCAGAATGCACACACAAATCCCATCACCCTTGATAATACCCTGAGACCATCACGACGGTGCACAAACTAATGTGCCATTACCTCGATCATGTGAGAGCTTTTAATTTTCGTTGGTGGCACATGGATGCCAACCTAACCCTCTCGCATTCACCACCTCCATCTGTCCCATTGACATGACACCTCCATTATAAACTCCCCATTATTGTTATTATTATTAGATAGTCATTTCTATTCCTCATTGGAATATTTAATCAGTTTTAATGCCATTCCTAATTAATTTTCTTTTTTCCCTATTTAAATATCTTTGATATAACTAATAAAATAATAATATTTAATAATATCAATAATTTACAATTTCTTAACCATTTCAAATGTTTAACTTTTTTACTAATATTTAATAATATCAATAATTTACAATTTCTTAACCATTTCAAATGTTTGACTTTTTTACTATTAACCAATTCCAAATAAAAAAAATTAATTTTTTTATATTTTATTTCAAATTTAATCCATTTAATTTATTTCTATATCTTTCTCATTTGTTCTAATAATATTAATATAACCTTAAATTATAAATCCAATAACAATATTAATCAAGTATACCTTTAATATGATTAATTAAATATTTGTATTTACTAAATAAATAATATACCATTTCTTAGCCTTTTCAAATATTCGACCTTTTTACTTTTGACCAATTCCAAACAAAAATATTTAAATATCTTAATTTTAAATCATTTTTAATTTTTTTAATTTATTTCAATATATACTTTTTATTCTAATAATTTTAATATAAATAATATAATTACTGATAATGTTAATAATAATCATATTAAATAATTAAATAATTTAATTTAATTCAATATTACTAGATTTTTGGCTTCTGTGATCCATCAATAAATTAAGAAGAAATCTTTCGATAAAAATCACATTAACATGAACAAATTCGACGCGTTTCGAACCAACCAGTGTGGTTCATCATCAGGACTAGGTGAGAGATCAGATCAGTGGTTAAGTTTAAATAGATGTAGGAGAGGCAAATAAAACTGTTAAAAATAGCTAATTTGACTACAAAATAAAAAACGGTTAGTTCAATTAATTAAAAAATAATAAAAAACGACTAGTTTGAATATTCAAACCAAAAGCTTAATAAAAAATAAAAATAAATAATAATTTATTTATTTATTTTATTTTATTTTATTTTTATTTTTATTTTTTTTTAATATTCAAACTAGTTGTTTCTTTTTGTAATTAAATTTGTAAATTAATGGAACTATTTCTATTTTATATATTTATTATTATTTTTATAATTTTATTTATTATTACTATGATTAATGTTTATTTATTTATTTATTGTATTTTATTTTATTTTTATTTATTTATTTTATTTATTTATTTTTTATTATTATTTTATTTTATTATATTTTTATTTTTTATTTATTTATTTTTTAGTTTATTTATTTATTTTATTTTATTTTATTTTATTTTATTTATTTATTTATTTATTTTATTTGATTTAAGTGTATTTTATTTTATTCTATAGATTTTCATAAATTAATATATAATAAAATAATATTTGTATAATCAATTAATAAAAAATTAAATAATTAAACTATAAAATTGATATATGAAATAAATTAATTAATTAAAAATAAATAAATAAATAAATTATTATTTATTTTTATTTTTTATTAAGCTTTTGGTTTGAATATTCAAACTAGCAGTTTTTTATTATTTTTTAATTAATAGAACTAACCGTTTTTTATTTTGTAGTCAAACTAGCTGTTTTTAACTGTTTTCTTTGCCTCTCCTACATCTATTTAAACTTAACCACTGATCTGATCTCTCACCTAGTCCTGATGATGAACCACACTGGTTGGTTCGAAAAGCGTCGACTTTGTTCATGTTAATGTGATTTTTACCGAAAGATTTCTTCTTAAATTAATTTAATTCAATTTTAAATCTTGTGAATTTAACTCTTTCCCTATTTATTTTTAATAATTTTTTTATTTTATTTTATATAATTATAATCAAATTTATCATTGATGCAGTGTTCTTTTTAATCTCACTTTCAAATATACTATGAATATATATACAACTTAAGAAAATGTATAAAATTTCTAGAAGCTAAATTATATATATATAGATAATTCTTAAAATTATATTTTTGATATATAAATAAGCTTTAATTTAAAAAAAAAAACTATTATTTTTTAATCATTAAATTTTAATAAAATTCTAAATAATGATGATGATGATGGTTATCGTATGCTAAGATCAATGCGGTCTGCGGTCTGTCAGACTTTAAGAGAGGAGAAAGAATCTAAGTTTGATTGTTCGAAATCTTGTTTCTATGGTCGAAGAGAAGGAAATAAGTGCTCCAAGTTCGCTATAGATGGGTTGGCTTAATAGGTCAAGAAAATTGGAAGTGTGGCAGATGGTAGGAAATGGAGAGCGAATGTGAGTAAGAGTGGGGCATTCTAAAAGGAAGTGTTTTTCATCTTCCACCTGCTTAGAATCACAAATCTGACAGATTCTATCGTTCCAAGGGGTCTTGGGAATAGACCACCACCTAGTCTCACTCCGAAGCTCATGGGAATTAGTTCTTATCTTAGCGATGTTCATTTTTTTCTTATTGTTTGACAACACAGAGAGATAATTCTGATTGTCAAAGGTGGGTTGATCACTTCTTGTAGTATCTTAGCATCCTTTTACCCTCCAGCTCCTGATCTTCCCACAGCTTGTCCTTAAACTTGGAGGTAATAGTATTTTTTATATTATCTTTGCTTCCCATACTGAGCTCCTCCTTAATTCCCTAATGGTTGAGCCAAGACTGGGCATCCTTATGCCACCCGTGTTTGAGGCGAAGGTGAGGGTTTTGACTACAATTAGAGGCAATTTTAGGGAGCCTTTTTTAGTGCATGTTGTCAAGCTTCTTCTTGTACATCGGATATCTAAACATAGTCGTACTCTCAATGGGGTACAAACCAGATTCGATCAAGAGGATATGATAGGGAGTATTTCCCTTGATCTTAAGGTTGTAGGTTATGAATTGCTTTTGAATCATCTCAATCTTCCTCCATGACTCTTTGGATATACTGCAACCCCAAACTTCACATCTGTTTAAGACAATAGGAGTGACAAGGGTCTCAAAGAGGAACCTCTTTTTACTCCAAATGTAAATATCGACTGACTTACAATTGTTTTCAAGCTCATAATAAGCTTTCCAGCCCCCAATAATCCTTTTCTCGATGCTATAATTCTAGTTGAGATAATGAGGGAAGTCAAAACCCATATACTTATAAGAAGAAACCTGCTCTAAGCACTGGTTATTATACACGAAACTAACATGGGTAATCTTCTTGGATTTAATGATCATGACTTTAGTCTTATCGGTATTAACTGTCATACCCATCTTGGAACAATTTTCATGAAGAATTTGAAGCTACTTGTCAAGGTCATCATGGATTTTTGCAAGAAGAACGATATCATCGACATAGAGGAGAAGAGTAATGAGAATACCAGCAAGCTCGGTGCCCTTGTACCCCGTAGATTCCAGACACTCCTCTAGCTTATCGATGTATATGCCAAAAATGGTAGGGGATATGGGACACCCTTGCTTAACTCCAATATTGCATTTGATGTCTTTAGACCACCCTTCGTTGGTCTTAAGCTTGGCAGTGATAGTCTTGTAGAGACAGATCACAACAATCCTCAGCTCAGGAGTGACCATGATCTCTTTAAGTCTCTCCCAAAGTTTATTTCGGGGGATAATGTCAAAAGCTTTTCTAAATTCCACAAAGCAAACAAAAGAGATCGGTTTTACTATTGCAACATTCCTCCGTAATGATTCTAAGAGTGACTAGATGATAAATAGTTGAGTAATGTCTCCTAAAACCAAATCAAATATACTAATGCCACATTTTAACACTGAAATATATTATTTTAATACTAAAATTATAATAACATAGTGAAGCTTCTTATCCACTTCTTCATATATATATATATAAAAGAATTACCAAAGGATCCATCATAGTCAGCGTCCAAGTTTAAATTAAAATTGATTAAAGAATTAATATCCATCATAGTCACTTTCAAAGTTTAAATTAAAACTAATTAAAGAATTAATTTTATGCTTTAATAATGCACTTTAAAGTTTAGGAGTTGTCTTTAGTGTGATTTTTTGGATTTTTTTGGCTTCAGTTAAAAAAATTGAGATGAAACCTTGTATTGTATTATTTAAACTGGTTTTTTTCACTGTATATATGGACTCACCACTAGAAAAAACTCTTAAGACACGTTGCATAGAGATTACCCATCAAATTTGTGATTTCAATAAATTCTTGGCCGGATTTAAAAAATAAACTTAAAAAATCCACCAAATAAATTCACTAGAAACAACTCTTAAAATTTATATTTTCAAAAACCACCATTATCTAAACATGAAATTTCGGAAGAAAAATGTAGGGGCATCCTTCCAAAATGTACGACGGATAAACTACTGCTTTTCAAAATGTAAAATTGTGTGTCCTTTTTATGAGGCGTGGTCCTTCAACGCGGTGACGTGGCAACTAACTTTTGAGTCTTTCGAGAAATAATAGCAACTTGTGGCTTTCAGACCCATGTTCAAAGTTCAAACCCCATTATTCTTCTGGGACATTAGAAATATGGAGCAATATCATTCTCAACTTGGCCGAAAGGTATCGATCGCTTTCTCAGCATCCAGCGAAGAAAAACAAGTTTTTAGCTTTACTGTATCCATTGCACGGTCCCCACTTTGAGTTGTTTTGACCTCGCCTCGCCTCGCCTCGCCTCTCGTGCGCACACACATCATTACATAGCACTGTCTGTCCGTTCTTTAAGCAGTGGAATGATGACCAGGTTCCGTTGTAGCTACCCCACGGGTGAGACACTGCCAGGGGTGCTGTGATGTAGAATTTTGTACTGAATTGGAATGCTCATTGTAGCAGGTAGAAAGTAAATTATAGCTACATGAATTTCAATAGTATGTTCACATTGATTGATGGAACAGTGATGAAAGAAAAGATATTGAATAATTGAAATTGTTTTAATTAAAATCAGATGTATATTATAAAGGCTTTAGACTTCTGTATAGTAGTGTTTAATTTCAAATTTTTAAGAATGTAGCAAGTTGATTATGTGAAATGATTAGATTTTCTTTATACATAAAAATTAGAAAAGTAATTTTAGATTCAAATAAATATGATTATTGCAGAGAGAAACTTGCAAAATTTTGAGTTGTTATTAGATTGAGATTCATACAAATTGACTCCATTTTTTATCTTAAAAAAATATAATTTTTATATATTATGGTAATTTTAAAATAGTAGATTTTTAATATATTATAAAATTTATTTTAGTTTAATGGGAAAATAGTTTTTTATTCTACAATATTAAATTTTATATAAAAATATTTTTTTATATAATTTTTCTTAATATTAAAGAGTTATAATTTTTAGATAAATGTTTTTTTGGTCAATCATATCATTGGCCTGTAGGGGCATGGGACACACTGTTAAGGCATTCGTGCTGTTAAGCAGGTCACGAGTTCAACTTTCGTCTTATTGGTTCCCGAAGAGGTTATAGTCGTAGCCGGGGGGTTGGACCCCGTGTCGCGCATGTGAAAGCTGCCTTTATCCAGGTACCGCTCTTGCAAGCTGGGAGGTTCACGGAGAGGTTATAGTGGTAGCCAGGGGGTTGGACCCCGCGCCGTGCATGTGAACGCTGCTTGATGTTGCCGATTCCTCTGACTTTCAAAAAAAAAAAGTCATATCATTTTGGATTTTGTTTATTTTTCGAACCATCTAATGTGATTTATCCTCACGACTTTCATCCTCAGGACAAGGTGAAGAAGGAAACTGATCTCATTAAATAAATAGTATGGATGCTAACGGTGATAGCTATTAAAACTAACGGTTAAAAACTAGTTTAAATTTAACTTTAATTTAATCATTTTATTAATTATTCAATTTTAAATGATTCCTTAACTTTTTCTTAAATTTTTTTCTTAAAAACTATTAATATTATAATTAATTAATTTACCAAATCAAATAGCAGCTAGTTTTTAACAGCGATTTGCATCCTTACTATTTATTCAATGAGATCAGTTTCTTTCTTCACCTTAACCACATTATATTAGATGGTTTAAAACTTCTACCAAATCCTAATGATGTAATTAATTCGAAAAATATTTATTTACATTATAAATCACAACATTTATACATAATCTTAAAATTACTCAACTAATTTTATAATTTAATAATAAAATATAATTTATAAATCGCAAAACTCTATCGCAATCCGTGCATGTTGTCCTGATAAATGGCGGATAATGATGCAAGTATATGTTATAACTCCATCATAATCGGTGCATGTTGTCATGATAAATGGAGGATAATAATGCAAGTACATGTTATACCTCCCTCCACATGGGTTGGGAAAATGCATTTTTGTTTTTCCAAAAGTTGGGAAGGTGTCATTTCTTTAGATAGAGGTTCGTCTAGTATTACATCACACATTGTCTTTTATTACAATATTGGTTGTCACACATTCTCTCTTATCACAATATTTGTGACTAATTAGAAGTTGAAAGTGCAATATTAATTATTTTTTCAAATTTTGTTATTAAGCTAATCAAATTATGTATGTCATATATAACTTAATTATTAAGCTAATCAAATTACGTATATCATATATTTACTTTAAGTGATTTTTTATTAGAGGAATCATTGTTTATCTATTCCAGAATGTTTGGTTTAATGAAAAAATGAGGTTTTTTAATCAAATTTTATTAGATTGCGAATATAAAATTAAAATAAAAAACAATGGGAATATAAATTCAAAGTTTGAAAAAATATTACTTTATATTTATTTTAATTTTGAATTTATTCAATATTTTTAAAAATTATTTTTAAAAAAAAATTAAATATATATATATATATATATATATATATATATAATTTTATTTAATTCAAATACTTATATAAATAAATTATATAAATTTTTGTTTATTTTCACTGATATAAAAAAAAAACATGTAATTGTTAAAAAATTTAATTACCTTGCAAGGTGATTTTAACCTATCTTATTACATACTAATTTGTAACATTGAACTTTATATCTATTTCATATCCTATATAAAGCTGTATAATGTGTGTAAGAAAATCACTTCTTTTTAGAGTGTCCCGAGTACAATCGCATTAGAGCTCAATTTCATAATCTTTGTTACAATAATGACCTTCTTAGCCTTTTAAGATGTCAAAATTATAGTGAGCTCGAGAGGCTTCTCTCCAAGCTTTTTGAGCATAGGAATAAAATCTTAAATCAAACTAAATAACTCTTTTCTTTAGATCAGATAGACCAAAGATTGATCTGAGTAAACGTTAACCATCATCGTCATCATCAAGAAATAACTTGGACTAAATAAGATATTTTGTGAGATTAAAAAAATTATGGCAGCTTCCAATACATTGTCATATCGAGGTATTATAGATGACAAAGTAGTTCGGCTTCTTGAATTATTTTTTATGAGAACTACATCATTGATGTGTGTGAATTGTTTTAAATTTTTGTGGAAGATTGATTATTGATTTGGGAATTTATAAAGGTATGAATTTAAATTTTAAAAGATAAAAGATATTAATTATTTTTAAATTTTTAGAATATTATATTTTTCACAAATAAAATCACATTAGTTGATTTGAAATTTGTGTATTATATAATTATGGTTTAAAATTTTTATTTACAACATAATATCAATTCACATGAAATTAAATACGATATCGCTCATAATTATGGAAATGGAGCTGTACACCCTGAAGTACAAATAAAACCCTAGTATTAATTCATAATGAAATTAATTATGATATAATTCATGATGAGATGCAAAATAGAGCTCTGCACCCTCAAGGTATATATAAACCCAAAACCCTAGTGTGTAGAGATTTCTATGGATTGGCCTGCTGACAAATTAGACCTAGTTAACCAGCTGAGCTGCTGCTGCTGATCATGTTAAATAATGCACATGGTGACTCAAGTATGGTGGAGTACTCCATGGCACTAAAATGCTGAGTAGCAGATTACTACAATAATATGTACATATTACAATTTTCTGGTATATCAAATCAAAGCGAATCTCATCAAACCCGAATTCATAACAAGCCATAATGCTCTCTCAGATTTATGAAATAATACGACACTGATTGGACATCTCTCCTGCAACTCAACACCTCGTGATAATATACATGAGCTGCTCTATAATAGAAGAAATTGAGTGAAAAAGGCCTCAGAAGTTATGGAGATGGAAAGGGAGTGAGTGTGATTATTATTGGAAGGGAGATTCAATCATCCTTTTGTCCGCATAATCGTGATGGTTCCTTTGCCCTCCGTGTGTATTTTGGTGAGAGCAACAACAGCCTTTCCAGAAAGCCCAGCGCCTGTTGAAGCAGAAGATGGGGGTCTCGCAAAATCACCAACAGGATGTTGGATTGGCCTGGTGGGAGGCATCAGAATGCGCTTATTAATATCGTTCAGCGTCACGTCCCCTTCAACTCCACTTGGTTTTAAAACAGCGAACGGATATGCCACTGGCGTGGCCAATTTCGACTTTCGAGCCGGGCCTGGATTATCATTCTGTATTCCTGAATCAACAACAACAGACTTTGTCAGGCCTTAAGAGTACGGTCACTTAAACAAAATCAGCACAACGTGTGTGTGGAGTAAGGGGCATCTAAATCTAAATCT
This sequence comes from Pinus albicaulis, assembly GCA_034641835.2. Lineage (NCBI taxonomy): Eukaryota > Viridiplantae > Streptophyta > Pinopsida > Pinales > Pinaceae > Pinus > Pinus albicaulis. Next base: position 2,000,625,638 of record CM076578.1, read on the forward strand.
GATAAAAAAATTGGAAGTGAAATTATAATTTCACTCAAAGAAATGGCTTTTGGCTCTCTCTTTCTTTGAATCAGTATATAACTTTTCAATTAGTAGTATAACTCCTCACTCCTCTTCAATTAGTAATAACTCCTCAGCCCTGACAAAGTACCCAAAAAACTTTTCAATTAGTAATATAACTCCTAACTACTCTTCAATTAGTAATAACTCAGTTCTCTGACAAAGTACCCAAAAAAATACCCTTGGAAAGAAAACTTCTCATCTCTGTTGGGGGCTCAGCCATTTGACAGAAAAAAAAAAAAAAAAAACTGTTGATACCCATATAAGTACTCTTGTTAGCTAATGATAGAGGCATTTTAATGGAAGAAATTCAAAGTTTTGCATCACAATTTAAAGTGTGCGTCTGCTCCTCCAATTATTGATGTCAATTTGGCTCCAATAATCTATTTTTAACAAGTATTTAACATATAAATTTTAGTAAAGGTTGAGATGTTGTCTATAATGGGGTTTATTTTTCAGCTTTGCTGCAAATTCCCAACTGAGTTAATATGTCTTCCTACAGGAACTGAAGCCAATAAAAAGGAAAATAAACCATGATTAGAACCTGACACTAACCTACACTCATATATTACACACCTGGTTGGCTAAAAATATCAAGGTTAGTTCAATTTACCTTCCACTGAGAGCCTCCCTCTTGCAGGTTTTGCTAGGAATGAATGCAAGTCGGGACTCATCAGATCTTGCATTTCTGCACCAAGAAAAATAACCCACGACGTTTATAAAACAATCCGCAAACCAAAGATTTACAAAAAGATAACAGTCATTCATGTATTGATCTTAGCTCATTTACCTTGTGCATCAGAGACAGGTAGCGAGATGTTCCTGTAACAATCACGCCAGGCACAAGAACTATGCATTCAGTAATAGCATTAACATTATAATTTATAACTAAATGGATCAAGCAGTCAGCTGTTTCATATAATTCTACTTACATTGATCCATCGGTACTTGACTCCTGAAGCAGCTGTTCAGCGATATATTTGGGCATCCATTTCTCAGGGCATAGTTCCGTGCACACATTTTTAGAGCCAAGAAAGTCACCTGTCAAAATAATTGTTAGCCCAATTTTCATCTTTCTTTATAATTGCATTCTATGTTGCTTTACAGCCCGGGTCGAAATTGAAAAAGCTATATAATTAAATTCATTTTAATCCAGCAGAAAACTATTTTCACCATGGTCCAAAAACTTGAGCAATGTCCAAACCCAGAATTGTCAAAGAAAAAACCAAATAAATTGAAAAACTCTGAAATTTTGTTTTACCGAATTCAAATAAGAATGAAGAAAAATACATAAATTTGAGAAAGCATCCGTTCCCTCCCATATTTCCTTTGAATTTGAATTTGAATTAAATAAATTGGCAGGTATTTAATAGTGGATAATAGTGTATCCAATGTAGATTTCAAAAGATATATATAAAACTTATTCACACTCATTTTTATGTTGATATTACTCTTTATATATACAAATTAACACAAGCATCTCTCAATTCTAAACTCAGACTAGATTGTAGATTCTCAAAATATTTAAAAATCTCACTCACATCAAACATATTTCAAAATCAGATACTGAAAATATTTTAAAATCCCACTACGCTCAAAATTAGACCCACAAATGAGAGATGAAACTTATTTTAAAATCAGATATCAAACTTAACTAATTACAGATTCTAAAAATATTTTAAAATCCCACTGCTCTCAGAATTTGGACCCACTAATACCACATCAAACATATTTCAAAATCACACATCAAACATATTAGAAAATTTGTTTGACCTCCCTACTACAATATCCCCAAAATCAAAATCCAATCCCCCTGTCTCAACCACCAATTCAGATATTACAAAAGTCCTGCAATCCAACTTTAAAATCAGAAATTTGATACATCTGGGTCATAATAATTCCGGAATTAAGATGGAAGTAAACTTTTTAACATAATTCATTAGATAGAAGTAAATTTAGGGCGGACATGATTCCAAAAATGTATTCATCTTGTATTTTCAACACTTACCATTACCAGATAACCACAGAGAATTTGAACTTGATTCAGGGAGCTGCATGCTCTCACATGCACTTCTGAAGCTGTCATAGCCAGAATTGCTCTGCACAAACAACCATACTGCATCGGTGAATTGCAATTCTCTTTTTACAGACAGCAGTAAGGTACTAAAAGAGAACAAATGGGTCTCACCCTTATGGATCCATACTGGTGGAAAGGATCATCAGAGGCCAGAGATGATTGACCAAAAGCCTCATCTCCAGGAAACAGAAGCATTCGTCTTCGTTTACAACGGGGATTGTTATCTGGAGAAAAGTCTTGAATTTGGCAAAAATAAGAAGCAGCTGCCTGACTGGATTCACCTGCAATCAAAATCATGATTCAGAACACGTTATCACAGTGATCTAGTTAAAAAATTGCAACATAACTGAACCTCTAGAAAATAAAGTTCATACATTTGGGGTATTTATCTTTCTCCCGACCTTCATTATCAAGGGACAAGATTGACAGTTGGGGTTGCTGAAATATCTGAGGCGAAGGTGTCGATGCAAGCATATTGTAAACATCTCCATGCGTCCATTCATCGCAGAGCGATCGAGATATAGCTGCTAGTAAGATCAGAATAACATAATCCAAAGGATCTCATCAGATGATCATAAAAGCAGAAATTTAAAACTATGAATTCATAAAACTGAATGATTCACAATCGACTGATCAATTACCCAAAGAGAAATCTGTGTCGAGAATTAGATTATCATAGTATCCCCAGTCCCAAGAGCTGTTTGCTGCTGCCATTACGCTGGTGGGTATGGATGCATAGCACACTCTGAGAGTCTCAGATATGCAGTTTAAGCTGAGATTTAATATTACCCGAGATGTAAGGCGATTTATGCGCCGATGTTTTTCTGCTCCCACTGATCCAACCACTCTACTATACTAAAATACAATATCTGAATACCATGCCACCGAATCTACCATATGATTACTGAATCACATCACCTCACCTCACCTCATACCTAATATATGCCCACTTGCAAAACTCAATGTATCGATAAATTCTTAACACCAATAGGATTCAGTATCAATCTGGCTATATCTGATTCTCAAATTCACCTCTGAGATTCAGAATGTATGGATGTGATAGGTAAGGGAGAAGCATGGAAATTGCTGATCTTGAAGGTCAATGGAGTAGTTAATTTCGTACATTTGATAGGATAGACTACCATACGAGTTGGAATTGGTGAAAGTATGTCGAGCCAAAGTCTTGCTTTCTTGGTCAGTGTGTCTACAGAAAGCTTATCAACGTATTGGTGATGGGAAAATGTGGGGACTGGTAGTTGGCATAGGCTTAGGCATAGGTGCCCACTACCCATAAAATGGAGGGAGATGCTATGAGAGTAAGGAACATGAAGCATTATAGAACATTTACTCTAATCAGTGAACATTTCGTTCTCATTGTTTTGGTTCCTTCCTTGGACCCATAACAAGCAACTTAAATATATTTGAAGGTTATTTTCATGATACTGGCATGATTGTGGCCAACAATGATCTTCATGATATCTCTTAAACCAATATTTTAAGGCTTGCAGAAAACTAAATAAGATTTCAACTATTCCAATCCCATTATATATATATATATATATTAATCGATGCTTTTCATTCTTTGACTTTGTATTTGAATTATTTTATGTGTTCTTTGATGTAGTTGGGGGGAGAGATGACCCCAATTCTGGACTAACTCTTGGGTTTACTTGAAATTTAATTTTACAAAAATATAGTGTAAATTTTATTGATCATACAACATAGGTAATTATTTACATTATTGTTAAAGTATTTAGTTTATAATGTTTAGAACTTTTTTAGTCTTTGCTTAGCTGGGGACTATAGCACTAGCTTAGCATTCAAAATTCATTGACTCTAGATTAGTTTGTGATATTTTAACAATTTTAATCAAATTTCTGGGAAAGTTCTAAACATTTTTATTTTTCAATAAATTCAAAAATAAATTTCTAATTGTTGGAAATCTTATTTCTAATTTCTCATTGGTTGAGTGAGCTTTGATATGATATAATTCTCCTAGCAAAGAGAGATTTATTTTCAATACTTTTCAATGTCTTACAAATCCTTAAAAAAAGGACAAATTTTGTAAGTGGCTATTCCATCGGTCACACTTTGACTTTGACAGTGACAATATTATGTGTGACACTACTACTCTACCCAATAATGCCAGAACTTATGGGGTTCCAAGTCCTTTAAGTAAGTGAGGAGGTGGGGTGGGGGTCTGAAAAAATATGCAGAGGAAGCTTTTATATTTAATTTAATATCAAACTACTACTATTTTGTTGTGTGGAGAAAGAGCCCGCGGGAAAGGTGGAGAAAGTATGTGCGGGGAATGGTATGCAGAATTTAACGAATTAAATCAAGGGTTTCCAAATCATTTTTTCATAAGCAAGGAGGGGGGGGGGGTGTGGGGGGAGTGGGGTGGGGGGTGGTGAACAAATATGTGGAGGAAGCTTTCATTGTGTTGAGTATCGAGGAAGCTAATTTTCATTGTGCTTCCTCCACACTTTCGCACTTCCCCTCTGTGCACGATGGTGAGATCGTGGGAAAGGGTTTCAAACGGTGGTAGGTCACAAGAGTCGAAAATGATTTAGGTCTAGAAATGAATGCCAATACCATGTGTATGATATAGTCAATTGATTCACCACCCTCACTATACTTTATTGAATTAACTACATTCATGTTTTAGTATAATTGAAATTGACGCATTTTTGAACTGAGATTAGACGTAAAAGTGGTTGGACACTACAAAACAATGTAAAATCCGAAAGCTATAGCAAGTAGGAAGGACTAAATCATGGAAAATTTTAGGGGCTAATATTTGCAGGTGGGCTAATTTTCCATGTTTTTTCCAAAAAAATGATTCACCAATTTCCATTTTTTATAAATATGATTCGCCCATTTTTTACAATATAAAATGATTTTACGTTAAAAATCGCCAACATTATATAGAGAACATATATAAAATCATTATAAATTTCAATAATTTTACAAATACATCAATAAACATTTTATAATTTTCATATTAGGGACTAGTGAGAATCGTCAATGTTTTTAAACTTCAAGATAATTTTCCATAATTCAAATTTTCCCTAGACTAAATAGGTTTCAAGTTGGATATCCTCTCATGTTTGTATACAATTCAAGCAAATGATTCACGAGTTTATTGACAATATTATTAGAACTCACCAATTTGTTGAAATTGTGCTCTTGTGCCAATACTTGGAAATGTAGAGCTCATCACATATTTTGTTGCAAGCTCTTTTGGTATAAGCTGAGGTATGGTGAGTGTAAAGCTCGACAAACCTTTTGCTCGAAAAACAAACATCATTGAAAATCCTTTGTTCCACCATTGTTTCAAGTTGGACTCAAGAAAGAAAAATGATAAATACATAAAATCCCTGTAGGTCCTGCAAAGGTCTCTTCCATTGTCTCATGATTTGCATGAGGCTACGTGTCATTAAATACATAATGACATGCCTCAAGAATCATGTCAAAGCCAACAATAACATGATAATAGGTTTTTCGTTCTACAAAGCACTCGCTGCCCATATGTGGGTTTCCATCACACGAGCGAGAACTTGGTTAGGAGCATAACAGGAAACTGCTCTCACCCTCTCGATAAGGTTAGGAGCATAACAAGAAACTACTCTCACCCTCTCGATAGATTGTTGATGCAGACTCGTTCTATTTCTACCTACATCATATTTTGACAATTTTATCGATGCCCAATGTATCACTACGAGGGAGGGAGTTCATTTTACCTAAATAATTATAATTATAATCATTTTTACTATAATGTTGTAGTTGTAACCCTATTCTTCAGTAGTGCAGGAGTGTGGAGAATGGTGATTTCTATGACTTCTGCACCTCCACAATTCCTTCATGTACACATCATGATATCAATCTTTGATGGCTTCTTTAGGATTCCAATAGCTCTCAGTTAAGACTAAAAATTGTTCACACCTAATATTTAGAGATTTGGAAAATATTATAAGCATTGTAAATACAAAAATGAGAAGATGAAGAGATAATGGAATATGAATTCCAATAATCTCCCTCTCCTTGTATATAATAATGATTTTCCTAATAGAATGCAATCATTCGTGGAGTTACCAATGCCTACCCTAACATGGTATTAGAACGAAGGTACACACGTTTTATTTTAGCCTTGTAACTCCTACTATTTTATGCTTCCACTCAAATTTGTCCCTACTTTTTCCACTATCCCAATGCAAAACTTGGAGCGATTAATTCCGGTGCGTTGATCTGAATGTGCTGGCTCATACTTTATGTGTTATCTCTCTAATATTTGTGTGCTTAATATAAATGTGTATTATTTGTGTGTTAAAACGCCTGTGAGTAACGTAGAACATTCATCTGCCCATAGTCGATCTTTTGTGTGTTGAGTATCTGTACGCTAGTCAAAGTTTTAATACAGAACATTTGGAACACCCATGTGTGCAATCTCCATGTGTAATTCTTGGTTATTCATACACAACGTTGAATCAAGCATTGACTTTTAGTTAATTAATTTTTGTGCTAGAGTATATATGCATTGTATTGGAGTTGGACATATGTGCATTGCGTTGAATCTTTGCATAGAATGAAGTGAACAGTATGTGCGTTGGTTTTGAATGTGTTGAACATTATATACACTAGTTTTGAATGCGTTGAAAAATGTGTACACATGTTGTGAAGTCGGCTTGTGAAAGTCATTGAAGTAGTCCATAGAAATGCGTTGAAGCATTGATTATGGTATGTGCGTTAGTTTAATATCATGCTTTCGTTGAACAATGAAGTTCATCTATATTGTAGAAATTATGGTATAGAATTGAAATTGCTCATGAAATTTTAATCTAAATCACAAGACATAATCTTACTCTACTATTCTTCAGAATTCAATTCACAATTTAGAATATCAATCACAAAAATGAAATGATAAATAACACTCATTCACACATTATTTTTCCAGGGTAAATAAATATTCTAAAAACCCCTTTTCCTACTTGCATTAATCTGATGAATAGAGATGTATTACAATTGTTAGCTCAATCTAAGATCAACCTGCAAGTGAATAACCTATCTCTTTTCTCACCGAGAAACTCTGACCCAGACGTAGTCAAATTTTACCTCTACTTGAGCCCCTATTTACTTTCACAATTCCTCAGGAAATAAGCTCCTATTATTTAGGAATTTCCTCTAAAATTCTTGCGCAATTCCAAGGTATTGATCACCTGAAAAATGCCATAAATTATACACTCAATTAGTATATAATTAATTTTACACTGCCTTGGAATCTCCACCACAGCTAGGTAACTTGAATTATCTGCATGCATGAGCTAATTTAGTTGAATGCATCAGTTAACTAGATGATCTCTGAGTTAGTCTGTTTTCCCACTACTGAACTAACCATGCACTAGTTCTATTGATTGTTGTAACTAGTATAATTGAGTACAACTGAAATTAACTGAACTAGATTTCTATAAATTAGCAATCAACATATGGAAACAGAAATCCAACTCCTCTAAATATAATTTACCTAGATAATTGAGTGAAAAGAGCTATGTTGCCTGAATTAACTCCTCCAAGTTGTTTGCTGATGTGGAATTTCAAAATTTCTCAATTTAATCAAGGAAAAATCAAATTGACAATTTCTTTCTTAAATTTTCAACATGGCCTCTCAACAAGAAAGGGATTATCAACCACCCCTATCCGGAACCTATGGAGTGTGTTGCATGCAACACCTCTCACTATTGTTGCTCCTACTACAAAATCTGCAACTGAGAAGCATAAAAAAATATTGAATCAACCGTGTCTGCAACTATCTACTAGGAAAACTGTATTGTTGTTGTCACTGTTACTGAGCCTCCAACTCTACTATCAACACTGATCTGCACTCCTTAGTATTTGAATGACATTGATCCTCTTGCTACTGAATATTGTCGACCCCTGTAGAAAGGTAATGATCCATGAGGAGAAAACCTCAATTGACCTTGCCCAAACTTTTGCAATTCTGAGACTAGGGTTTCACATTGCCCCACCTCACATCTAGAGGTATGGGTGCATGCCCTACCCACTTAGCTCAAAATTTCCCTCCACTGGAAGTATTTGGCTAAGTGGATGTCTCCACTCTACCTCTTGTTTTCCTCTCCATTTATGGTTTCTCTAAAACTTCCTGAGGCTCCACTTTGAGAGGTAAATCATGCTCCCTCTCAACCACCATATCTCTAATCCATGTATTTATCCTCAAGACTATGCATGCATATTCTACCTCAAGTGCATATAGTTTCTTGACTCGAACCCCAATTTGCTTCACTTGTCCCGTGGCTATGTGTCTTGGGAATTCTTTCCCTTTCCTAAATATTACAACTTTCCTTTCCCTTATTTATCCTCAAGAATATGCATGCATATTCTACCTCAAGTGCATACATTTTCTTGACTTGAACCCCAATCTGCTTCACCTGTCCCGTGGCTATGTGTCTCAGGAATGCTTTCCCTTTCTTGAAGATCACATTATAACCATAGTATTTCAAGACTGCAACAGAGGATATTTTTATTTAGGCCTAGAATGAACATGACATCCTTGATTCTAAGAGGGGATATTGACTCCCTCTAAAAGGTTATTGTACCAATCTTGTTCATGTTGTACCTTCCATCATCTCCAAACTCAATATTCATCCGAAAATATTTCTCCTCCAGGTCACTAAAATACTTTCTACACCCATTCATGTGGAACGAGGCACCCGAACCCAAGTACCACACACTCCCCATCACAGTCTTTCTCATGCATAAGATAAGGGTGAAATATATCTCAAACTGTGAGGCCAAAGCTTCACCTACTACTAATACTGCAGTCTCCTTCTTGTTAGACGTTTTGTGTGGACACTTATTAGAATAGTGCCTGAATTCATGAAAATTGAAGCATTTAATTTTGGATAAATCTTTCTTCTTTCCCTCTTGGCTAGATTAAGCCTCACCTTGGGAATTCTTCCCTTTGCCTTCATTCCTTTATTGACTAGAGAAAAGTCATATTCATCTTCTTTGGACAAGGTCCCATCTCTGGTATTCCACATTATTTCCTCTTGTACCAAATCAGACCATAAGCACTCCCAATTCAGTTGTTTCTCCTTCCCATTCATCAAATCTTGATAGTTATGCCAACTCTTGGGAAGGACCAAAAGGGATAGGCTTACCAAGTCTTATTCATGAACATTTACACCAACCCTGCCAAGTTCATCATGATATTGTGTGAACTTGTTGAGATACTACGGAATTGTGTCATTCTTCTGCATCTTGATATTACATCAGTGAGAGGTAGTGATATAGTACATTCCACAGGTGCTAGATAGGGGTGGTGAATAATCCTTTTCTTGCTAAGAGGGACTGTTAGAAACTATACCAAGAAAGGCTCAATTTGAGTTTAGCCTTAGTCAAATTGAATAAATAAAATTTCCACATCAGCGAGACAACTTGGAGGCAGTTAACTAGTGTGACATGGCTCTTGTCACTCAGTTAGATCAACAAATTTGAGTTAGTGGGCTTGGAGTTCAATCATGCATGTTTTGATTCCTAAATTTTAGCAATCTAGTTCAGTTATGTTGTACTTAGTTAAATAAAATCTAACAATTAATAGAGTTAGTTGAAGATCAGTTGTTCAGTAAGACAAAAATCTAACTCAAATATCCATCAGTTAATTGATGAATCAATCCAAAATGGCTCATGCATGCATGGAATTATAATTCCTCAGATGGAGTGGAGGAATTAAGCCTAATGTAATGTAGAAATTTGAATAACTGATATATTATTCACCGAGATTCTCCTGATCACACACAATTTTAGCTTCATGCATAATACATAATCTCTTCTACCATTGATCATTAATTGCGGAAATAAAATCAATTGCATGCACACATTAAAACCACAAACAACCACACATATGAACACAGTATTTAATGGGAAAGCTTAAAGTTGAAAACCCTAACTATCTGTATATTATATGTCATGGAGATCATGTAACAATCATAATACAGAGCTCCTCACAAGCTCTCAGCACAACCTCGAATTGCTACACACTATCAAGCTAGATCTAGCAAAACACATGCTCCAATATTTTTCCACTTGATAGCCAGCCTCTATTGCGTAATCAATGCTATGGGATGGCTTCATTAAATAGATAAACCACCTGGCTTGTACTGCGCAATCCTCATGGGCTTCTCCACCTATCTGTGTGTTGCAAATAGCAACTGTATAGTCACAACTGATAGTTAACCTGCTCTTTCACCTATTTCTACACTGGTCTCCACTGAAACTGTCCATGCATTGAAGTTAACTGATGCATTCTTTAGTTGATTAATGAGTTTATAATTAGTGAATTAATTAATAATTAATTCACACCACTCTCACTAATTGCATCAATTAGTTAAACTGGATACAAATAGTTCAACTATGTTTAGATTAGTTAAACTGAACACAACTCCATTAACTCCCTCAATCAACTCCACCAAACTCTATCACATGAGTTCTAACTGAATTATCCATGCAATAGCTCCACTTAACCATCAAGAATAGCGTAATTCCTTCTGTCAGCTCCCGTGCCACATCTGTGCACTTAACTGAAGGAAGAAGAACCTTTCTTCAACATACCATTGATAAAATAAACAAAAGAACAGTTAGTCTTCCAGACTGAACCTTATATGAGCTTTGAAGAATCTATCATGGCAAGAATAGGAGAAGAAGGAGGAGAAGGAGAAGGAGAGATCTTTAATGGAGAAAACTTGCTATTTGGAGGAGGTAGAGGTAGAGGAGGAGATAGAGGAAGAGGTAGAGGAAATGCAGAAGGAGGTAGAGGTAGAAGGGGAATTGAAAGTTCTTTTGGATTCCCTATAGTAGATGAAGAGAAAAATGCTACCATGAATAATATCTCACCTTTTGTTCTTCCAAACTTTCATGGGTTAAAAAGTGAAGACCCTGAGACATTTGTATTTGAATTTGAGGTCTTGTTCAGAACTTATGAATATCTACAGGATGCTCAAAAGCTCAAATTATTTCCTTCAACATTGAAAGTAGCAGCCCTGAAATGGTTCATGAGTCTAATCACTAGGTCTATTGGGTCATGGAATGATATGAAGAGAGAATCTCTAGAAAGATATATGAACTATTGTATACCTGTTAACCATAAAGAGGAAGTGTTTAAAATGATGCAAAAGGAGGATGAAAATTTGGAGGATTTACTTGAAAGATTCAACTATAACATTAAGAGAGAAAAAATGGAAAATATAGATCAAGACACTCTAAAAGCTCTTTTGTTGAAAACAATTAGAGATGAATGGACATATATCCTTAATATGATGGGGAAAGGAGGCATATCTCAACTCCCATTGGTTGATATTGGGGAACTATGTATTAATCTCTCAAGAGGAAAATCAAAATTTTTGAAAGGACCAAGAGATCCTACTATTACTAGGGTAAACAAATCTGCATCTGGAATAGTAAGTAGGGCAGAAATGGGAAACATTCTTAATGATTCAAAATAGACATTTTATGGAGTCTTAGTGAACAAATAGACACCCTTAAGTTACAAAACGAGCAGAAAGCTGAAACTGATGCCTTGGATATTTTATGTCCAAAATGCAAAAAGAAACATGCTTTGAGGGAATGTACTCTTGATGCAAAATTCATAGAAACCTATGTGGTTTGTTCTAAAAATCATGAGACTAAGAATTGTCCCTCAATTCTTGGTCTTAAGGTTGTTTTCCAAGAAGAAACAAATCCTACAGAATCTCTTTGTTTTATCTCTAGAAGACCATGGCAGGGGCCAAAAGCTCAAGGGTTTAACAACCAAATGTATACTCAGCTCCCACCAAATTGGAATTCTTGGCAGCAACCTTGGCCCCAATCTCAATCTCAATCTCAACCTTGGGCTCAAGGTATGCAAAACCCATATGGAAGATTTTTTCAGTACTATCAATATCCTCCATCATATCCAAATTATCCTCCCCAACAAATTCCTCAACAACACCAACAACCTCTAGTCCAAAACCAAAATCCACAACTCTCACTACCATTTCCTCAGAGACCAAATTAGTTACCTGCCCAACCAGTACCAAACCCCAACAATAAAAATAATCAGAATCCTATATGATAGAAGGTCAACAATTTCTAACGTATATGATTACTCCTATAGATCTTAATGATCTTCAACTAAGGTCTGGTAGGATATTAGAAAAGAGGAAACCTTCTATAATTATTCAAGAAAAAGAAAATTATGAGGAAAATCCTCTACATCCCAATAAATTTTTTGAAGAGGAAGCAACTCTTCAAAACCAAAATTCTGAAAAAGAAAAGCAAAAAGAATCAATAAAATCAACTTCTGTCATAGAGAAACCATTAGTATCTACTTCTACACCTCCTTTTCCTGAGAGATTACAAATTGATAAAGGTGTAGAAAAACATATTATGTTGCCTAATTAGATTTCCTAGATGAATTGAGAAATATTTGTGTCAAAATTCCTTTTTTAGAAGCCATCAAGGAAATTCCAATCTTAGCAAAAACAATAAAGGAGTTGAGTATGAAGAAACCAGGAAGAAAAATTAGAGAAATAAAAAAAATCCAGCTTGTAGGAAAGATAACAGACATAATGATGGGAAAGATTGCAATTCAAAATATTTAGATCCTGGAAGTCTAGTAGTCAAAACACATATCAATGGAATTGAAATTCCAAATACATTGATTGATTTAGGAGCAGCAATAAACATCATGAGCAAACAGACCATGGAACAACTCAAGCTTCCTAATCTTCTTTATACACCTACATTACTACAGTTAGTAGATAGATCTGTAATCAAACCAGATGGTGTGTTGGAAGATATTTCAGTATCTCTAGATTCTTGGGAATATCCTATTGATTTTATGATATTAACCCCTAAGAACAACCTAGGAGGACATCCACTCATATTAGGAAGACCTTGGTTGGCTATAGCCGATGCTTTCATCAGCTGTAGATCTGGTGACATGTATATTTCTGATGGTAATTCAAATAAGAAATTCACTCTATATTCTCCAGCAAGAACAATCATAGAAATAGATGATAAGGAATGGATTGATGATGAAGAAAATATACAACCTCTCTTCACTATTTCAAATATCAGTGAAGATAGTCAAATCTTAAATACAATAGAAAATTACGAGTCATCTCCAAAGTATGAACATGATCAATTTCAAAAAAGATCTAATATTGAATACTTGTCATCTAGGCAGATGTCTATTTACTCTATGGAATGATTTGGTAGCTCTACAGTTGAAATTTTTCTAGGAAAAACTTTGAATAAAAACAGAAACTTGGAAAAATTACAACAAGAAAGGCTAATCAAAACATTGCAACAACATTCATCTGCATATGCATGGGAATACACTGACATGAAAGGAATTAGTCCTAATACTTGCATATATCACATCTACATTGAGGAGAATTGCAAACCTATTAGAAAACCTCAAAGAAGGATGAATCCAAATCTTAGGGAAATTGTGAAAGAAGAGTTGCATAAGTTGTTAAATGTAAACTTAATCTATCCAATTTCAAACAGTCAGTGGGTGTCTCCCTTGGTGATTGTACCCAAGAAAAATGGTAAATGGAGGGTATGCATTGATTACAAGGACTTGAATAAAGCTACTCTTAAAGATCATTTTCCTTTACCTTTTATAGATCAGGTATTAGATACATTAATGGGCAATAAATATTTCTCATTCTTGGATGGTTTCAGTGGTTATAATCAAATTCAGGTTGCACATGAAGATCAGGATAAAACCACATTCACCTATCCTTGGGGAACTTATGCCTACCGAGTACTTCCTTTTTGATTGTGCAATGCATCTGCAACATTCCAAAGGGCAGTACTAGGAATATTCTCTAATCTAATACATGATTGTGTAGAAGTATATATGGATGAATTTACAGTTTATGGGAATACATTTGAAAAGGCTTTAGAAAACTTGGAAAAGGTTCTTAAAAGATGTAAGGAAACAAACCTTTCACTAAGTCATGAGAAATGTTTCATGATGTTTATTGAAGGGATTTTTTTGGGACATCATATTTCAGGAGAAGGAATTAAAGTTGATAAATCAAAAGTTGAGGTCATCTCCTGGTTATCAGTTCCAAGCTTCCAAAAGGATGTTAGAAGTTTTCTAGGTTTCACAGGTTATTATAGAATATTTATAGAAAATTTCACCAAAATAGAATCCCCACTCTTCAAACTACTCACCAAATACTGTGAATTCAAATGGAATCCAGACTGCTAGTTAGCATTTGAAACCTTAAAAGAAAAAATATTTGAAGCACCCATCTTAAAAGGGCCTAACTGGAAACTACCTTTTCATATATCAATAGATGCTTCAGACACAGCTCTAGGAGCTATGTTAGGACAAAAATACCTGATCCCTTATGCCATATATTACATAAGTAAGAATTTAACTCCCCCAGAGTTGAATTATACTGTAACTGAAAAGGAATTCTTAGCTGTTTTTCATGCTATCAATAAGTTCAGACATTACATAACAAGCTATGAGACCTTTTTCATACAGATCACTTTGCAATTAGGTATTTAATGAAAAAATCTATTACTAATGGTAGAGTTACAAGATGGCTATTACTCTTGCAAGAATTTAACATCACTATTCTAGATAGGCTTGGAAAACAAAACACAGTTGCTGATTTCCTGTCTAGAATTCAAAATATTAAAGATAATACTCCAGTTGAAGATAAATTCCCTGATGAATATCTTTTTGCAGTAACTACTAGAACCCCTTGGTTTGTAGATATTGCCAATTACTTAGTTACAGGGAAATTACCTTCACATATGCATTCTAGAGAAAAAAGAAGAACCATTCAAATGAGTGCAAAATACTCATGGATCACTAATGAATTGTATAAGACAGGTCCAGATCTCATTATCAGGAGATGTGTTCGAGAAGATGAAATGCCTGAAATTCTTAAGGCATGTCATGATGAACCTTGTGGTGGAAATTTTGCTGACAAAATGACAACCTATAAAAATCCTTCATTTAGGATATTATTGGCCATCTATCTTCAAAGATGATAAAGAATATGTCAAAAGGTGTGACAGTTGTCAAAGAGTAGGGAAACCTTCTCCTTCAAATGAAATTCCTTTGCAACCCCAAGTACTTATTAAACCTTTTGAAAAATGGGCCTTGGATTTTTTTGGACCTATTAATCCTCCATCTAAACAAAAAATTATATTTTGGTATGCACTGATTATGTCACTAAATGGGTAGAGGCTAAAGCACTATCTTTTGCTAATGAAAGTTCTGTAGTTAGTTTTCTCTTTGAGGATATCTTCACTCATTTTAGTGTTCCAAGAGAAATTGTAACAGATCAGGTCACTTAATTTACATCAAAGATGGTGCAGAAGATGGTAGAAGATTACAAAATCAAGCACATGAAGTCTACTCCTTATCATCCACAAGAAAATGGTTAAGTTGAATCTACCAATAAGGTGCTCGAAGGGATTCTCAGTAAGATTGTTCATCTACACAGAAGAGATTGGGTAGAAAGGCTTCCTAAAGCCTTATGGGCGTATAGAACTACATGGAGAAACATAACATGACACACTCCCTATGAACTTGTTTATGGGAAACAAGTCCTATATCCTATAGAATTTCAGATCCAGACCTTCAAGATGGCAGTTCAATTGGGACTTGATTTATCAGAAGCATAGAAGCATAGACTGGAGCAACTCAATGAATTAGATGAAATCAGACAAGATGCAGTCCAAAAAACTAGTATAGTCTAGCAGCAAAGGACTAAATGGCATGACAAGTACATCAAAGAGAAAAATTTTCAAGAAGGGGATTGGGCACTCTTGTTTGACTCAAAATTCAAGGATTTTCAAAGAAAGTTTCAGACTCATTGGCTTGGGCCATATGAGATTGAAAAAGTATTTGATAATGGAGCAGTAAGGATCATAACAATAGATGAAGAAAAGGTATCTCTTCTTGTGAATGGTAATAGGTTGAAAGTATATCATAAACCACTTTCAAAAGAAGAGTTTGTCAAGAAATTTCAAGATAATGTTGTGAAACCAGCTCCAAAAATACAAGAAAATAGATATCAACGCCTTAAAAATAAGCCACTTCGAGGGGGAAACCTCCAATACATTACATGAATGAACAATTCTTGGATGATACAAATTACAAAACCTCCTTTCTATATATAGGAGTCCATGGGGCCACAATGTAATCCTAGCTGACCTAACAATAATAATTTAAGGGCACAATAATAACAAAATGGGGGTTACAAGGGTACAATAATAACAATAAAGGGGTTACACTAACAACAATAAGGTACTATACTAGTAATGTAGGGACCTAACATGCCCCTCTCCTTCAAAAGAGTGTTGTCCTCAATTCTTGAGTAGCTCTAGGTGCTTCTGTATAAAATTCTCATCCTCCCATGTTGAATCTTCAGTGGGTAAGTTCTTCCACTTGATGAGATACTCTGAAATTGATCGGTTCCATAGTTG
Source organism: Pinus albicaulis (assembly GCA_034641835.2). Lineage (NCBI taxonomy): Eukaryota > Viridiplantae > Streptophyta > Pinopsida > Pinales > Pinaceae > Pinus > Pinus albicaulis. The sequence goes on from CM076578.1 coordinate 2,000,642,292, forward strand.
TCGAGTTCTTGTTTCCGTGGCCGCTCCAGGTTCCAATATGATTTTTCCTTCCTCATCAAGTTTTGGTAATATTGTTTGAACTGGAATATTTTCACCTATAACCTTTAAGCATGAAACATGGAAAACTGGATGCACTCGTGAAGAAGCATGAAGCTCCAATTTGTATGCCATAGTACCAATAGTTTGCAACACCTTGTAAGGACCATAGTACTTTGGCGATAATTTATTATCCTTCTTAGCTTACTTGAGGGACATTTGTTTGTATGGTTGTAGCCATAGAATTACCCAGTCTCCCACATCAAAACTTCTCTCATTGTGATGTTGATATGCCTGTTGTTTCATTCGATTTTGTGCCAAATTTAGGTTGTCCTTTAAGAGTTGGAGAACTTCTTGTTGATGCTCGATGTGATCTTCCACTGCTTGAACCTTCGAATTTTCTCTTAAATATGATGTGATGGATGGTGGATGACATCCATAAAGTGCCATAAATGGGGTCATTTTTACTGTAGTATGGAAGAAAGTGTTATACCACCATTGAGCGAAAGGTAACCACTTGACCCATTGTGTTTCTTTATCAGATACAAAACAACACAGATATCCTTTGAAACATTTATTTAATATCTCGGTTTGACCATCGGAATGAGGATGATAAGATGAGCTATGAGCTAATTGACTCCCCAAACAAGAAAATAACTTCGTCCAAAAATTTCCAGTAAAAATGGGATCTTTGTTGCTCACAATAACCATTGGGTTTCCATGTAGCTTTTGAATTGTGTCCATAAATGTAGTAGCAACTATACTTGCTTTAAATGGATGAGATAATGCACAAAAGTGTGCATACTTGGTAAGTCTATCAACTACCACCATGATTACACTCTTTCCTTCGGACTTAGGTAAACCTGTGATAAAATCCATTGAAATCTCCTCCCAACGTTGACTTGGAATGAATAAAGGTTGTAGAAGTCTCGGGGTATTAATTGTCTCAACTTTATTTTGCTGGCAAACCAAACATTCCACCACAAACTTTTGAATATCAGATTTAAGGCCATCCCAAAAAAATTCTTTCTTCACCCTGTGGTAAGTTTTTAAAAATCCAGAGTGTCCTTCTAAAGGAGAAGTGTGCAATTCCAAAAGAATCTTTTCTTTTAGTTGGGAATTATTACAAAGATATAAGTGATCTTTGTACCATAAGGAATAATTTTTCCAACTAAATGTATCGGATGTACTAGGATCTTCCTGCAACTTTTGAATGAGTGTCCACACTTCTTCATCCTTCTTCCATTCATCCCTTTCTTCGGTTATCCAATTTGGTTGGATAGTAGAAATGGCACAAAGAAATGCTTCCACCTCTTCATTCTTTCTTAAGAGTGCATCTGGAATAAAATTTAGCTTCCCTTTTTTTGTAGATTATTTGAAAGTCATAACCCAACATCTTTGTGACCCATTTTTCTGCTCTTCTAAAGATAGTCTTTGTTCCAAAAAGTCTTTAAGACTATCATGATCAGTTTTTACCTTGAAGTGTATTTATTGAAATTAAGTTGTATTTCTTGTGCATTACAATATTGCTAACATTTCCTGTCGTAAATGATTTCTCATGCCTTTGATTGGACGACTTTCAAAAGAAATGGGTCTTCTTTCATTCATTAAAACAACACCAATTCCATTTCCCGAGGCATCACATTCCACAATAAAGGTTTTGTGAAGTTTGGCGTAGCTAAGACCGGTGCTTGGCACATTTCCTTTTTAAGATGTTCAAATGCCTTAGTTGCTTCTGGAGTCCAAGAAAATGCATCTTTCTTTAGTAATGTTGTTAGAGATGTTGTAATTCTCCCATAGTGTAAAGTACTGATAATACCACATTTCTTGAAAATCCTCACCATTTACATTGTAGAGGGACTTTCCATTCCTTAATGGCTTTAATTTTGTTAGGGTCTACCTTAACACCCTCATGAGCTACAATGTATTCTCTTTCACATACACTCCAAAACATTGGGATGTTTTTTATATATTTCTTCTCTGCAATAGTTTAGGCATACATTAGCATGTTGAACATGATCCTTCCAAGACTTGTTGTAGAGTAGTATATCATCAAAAAATACTAGCACAAATTTTCTAAGGAAGGGTTTGAAAATGGAATTCATCAACCCTTGAAATGTAGAAGGTGCATTGGTAAGGCCAAAAGGCATGACCAAAAACTCATAATGACCCTCATGAGTTCGAAATGTTGTTTTTAGAATATCTTCAGTCTTCATTCTAATTTGATGATATCCTGAATGAAGATCCAACTTGGTAAAATAAATTGCTCCATGTAATTCATCCAATAATTCATCAATCACAGGAATGGGAAATTTATATTTAATGGTGAACTTATTGAGCTCCCTATAATCCAGACACATGTGCCATGGTCCGTCCCTCTTGTGTACCAATACCATAGGAGAAGATAAAGAACTTTGACTAGGTTGAATTATACCAGCCTCTAACATTTCTGCAATCATACATTCAATTTCTCTCTTTTGGACATAAGGATATCTATAAGGTCTGATGTTTGGAGGAACACTTCCTGGAATCAAATGAATAGCATGATCATGATCACGATTAGGTGGGAGTCCTTTGGGTGTTTCAAGCACCTTGGAATGATTGTCCAAGACTTTTTGGAGATATAAAGAAATAGATGATTTTGATGTTGGAACTTCTAGTGAGCATAGTTGTGCAATTACACCTCGTTGTTCTTTCTTTAGAAGATTTTTCATGACATTAGAGCTTATTATCTTTCCCGGCTTCTCCGCAATACCCCATAATTCGACTTCCTTTCCTTCTGAAAAAAATTTCAAGAAAAGTTCTTGAAAATTAAAAGCTATCGTCTCCAAAGATTGTAACCAATGTACTCCTAGTACAACATCAGCACCTCCCATAGGAATGGAAAGCATTGGACTATTCAATACATATTACCCCATGGTTAGCTTTATATTATGGCATTTTCCAAAGCAATTTATAGTTCCTCCATTTGCAACCATCACTTGACATTCTGGTGTTGGGTATAGGAAAAAATTCAATTCCTTGGCTACCTTACAATGAATAAAATTATGGGTACTACATGAATCAATCAACACTATTACCTTTTTCTTCTTGATATGTCCTTCTACCTTGAGAGTTTGAGGAGTGGTAATTCCTGCCAATGCATTACATGATATGGTCGGACTCATTTCTTCTTCTTCTAGGGTTGGTTCATGGTGTATACCCTCTTCTTTTGAAGATTATTGTTCATTTTCTTCTTCCTCTTCACAATCTATGTAAAATAATTTCTTCTCAGCACACTTATGACCTTTAGTGTATTTTCTATCATAACTGTAGCAAAGCCCTTTTGCTCTTTTTTCTTCCAATTGTTGTGGTGTCAACCTTGTAGGTTGTGCAAATCTAGGAGTAACAACACTTCCCTCTTTATAGAAGTGAGTGGTAGGCTTCCTTGTTGCCATAATTTTACATTCAATTTTTCTGGCCAGCCTAAATGCCTTCTCCAATGAATCAGGTTCCAAAACGTGAACTTCATGTTGGATGTTATCCTTTAAAGTACCTATGAAGAGATCAATCCTGTGTTCCTCTGAAATATCAGTTACCCTTATGTTCAATTTTTGGAAGTCCTCAATGTGCTCCCCCACTGAACCTTTTTGTTTGAGATTTATCAATTGGCTAAAGAAGGTGTTGCTCTTCGTATCCTCATAATGCGCTATCATTTCCTCCGTAAAAATTGACCAAGTGACAATTTTTTTACGGGAGAAAAGCCATCGATACAATACAAATGTATTTTGTTCTAAATGTAAAGTTGCAATGCGTACCTTTTGTGTGTTTTGCACATTATTGAGATCAAAATATTGCTCCATCTATAGTATCCATGTTATAGGATCCTTTCCATCAAATTTCCTCATATCCATTTTTGGAATATGGTGGTTCTTCCCTCCAACATTAGAGTTTATGAAATCAAGATTAACATTTATTTTGTTCTCATCATGAGTTTCCTCTACTATCTTTTCACCATTAGGAAAAATTTCTTGTATCAACTTTGCCAAACCTTCTATGTCTACTTTTAGATCATTCTTCATGTTTTCCATGTTGGTTTTCATTTTTTCATCGATCTTAGCTTCCCTTTCATCCATCTTAGCTTCCATGCCCACTTCTATGCCATTCATCTTAGCTTCCAAACCATTCATCTTAGCTTCCACGCCTTTCTTCAGACCATCCATCTTAGTTTCCACGCCTTTCTTCAAAAATTCCATTTCATTTTTTGTTGCTCTTTGTGAGAGAGAAATTTGTTGCACTTGCTCTTGTAAGTTTGATATGTCATGTTGCCATTCTTCGTCTTCATGAGTCATAGTAGAGCCTTCTAAAGGCTAATGGGTGTTGAATTATTTTTAGGGGCCATTTTAGAATCCAATACTGATATCTATTCTACAATATGCCCTTGGAATCAATTCAACTTGATTCTTCAAACAAGACTTATGCAATTCGGAAAAAACAATACACACCTTTTACTTGCCTTTTAGGAGCTTGATATTGAAATTGAATTATCTCTATAATTGCGGATCCTAAATATCTGAAATTCAGCCTTGTAGTAGCCCTCTGAAGCTTCTTTCAAATACCACATGTCTGATCTGATTTGGATTCTTCAAGGAAAATTTATGTATAATCACCCACAATGACCCAATTATGGACTTGTTCAGTAGAGTGAACTTGTATGACTTGCCACGTGTCACTGTTTCCTCCTTTGGCTCTGAAATTGATAAACAAAAAACTACAGTTTGTTTAATTGCGGCCACTTTTGACAGAATTCCAATCCGATGCTCAAAGAGAGAGCTATGAATATTTTTCCACAATCACCTTTTTGAGATGAAATTCAGAAGCCTGAAAAAGCCCTAACTTCCACAGATCATATCTCTGACAATATTGTAAACCAAGATCTGAAAGTTTGCGATGTTGTTCCTCAGGATTTTGGCTTCCCACTCTAAATATTTCAGCTTTTGAACCCTCGTAGAAAAAGAGTTATAGCGAAAATTCCACGATGACCTGTTTAGGTCAAATTCAGGAGCCTGCAAAATGATCTAACTTCCACAGATTATATCTCCCAAAATGTTACGAACCAAGCTCTAAAATTTTGTGATGATGTTCCTCAGGATTTTTGCTTTGCACAATAAAAATTTCAGCTTCTGAACCTTCGTAGAAAAAAAGTTATAGAGACAATTCCACGACGACCTGTTTGGAGCAGCGAAACCTTAGAATCCAAAGCTCCGATACCAAATGTTGTGAAACTAGCTCCAAAAATAGAAGAAAAGAGATATCAACACCTTAGAAATAAGCCAATTTGAGGGGGAAACCTCCAATACATTACATGAATGAACAATTCTTGGATGATACAAATCATAAAACCTCCTTTCTATATATAGGAGTCCATGGGGCCACAATGTAATCCTAGTGGGGCCACAATGTAATCCTAGCCAACCTAACAATAACAATTTCAGGGCACAATAATAACAATATAGGGGTTACAGGGGTACAATAATAACAATAAGGGGTTTACACTAACAACAATAAGGGACTATACTAGTAATATAGGGACCTAACAACAATAGATGAAGAAAATGTATCTCTTCTTGTGAATGGTCATAGGTTGAAAGTATATCATAAAACACTTTCAAAAGAAGAGTTTGTCAAGAAATTTCAAGATAATGTTGATATGGAGTTAGTGAAGAAGAATTCATCTTCTTCACTAACTTAGCTTTTATTTTTCCTATATCAGTTAAAAAAAAATAAAAAATATAAAAATAATAATAATAATAATAAATAAATAAAAATAAAAATGTATAAGTATGAAAATCAATCAATGATTGGCATACTTATACAGAAAATACAGGGTGAAAATCATATCTCTCTGACACCCTATATTTTCCATTTTCCTTTCTGTAATAAAGTAGTGAAAACTACACTTCATAGTTGCAGTTCATAGTCTGCAAATTCAGTTTTATTCATCTCACTCCATTGTTATATCATTTTTCATAACCATATCATATTCATTCCATGTTTATTCCATATTTTTCATTCATTCCATTCGTATGCAAAAAGGAAAAAAATATATATACTCTGTTCTGCAGCTCATCCTATTCTGCAACTAATTTGATTCTGCAGCCATTTCAAATATTGACATGATAATTGCAAAAAGGGGACTAAAAGATTATGTTTTGAAGGACACCATGCTACAAAGAAAAGCTAAGGAACAACATCAAGCAACAACAAACAACAAGGTCAAATTTTGAGGTAAAGTGTAGAAATTTATTTTAATAGCAAAAACTTAAAACATGAAATATATATATTGTGTAGAATCATATGTTTCTTTGTAACCTATCATTTGAATTTATTAATCCTCATCATAATATATCTTGACCATATCCCTCATATAACATTCCATAACAGTCCATCATTAAAAGCCCTTGATTGATGACTAATGGTCATGATCATGATGTAACCTAATTGTCCACGTCTCTTCAAGACCGTATCACTTACTTATTCCCTACAGCTCACCATAAACCCTCCATCAAATTCATAACTCATTTCATTTGTACCAATTCCACAGCTCTTTCATCTCCATCTTCTCTTCAGCCAATTCATTTCCACACCACAGAGAGGTAATTTTGAAGGTTGAAGGCATTTTGCAAAGAAGGAAGATGGGTTTGATTGTCAAAACAAAGCTAGTGGGGGTCAAATACATGGAGGGATATCCACAGGTTAAAGAGCTACTACAACAAGCTGGATGGTTGAAGTTTATAGAAAAGTTTGATGGCTTTCATAAGGAAATTACCAAATCATTTACCAGATCTTTTTATGGGATTGAGGTGGAGATTGGGGACATCAAATTCACAATAATAGAGTCATTCTTGGCTGAAGCAAAGGAAATCCGGAGGCATGGAGAGCGGTGGTTCAAGAACAAATAATTTCACAATGAGTCATGGAAGGTGATACTTAAAAACCCAGGTATGGATGTTTCAATCTTTAGAAAGGGAATTCCAAGTACTGCTCTGAAAATTAAATGGAGAAATATGCTGTTGATTTTGAAAAAATTCATAACTTGTGAGGGAAGGTATGGAACCATGTATGTTTATCACATCAAATTATTAATGAATTTTCTAGAAAATGGTGAGATCAACCTACCTTTCTTTCTGCTCAATAGTCTAAGGAGAATGGCTTCGAATGTACAGAAGAGAATCCAATCTATATAAACCACTATGCATCATCATGGCGTAGTAAAAATGTTGATTGAATTTTGTTTAGGGAGCATAGGAGACAATGGGGAAGATTTCCTTGTTAGGAATCATTTTCAAGAACAACCAGAATCACCACCCAAGGAAGAAAATGTCAGGAGAAGTAAAAGGAAGAAAACTAGTGTAATTATTGAAGATAGACCTAAAAATTCACCTCCAAAGGATATTGAAAAACTAATTTTTGAGGAACTGATAGAAATTAGGAAAAAAATTAAGGCCAGAGGGAAGAAAAAGAAAGAGAATGAGGCTGTAAATGAAAGAAATGAAAGTCCTCGAAAACTGAGAAGGAGTTCTAGACTCTGAGGCACTGTGAAGAGGAAATTGTCTAATGAAACAGAACTCATAAATATAGAAGAAGAAACTCTAGTTCCATCACCAATTGTTAATTCTCTTGAGTACAGCCCTCAAAATTCTCCTACTTATCATTTTGAAGAAGGCCCCGGTAGAAGATCTCCTGGTATAGACCCAGTTCAGCAGCAGATATATGATTATGTGGGGTCATTGGAAAAAAATGCCTCAATGAACCAAGAAACACCTGTCAATCCACAAGAACCTCTGATTGAAACTCTTAAGCAAGATAATTATGAGTAAGAGACATTTAACAGGCACATCAAGAATGAGAATGAGATCTTGAAGGAACAAATCAAGTTGAAAAAGATAATGCATGATGATACTACTCTGCAGCTAGGGCTATTGCACAAGGAAAATAAGAGATTGAAAAAGAAGAACAAAAGGTTGAACAGAGCAATCATAAACCTTAGATTGAAACTTCTCATGAAAAATACAAGGATGAAATTAACTTCAAAGGGGAACAAAAGGATAAGGTTGGATGTTCTAGCTGAAGTATCTGAGCATATGCAGCAAAAGGAAGAACTCATAATTTTGGCAAAGTTGCATGAGGACATGCAATGATTTGGCAGTCGGGGTATGTTGAGCCTCATGATTACCCTCTTCTTTATAGTTTTTCTCATGACATTTCACCACTTTTCCATTAGTTCATAAACCCTAATCAGTAAGAATTCCAAGGTTTTGTCTCAAGGATACATTTAAATGATTGTCATATTGCATTTTCATGATTTTGATATTTTGATAAGTTTTTGCAAATTAGCTACAGAATGCAGCCTATTCTGTAGCTGACTGTGCATTCCGCAGCTACTCTTATGGTTCACTAGGTTCCGGGTGTCATATGAGGAAGCAAGCTACATGGGTGTTTCTAGAATCCTTCCAACATGGATTCTATCCTACTCATTTGATCCAAATCGACATATGGAGGTGCCTAAACCTACGGTCAAAGTTACAAGTCAAAGAATGCTACCTACAACAATAGAACTCCTGATTTGCTCTTTAAGGCAAATCATGAGTCCAATAGTCCTATTTTGATTTTCATTCAAGACAGAAAACTGTAGCTAATTTAGCTCACAATTAGTTATGTAATTCCTCTTTAAATGGTGGTTCTATGGATCCGAGAGATAGTTAAGTTAAGTTTCAGTAAAGTTCATATTTGCAAGTGAATACTCTGTTTTCCAAGACTCTGTTTCAATAAAGAAGTTCAATTATCAAATGCTAGTTTGATTGCACTTTTGACAAGCTAGGAGTCAACCAACTTAGTAGCAGAGGGCCCCTATTGCTAAAGGAGGTTTTTATTATGCTTTCTAGTTAGATTTCTTTCATTCTATTTAGTCATTTCTGTTTATGCTTCATTTCCATTTTTTAATATTTTAATGATAGATTGCAGCTGTGCAGACTTGTCTTCCAAAACGTTTCAAGAAGATAGAAATTATGTTTTCCATATTGAAATATAGATTGAAGTGCTGGAAACCATGGTTGCTTAGTTTACTGTCTTGCCTTTCCACTTCTATAGAGTAGATTTGCCAATTGTTGTAACAAATTAATATTCATAAAAAAGCCATTTCCAATACAACAAATCTATATTAATGGTTACATGTTTCATGTGTGGAGTAGTTGAATTTATTTGTTGTCATTTTCTTGCTAATAATTAGAGGCATAGTTGATTTCTCCAAAGACACTTCAAGAGGTTAAGAGCTTCACATTTGAGTGATACTGATAAGTCAATTATACATCTATTTAGTCTTAGTTAGTCCTTGCATGTTTTTACTCTTAAGACCCTCATTTAACTGCAACAATAATCTTTCTAAAAACCACTCCACAAATAAATCCATTTGAACATATTTAGAGAGGATGGTTGAATGATTAAATGTAATGCAACTTCTGGGTTATTTACGAAGTTTTCTTAGTGCTTTAATTTAAAACAGATGTAATTAGCTTGCTCAGACATTACTTCAAAGAAGGTCACTCTTTACAGTTGAATAATTGGAGTAAGTTAGACACATCTTAGATGCTTTCGTTTGAATTCTTTGTCCTATGCTCTATAGCCTTGGCATGCTAAAATAGATCCATGGATTAGGATTAACCAATCAAATAGATAAATTCTTTGATGTTCAAATTAGGTCTTAAACTAGCTCTTCGCTTTAGGATTGATTTTATGAAAATTAGATTAGTTTTAGTACACTTCCTTTTCTTCCTTCTAAATTAAAATTAGATTAACTTAAATATTTTCATAATTCTAGGATTAGTCATCTCAAGAACTTAAAGAACAAAACCCCATAAAAACAATATAAAAAAACAAATAGAACAAAGTAAGAAATAGGTTGCTTAGGCACATATAGTGCAACACACTTCATCAGTTTACTAGCCGTAGTTGATAATTAATGAAAGAAATTTAGGAACACTAAATTGACTAAACAATATCCTTTTATCTTATTTCCTTATCGTGAAAGGTGTCTTTGTTATACTTCCCCAATGTACACCCTTTACATGTATCTCGCTGCTCAAGTGCACCCTTTAGAAGTCCTGTAGAAATCTATTGCATGATCTTCAAAGCATCATGGTGTAGATGGACCAACCTTATATGCCATAACTCACCGATGTTTCGTCTCACCACCTTCTTTGCTTTTGTGCTCAAGGAAGCATAATATTATACATCCAATTTGTAGAGGTTCTTTACTTGAACCCCAATATTTTGACCTTTCTTGTGGCTTTGTGACGAATGAATTCCTTTCTTTCATTGAATATCACATCATAGCCATGGGCTTCCAACATAGCAACATAAACCAAATTATTCTTTAAACCAGGAACATACATGACATATTTTAATGTGAGAGGATTACATGACTACCTCTGAAAGGTAACTATACCTACACAAGTAGTGTTATAACTCTCGTAATCTCCTATCTCGATGTGCATCTGGAGATAATTCTCCTCCAAGCTATTGAATAATTCTTTGTTGTTGGTCGTATGGAATGAAGCTACATTATCTAAGTAGCACATAAAACCTATCACCAATGATACCATGCATGTGATGAGGATGAAATCCAACTCGAACTGTGAAGCAAGTGCTTCACCTGTCGCTCCTCCTGAGGACTTCCTATTGGTCTTCTTGTGTAGACATTTTGTAGCATAATGTCCAAGACCATGACAATGAAAACATTTTACCTTTGAAAAGTATCATTTCTTGCCCGCCTGACTGGAATTTGATTTGGAATGGGACGCCTCAGTTTCCCTTTATTTTCCTTTCTAGGCAAGGCACAATTATCCTCGTCATAAGCCTCTGATGAGGATCCATTTCTGGTGTTTCACCGAATCTCTTCTTGTACCAAGTCAGACCACAATCGTTCCTACTATGGTAGCTTCTCCCTGCCAATCACTGAGTCTTGGTAGCTATGTCAGCTCTTGGGAAAGCCTAGAAGTGCTAGGCTCACCAAATAATCCTCGAAAAATGTTATGCCAACACTTCCAAGCTCATCACGACATTGAGTGAACTTTGTCAAGTATTTTGGAATCGTGTCGCCCTTCTCCATCTTGATATTTTTGAGATTTTCCTTTAGCGATAGCTTCCTGTGGTCGTTGCTATTCTAAAATAGATATGTCAGGGCTTTCCACATAGCATATGGATTTGAAGTTCCATGGAGGTTTGAGACAATATGATATCAAACTCCTTCTAACAATATCATTATCGCCTTTGCTACATTCTTCTTCCATGCATCAAGAAGTTGAGCATCTGTTGCTACGGGCTGAGGAATATCGTTGTCTATGAATTCATTCAGTCCATTTTCCTCTAGTACTGACTCCATATTGTTGTTCCATGCTATGTAATTTGAATTTCTCTCAAGAGAATATTCTTGTCTCAAGCGAGTGAAATACATCTTGATCTGTTGTTGGTCCTAAAGAATAAATATGCAAATTCAATGTACTTGTTAAAAAAAATTCTAGTTCTTCTCTTCTATTGTGATTCCTTATCTGATACCATAAAGAAATATATAAATATATTCAACTGATCTTGTAATAAAATTAAACAAAATACTGAATCAATTCTACAAATTTTGGAAACCAACTTCGATCGCACAATCACATATACAAGGAAGAGAAAGAATTATCCATCACACAACGCAAGATGTATCTGGGGAAAACCTCAAATAAAAACCATGCTATATAAATATTTAATAAATTAAAGAACATGAAACAAGACAATGCTATTTCCCTTCCTGAGAAACCTCTGTGCTCTACTGACTATCTCACTCTAATCCTGTTCTGATCTAAGAATGTTTGGTCCAATATTTAACCACTTGCTTGCCTCTTCCCGATGAGACTCTATCACACATTCCTAGGATAATTGAGCCCCTACTAATTAGGAAATTACTAATTAATTATTTTTTAATACATCCAAGGCTTCCTTATGACCTCATGTAGGACCTGTACAATTTTCTAATTATACAACTAATATTTATCTTCCCTTTAACCCCAATCTCAACTTGGCTTCCATAGAAATGACATGAAACAACTATTTATAGTGAATTATCAATTAATTTATTGATCACTACATGTGAATTAAATCATATTTAATTCACTGGACGTATCACTAGCTCATCTCTCAGTTAGAACTAGTTAAACCAATTTTAACTCAAATACTTGAGTTAACTAATTATAGCTCAAAAATAACTCAACCAGGGCTCCTAAAAAGTAGGAGACACCCTACATGCCTCTAGTTTTACCTCCAACTAAAATTGTCCGAGATAAATAAATCTTCCTGACTTAGTTAAAACTTACAAGCTTTCATGTGATGGAATTACAAACTACTTCTAATTTAATTAAGGGAAAATTAATTCAAAAGCCCCCTTGGGGTGCCATTTCAACAATGAGTTGTTAGGATGCAAATTTACGGAGACATAGTACAGGGAAGATCGAGAAGAACCAATGAGAATAATTCTTAATGGAGGCTAGAATTTTGATAGTGGGAAGATCAATGAGCCAATGTTTAGTGAAACAAAAATGAGTTATGATCATTGATATTGGTATATTGAGGAGTGGAGATATTTCCCACAAGCAGATCGAGACTCATAGGGAGTCTAGTTTCAAAGGGAGAAACCCTATGGAAGCTAGTACTTCAGGATATGGGGATATCAGACTCATTATTGTAGTGGTTGTAGCAACAGTGTGGAAGCATAAACATTATAGTAGCAACAACAATATGAGTAGATCATATTTCTCCATGCATTCGGCTATACCTCCAGGAGTGAGGTGGGGCGATGTAGAACCTTAGCCCCGGAGTTGCAGAGATTTGGGAAGGGTCCATTGAGGCATTATCCTCATGGATCATTACCTTGCTATGGGGGCCCACAATATTGAGTATCAGGAGGATTAGAGTTACTCAAATACTGAGGAATGCTTAGGAGTGTTGACAAAAAAGCAGGAGGCTCTGTAACAAAGTTAGAAACAACACATTTTTTATCGTAGGAAGTTGCAAACAAAGTTGATTCAACTTTTTTTATGCTTCTCGGTTGTAGATGTTGCAGTAGTAGAAAAAATAGTGAGAGGTGTTGAATGTAGTACATTCAACATGTGCCAGATATTTATGGTTGATAATCCCTTTCTTGTTGAGACGGAGTGTTGAAAAATGTAGCAACAAATTCTCAATTTGATTTTTCCTTGATTAAATTGAGAAAAAATAGAATTTCCACATCAGCAAACAACTTGGATGCAGTTAAATTGTGTGACATGTATCTTGTCACTTATTTATCTCACTAAATTAGAGTTAGAGGACTTGGAGCTTATTTTGCATGTGTTGATTGCTAATTTATAGCAATCCAATTGAGTTAGCTTCAGTTGTATGCAATTATACTAGTTCCAATTGTTTATAGAACATGATCAGTTGAGTAGTGGGACAACAGTCTAACTCAAAGATCATCCAGTTAACTGATGCATGCAACTAAATTTTCCCATGCATGCAAATAATTTGAGTTCCCCAGATGTGGTGGAGATTCCAACGCAGTATACAAATAATTATATACTATATTGGTGTATAGTTTATTGTATCAGTCAGATGATTAGCCTTGGGAGTTCACAATCATTTTGGACGAATTTCATAAATAATAGGGGCCTAATTCCTCAATATTTTCCTAAGGAAATAGGGGCTCAAGCAGAGGCATAAATTGACTGAGTTTGGGTAAGAGCTTCTTAGCGAGCAAAGAGATATGTTATTCACTTGCAGGTTGTGCTCAGTTGAGAAAACCAATTGTTATACATCTCTATTAATCATATTAATGCAAGTAGGCATTGGGGTTTGTTAGTGTCAGTATTTGTATACTTACACCAGGGATCAAAACACATTTTTCATGTACATCTTAGGTGTCCCACTTTGAAATTTTCAATCATTCCATTAGGTTATGATATAAAATTGTTCCACTGGTGGTGGTCCTTGTCAAGTGTCCCATTTTCCTTCACAAGTATATATCTTTTGACCCTCTTCCATGTTTCCATCAGGATGAAGCAAGTCTTATTTAATTCACTTTTTAGTCAAAGTCACTCATTAAGTCAGTTTCTTTCATTTTCATTAGGTCACTAGGGTTTCATTAGGTCAAATCATTGCATTGTCTCATTTTCAATAAAGGGCAGCAGAAGGTGTGAAGATGACTTAGAACAAACTCATGATTTGCTTCAGTCAGGTTTTCCATGTAAAGTTACATTTCATTTTGTAAGTTTTCATCTCAAAAATCACATTTTTGAGATAAAAACAGAGGTATTTGATCATTCATAATTTTATGTAATTTTAAGTCATTATATGTAATAAAACCCTAAAAAAACTGCTTATTCCTAGCTAAAGACATTTGATGAAGAAATACAAAGGCCATGTCAGTCATCCAAAGCATCAAAAAGTATTTTGAAAGGTTAATGAGAAGAAATAAGTGTGGGTCCAAATAATTCAAAATCCAAAAGTCATTCAAAGTATAAAAGCCCATTTTCCAAAAGAAATCCTCATGTGTTCATGTGTCAAGGAGAAAAACACGATTTTGGAGCAGAATTGGTTCAAGCAAGGAAAAAATTGTAGAAATTGGGCGGTGCTATGCATAGAGAATTTTTTCTAGTGTAAATTTACATGGCGATGCACATAGAAAGAGGGCGTTGCTCACCTTGGTAAGGCACTGCGCACAGGGCTAAAACTCTCCAAAACTCCTCCAAACACCTCAATTTTGCTTCTTCACCTCCAAAACAAGTAATTGAGCACTTGTAACCCCCTATTTCTCCATTTTAAGCTTGTGTGTGTGTTTCATGTTGGCTAAAATTGCAAGGAAACCCAAGTTTTCCTTTACCTCTCACAAAATCCCCATTCCCCTCACAAACTTTCCAAAACCCTCCTTGTCCCAATTGATTGTCCCTAAACCCTAATGCATCACCCCATACTTCTAAAAAACACTAAAATTATCCCTACATCCCCATACCTAAGCCCCTTTACTCTTTTCCATTAAAACCCCAATTTCTAGGAATTTTAGTATTTTTCCTAGATTTCCCCCCTACCTTTGACCTGTAATAAAATTCTCATTTTCACCTCCCTTCATATTTTTGCCTCCCATCACCTCACAAAGTTTCTTAACCCTTTTCCCTATCTCCCTTAATTTTTTTGACCCTATCCGTATCTCGTAAAGCCCTCATTTCATCATTTCCTTCCTTGCTCCCATTCTCTTCACTCCCTTATTCACTCTCCTTTTCATTCCTCTTCCCTAGGGTTTTCAAAGTGCCAAAGAAAACAAGCATGGAGAGAGAGGACATAGATTGCAGAGAGGAGGAACACAGTGATGATGAATTTGAGGAAGATGAGATTGTACAGTAAAAAATGCCACACAAGGGAGGCAGAATCATCAGATTAGAGCCAGAAAACCTTAGAGAGCTAGAGACTTCACCTTTAGCTATGTCTTGTTTCATATATGTCAGGTGCTATGAGTTTTGTGAAAAGGTGGAAAGAGTTCATCATCACCCTGAGTTGACTAGGATTTTCATATTGAACCTCCATGATAACCGGGTAACTCTCATAGGTGTAACCTTTTCCATTTCCACTTCTATTATTGTTGATGCTAATGGGATTCCAAATGTAGGGGAGACGTGGTACAAGGCACAGGACCTGGGTGATCACTATTTTGATCCTTACCTCAAGACCAGGTACAAGAATGAAAAAATAAAGTTTTCCCCTTCAGTTTCCTCCTCAACAAGTATGCACCGATGATGAAGATTATCATGAGATACTTCACTTGTGAGGGAAGATTCTCCAGATTGTACACATATCATATGAGGATGCTCATTCATTTAACTAGGGTGAGGATGTTTAACATCCCATATTTCTTTCTCTGGAACATTGACAAGATGGCATACTTGGTGTCAAAGAAAGAATATCATCAGTAGATGAAAAACCTCTATCATCACTCCCTCATCAAACTCATTGTGCTTCATCATCTCAATCTACTCAACATCTCTTGGGATACCTTAATTTCCAATGACATATTCACAAATCCCCAAATTCCTCCACCAATGCCACAAGAGAAACATCTACTAGACCTAGAGCAACAAAGTGAAAGAAGCATAAAGTCAAAACACCTAGGCCAGTCAAAGAATGCAGTGTGACATATCAACGAGGGCTTAGAAAACTATTTGCAGCAAAGAGGCAAGTGCTTGCTCCACATGGTGTAGAAGGGGCCTTGCCTTATTCATCAACACAGAGCCAAATTTTTGCTCCACATGGTGTGGAAGGGGATTTTATTTCTTCATCAACAAAGAAGGCACACCAGGCATTGAAGGGAAAAGAGAAAGTCATAGAGGCCAGCCATGGAGAAACAGATCAAGAGCATGAAGATGCCCATGAGGTAGAGGCTAATTTTGAGCTAGTAGACCTTGAAGGGTTTGATGACACTACCAAATCAAACATTTCCATCAAAGAAAAGGAGGCACAGATCAGAGAGCTACAAACTAATATTGGGAGTGAAAAATTCATCATCTCTTCCATAGAGCAAGAGAACAAACAATTGACAGACAAGAAAACTCTTTTAGAGATGAAGTTGCTGCAGGAGAGAAGGAAAAACATTATTAATCAAGAAGCTATGGAAGATCCTGAGGAGGCTGAAAACATTAGGAAAATTCCAAAGACAAGAGGCCTCAAAAGAGCATTGGAGAAAGAAAAGAAAGAAGCCCAAAGTCTGAGTTTTGACCAGCAGTTGGCAAAGGAGATTGAAGATGAAAAAGAAGTGTGGCTTGAGAGAGTCAAAATTCACTTGGAGGAGCTGCTAATGAAGGCCAACAGAGACAATCAGATGCTCAGGCACATGGCCCATCACTATCAGACCTCGAACAAAATTTGCAATATCAATGTCAAATAGATGAAAGATAAACTGAAGGAGATCCGGAAGGGAAAGAAAAGAGGTGAAAAAATCAAGATACTTGTTGATGCCTCCTTAGATAAAATTTACATGTGATTGTGGGACTATCCCACAATTTTTGAACAATTTTGTAAAATTTGGGAAAATTTTGAGTTTTTGGATAAAATTTGAAAAACACAGGAATTTCTGCTCTATGCATAGCCCCTTGGCACTGTGCACTCTTTTAGGGAATCCAATGGAAAAATGGAAGACATCAGTGGGTTCATAATTATTAGGGCAGTCCCCCTGTACTTTTTCTAAGCATTTGGAGCAAAATTGGTCAGGAAAAAGGGCTAAAAAAACCCAAAAAATCATTTTTCTGTCTCTTTTTCAAGGTCGTGCTATGCATAGAGGCAATATTGGGATATTGCACTTTTGAGGGGTCAAATCAGCTCCAAATTAGAAACCATAAGACTATCTGGAAAGTAGACATGACAAGATTTCCAATGAGCTATCATGAGCTCAATTTGGAAACGGAAAAGTCAGTTAAAAGTGACCTGCAAGAAGGGTTAATTTTCCTCCTTGGCGCTACGCATAGGAAAAATTCTGCCTGTTTTGGAGTTTTCTCTGTTTGTCACGTGATTTTTGATTTTTACCTCACTAGTTGGGGTTTTCACTGATGTAATTGATAAATATGAATTTAATTATAATGAGGATTAGTTTAATATGGGTAGATTCATTAGCTTCAGTCAAATGAATCGGTTTCCTCTCTTTTAGAGGCAAGTTGCTGGGTCTTCCTAGTCTTCAGATTCTTGTTCAGCATTTGGTGGAAACTGATCCTCATCTCATGGATTCGACTCCCATAGGTTAGGGGGAGTTGTTTTGAGGTTTATATCTTCTTCTTATTTCTCATTTTTAAGGGTTGGACTCAGTTGGATGCTTGGATTTTGAAGAGACACACTTTGTATTAGTTTCTGAGCAGGAATATTAATCAAACTTGCATATATTTTTATGGGATCCGTGTGGTATGGTGTTTAGTTCCAGTTTCTCCTTTTGTGCTCATATTTTAGAATGTTTTGTTTATTTCATCCATCATTTCATTGCTATTAAGTGAATGTTTTCAAGTTAGATGATCAAAATCCATAATTGTTATGCTCTACTTTGGGTCAATATTCACAGTCTGTAATTTCTTCAATTTAGAAAGAACCCATGATTCCACCATGCTCTTTCTATCTCCTCACCTGTCTTGATCATCCCACCCATTGAAATCCCAAAGTGCTAAATCTCTATGCCTACCTTGCCCCATAGAACACCCTACAAATTTTTACCTAATGTTCCTTTCCCTGATTGTTTGACTCCTTCTGATCCATCAAAACTCTATACAATAAAAATCAAAACCCTGAGTTACTATACCTAGCCAAATATCTTCTTTAATCGGCCACCTTGGCCGTGATCCATACTAAGAGATCCCTCTCCTTGCTTAGTAGGGCTAGCTACTTGGCTAAGCGTGGTTTGTGGTTACCTCAGAATTGCCTTCTTCAACCTGACGTTCAATCCGAGTGATAAAATTTTGGTGACTCCACTAGGGAAGAAAAAAGTAATATCATATTCACTCGAGTAAATTTTCATTGAAATTCTTAAACTTGTGGATGATAATTTTAGAGTTTATTCAAAGGCTGAATTGAAAGTTGTAAAGTGAAAGTTAATTTTCAAGATTGGACATACTGGCTTCCCGAAGATACACTAGATCCAATCTAGATCCGAATCCTCCCACCATTGTTAGTGATCCTTATAACATAGGAAGAAAAACAAAAACTGTTGTGGAGAAATCTAGTTTAGCCAGAAATCAATCAAACAAAAGTTCCATTCCTAGAGCTAATTCACTCCCTGGAAAGTTAGAAACGTTGCAAGATATTGATCCTGATATAAATTTTGAACAAAGCTTATTCTAGAGAAAATATTTGATTTGGGTTGACGAAAAAATTGTTGATTCCTCCATTTCATTTCAAAATCCCATTGAAGATCTGTTTTCACATACTAAATAAGAGTCACAATCAGGGTCACAACTTTTACACATTCTTAATGATCTGTAGACTTTTTCTTCACAAATAAATGCTTGGGTAATAAGTAGACCTTAGATCTCAGCTTCTTCTACTATTTCTTTGGATCCTTCATTCTTTCAAAATATCATCACTGCATCTACTATCACCCAAAATATTTCTCATCCCTCACCTTCTTCTTCACATACCGTTCACACTACTCAATTAGTGACCAATCCTCCCTTGATTACATCGAACATACAAATCCCTGTTGTTAATCCTCCACCTCCAATCATGGCTACAAGGTATGCCCCTCTTGTTCTCCCTCAGAATCTGGGTGCTATGCCCCAATATTACCAAACCAAAATCCCTTTTTTTGAAAATACTTAGCCTATGACAGGCCAAAATCACGTGGACAAGATGAATGATTTCTTTGATCTTCATGAAATTGATGTTGAGGATGTGAAGATGAGGCTTTTTGTACAAAGTCTGGGAGGGGAAGTAAGAAAATGGTTCAGAGCTCTACCGGTAGCCACTATTGACTCTTTAGAAGCCTTGAATTGACAGTTCCTAGAAAGATGGGAAGAAAATAAAAACCCCCTTCAAATTCTGTCTGAATATGAGAACATCAAAAGAAATTTTGGCGAGAGTGTACAATATTATTGTGTGAGATTTAATGCAGTATACAGTGCTCTTCCCACACATATCAAACCGCCTACAGGTTTGGCTTTAGTCAAATTTCCGGATGGGTTTGATATTGATATGGAATATCAACTACGTGAACGTGATCCTACAAATTTAGAAGATATGAAAAAGAATTTTGTAAGTGTGGAAGCGAATTTTCTAGCCAAAAGAGAAAGGATGAGATCTGAAAAGAGAGTGACTGTGAAGGAGGAGACATCTACTTCTGATGCTAAGATGGATTCATTAATATGAACTATGGAGAGAATGGTTGATCATTTGTGTATCTCAGATAGTCCTAAAACATAGATCCGGAACCCAAATTTCAGAGGGCAACAAAAGCCTCAGTTTAGAATCAACCAAAGAGAGCAGAAAGCATCAGAACAACTAGTACAATAACAACAGATTCAGACCCCGCTGCAGCAGAATTATGTTCAAGGAGTGGAAGAGGAAGAAGATGAAGATCCGGTTGTCAAAACAAATAATTTCTTTACAACAGATGGTATGCCCATGTTTCTGACTAAAGATTAAGAGTATACTGAAAATTTGGATATTCCTAAAGATGAGGACTACATCTTGGCAAATAATGATGATTTTGAAACTGAATCCAATGATTATCAGCGTGGGTGTATGAAAGCTTTGAGTGCACAGAAGAAAAAATATTATTTAAGTAGCAGATATGTACTTGTTAGTCCTATTCAGAAAAGAAAAGAGGTCCAGCCAAAGAATGATCTTCCAAACAATCAGAGAAAGGGTAATGAGCATGCGGATCAGAATGATAGAAAAATCAACCGGCCATCAACAAGCTCAACTACTAAAGAGAAAGACAATTAGAAAAAGAAGAATGTAACAAAGGATCAAAATGATAGAAGAGATATTGTCATCAAAGAGGTAGATAGTGTCACAACTTTTAATTTAGAAAGTGAAATAGCTAAATTGAAAGAGTCCATTAATTTGACAGAATTAGTAAAGAACAGTCACTATAAACACCAGGTGTCTAAAATGTTGCTAATTGATCCTTTGTATGATATGGTTAACGTTGAAGATGACCACCCCGAGCTCATTTTTGGTCCAGATATAGATGGTCAGTTAGAAGAGAGTGAAGTTCCCCCCTTTTATTTAAGTCTCAGACTACATGAGTCTATACTTCATAATGTTATGCTTGATTTCGGGGCTTCTCACAATTTAATGCCAAATGCTGTTATATAAAAGATGGGTTTGGATATCACCCAACCATATCATGATTTGTATTCATTTGATTCTGGTAGAGTTTGCTGCATTGGTCTTGTTATCACCAAAATTGTACTTGATTGGTTGCTGATCAGACAACTCAGTGTAACTATTTCAAACCAGCTTTTAATTGAAGCTTAACCTCTTCAGTCTGAGAGGGCTCTCTCATGGATAATTTATGATATTGGTTAATGATAAAGATAGATGGCTAACTCTATGAATTTTTTCTTGGTTTTGTATGTTTGCAGGTTGAAAATATGAAGGCTTGCTACCAGTGGGCTATGGAGTCAGTGACAAGGATATCAATGAAAAAGGCTCTCCTTGTGGAAGATGAGGCTTGTAGATACTTAAATGAAAGTAGAATACACACATACAATGTTTACTCGATATATAAATGTTCAAAGGAAGTCAGAGCATGAGACACATGAATTTCGAGTAATGAAAATTAAGATACTGAAAGCAAGACATTGAGAAAGATATCCAATAGTTTAGTGCTTGAAAGGAAGTCAAAGCATGGAAAGCAATAATTCTGATTAAACAAACATTAAAATATTGACAAAAATTAATAAGGTACATAGGAAATTGTTCATGAAAGCATCAAATGAATCTCAGGTGGAGGATGAAACCAATAGCCACTCTCTATTACTGATCAAAAACCCTGTTTACAATAGTAGCAGTCAACCATAACATATCCCAAACATTTATAACTCTAAAAATTTGTCCTTTATAGAGTGAGGACTCATAAAAATGATATTCCACCTCACTCCCCTTGAATTCCCACCTTAGAGACCTATTTTAAACATGATTCCATCACTTGGAGACTTCTTAGGGATATTTCCATTTTGTAGAGTTTGAATACAAAAAGGACTCTTCTTTCATTAATAGTTCAACAAATCAATTTAATAACCATTATAAACTAAAAACAACTAATTTTCTGAGTGTACTAGAATGCTGATGTGTCATTATTCCATGTGGATGTTGAGTTGGACCTCCTCCAAGTCGAATTTTTACAAATTTTTCATAAATCTAGTTAGTGAAAATTCTGAAACATAGGATTCAAAGATGAGTGTATAATTTCCAAACCCTGATGGATTTGCAGAAACTGAGAGAGGTTTTTGTAGATGGACCTCTGCCGAAGAAAAAATTATTTCATATTTCCAAAATACTTTTTATTTTCTCATAAACCTTAAAAAACAACTCGCTACGAAAACATGGCAGTTTCGTAGTGTCCAAAAAATAGCTTTTGCACTCTAAATTTCCGCTCTTTGGTTGTTCTAGGGGGTCCATCATGACTTGAAACCTCATCACTATCATTTCCTCTCCTTGAAAGCCACAAAAAGTGGTTTTAAAGGCAAAAAGACAACTACAGAAATTTTCGTAGCGTTTTCCTAGCTTCAAGCCTAGGAAATGCTACGAAACTGTGGAAAACTGTGCAATTTCCAGATTTTGACCTTGCCTAAAAAAAAGTAACCTCCAGCTGTAGGAAATTTGTCTTCAACATGCCATTAACCTCTTAAAACATAATCAAACTCAATTTAAGTACCATTATGTGTTTCCTCTTCATTAATGATGAGTTGAGCTATGGGTTCCTCAACTACAATCATCTTTAAACCCTTCTTCTCCAGCTCCTCATGGATCAATTCTAACTGCTCTTGGAGGTCCTTGACTTGGTCCTTCAGTATTTTTTTGCTGGATTTCAAGTGTAGGTTCATTCTTATAACAAGCTGCACCTCTTCAAAAACATCCTTTTCACCTTTAGCAAGTTTATTCATCACTAAAATGACTCTGTTTTTTCTGAAAACATAAGGTTTAGAGATGAGCTCTTATCTCCCTATCCTTGATAGATATTGAAAAAATGAAGGAGGTTTCTGTAGGTCAGTATGTCTTGAAGAAAAAACTCTCTTGGGTTTTTGAAACACATCTCCACGTGTGCAGAATTTGTATTCTAAAAACATGTATAAAACAGGAAAATTCTACATTCTGAAAACAAAAAACCCTCTTTTCGTAGCGTAGTTAGTGTATTTCTGGGCAATTTCCCTATGAAAGTAAGGATTCTTGGCTAAAGTGACCTTTTCGGATTTATAATCTTGGGAAATGGAAACTAAAAAAAAATGACGACTGATGGAACATGATGTGACCTATATGGAGGTGGTTTTGAGATGAAATGGGGGTGGTCTTGAAACTTAGGATAGGTTAAATATGAAAAAAAATGAAATTTCCTATGCCAACTTGAAAAAGGTTTAAGGAGACCTTACCATTTTGAGGAGTGAACTGTATGACCATGTCAAGTAATGAATCACAAAATTATGAGTGATAACAGTGGCTCCACTTGGGATGGTGTGCCCCTGTGGTACACCAAAGAACCTGTAGTTACAGTGCCATCCATATTCTTGGAAATAAAAACTCTGAAATTTATGAAAACTTTTACAAGCTTTTATAGCCTTCTATTCAGGCTCAAGCTTGATGATTACTACTGAAAAACCAAATTTATACATACTGAAAAGATGCTCAGTCTACTTGAGCTTATTCACATATGCTCCTACCTACCCTAACAACTGCAATCTTCAGATTTGATTCAAGAAAAATGAAACTTCCAATGACGCCAATCATTGATCTGATATGACACTTTAACCTCTTGACTGCAATTGAACCAAAAGTAAACAAGATACTGAAATGACCAAGGAAACATAAAATGGATCTGATCTTCATAATGAAAATATAATGAAAATCTAGACTGTAAAAATCTTCCATGTAGTCATATATAAGATCATAGAAGACATAATCTATTTGATGATTCTCAAGACATTTTGAAGCTTTGGAAAACTCATATATGCTTTTCTCAGCAACACAAGATTTCAGTTGTGTGCTATCAAACTGATTTTCAAAAACAGGGTATTCTTCCTCAATCTCAAAAAATAAAGGTAGCAACACCCTCTCTTTGTGTTGTGGCATTAAAAACTTTTGAAAAGAATGATCTTGAACATGAAGAATATAAGATTGAATTTGATCTTCTAAAACTTCAATGTCCTTTTCAATGTTCTTAGCGACTTCATCCAAAAATTGAATCTTATCTTCTCACTTGAGCTCAAATGACTTTAAATAAGAAGACAAGGACAAAGAAAAAATTTCACCCACTTCCTCATTAGTGTGATCATTATTTGATGTAGGCTGATGCAAGGAATGACATGAAGAATAAAATTCTTCCTTTACCTAAGGGTTATAGCAATTATCTTCTAATATTTCCTCTTGTTGTTTGAACTGATTCTCATACTCCTGATGATCAAAAGGATGACAAGTCTGCTGCAAATTTTCATCAAACTCAGAGGATGTAACATGTTTTTCATAAATAAACTCCTGTTGGGTTTCATTTTCATCCAAGAGAGAGGCTATCATTTATTCTTGGTGATGAAAGGGATTGTCAGAAAGGGCCTCTAAAATTTCCTCATCCATGAACTCGTCATCTTCATAACAATTCGCCAAATATTCAATAAAACTCACACAATGTTTACAACAGTCTTTGACCAGCAATTAGGAGGGATGACATTCTTCATACATCTCATAAAATGGAACATGGAAATCAGTAAGAGAATATAATGAATCATTTGGCAAGCTTTTGTACCAAGACCATGCTTTTCCCTCTAAAGTGACAATAAACATCTTCATGAGACAATCCTCAGGGAACTGAACCTCAAGTCAGTGTACATGCATATGGAATCTAACCAAATGAAGAGGAGCATTGTCTTTCTTTTCATCTTTAAATATGGGAAGATCAGTTAACCATTCAAACTTTGGCATAGGATTTGGAAAACCAGGGATGTGAGACCGATTCATAGGGGCATACCTGGCATTTATTCTTGTAATGAAACTCATCTTGGAACTTCATCAAGCTATTGATCCTTAAGCAGTGGAGTCACCTTCCAATTTATTATTTGATGTGTTGGATTGCCAGAGAAGAAATACAACCAATATGTGTATAATTGTCTGTTGCTCTCAGACCTTAGAATTGAAACTTTGTAGTTCTTCTCAGGGAAAATTTACACCTTCGGTCCCCAAAAATGACGCCAAAATGTTATCACCAAAATTGTACTTGATTGGCTACTGATCATACAACTCAGTGTAAATATTTCAAACTAGCTTTTGACTTAAGCTTAGCCTCTTCAGTCTGAGATGGCTCTCTCACGGATACTTTATGATATTGGTTAATGATAAAGATAGATGGCTAACTCTATGAATTTTGTCTTGGTTTTGTATGTTTGCAGGTTGAAAAGATGAAGGCTTGCTACCATTGGGCTATGGAGTCAGTGACAGGGATCTTAATGACAAAGGCTATCTTTGTGGAAGTTGAGGCATGCACATACTTAAATGAAATTAGAATACACACATACAGGGTTTAATCAATATATAAATGTTCAAAGGAATTCAAAGCATGCGAAACATGAATTTTGAGTAATGAACATTAAGATACTGAAAGCACGACATTGAGAAAGATATCCAATATTTTAGTGCTTGAAAGGAAGTAAAGGCATGTAAAGCAAGAATTATGAGTAATCAAACATTAAAATATTGATAGATAGTAATAATATGCATAGGAAATTTTTCATGAAAGTATCAAATGAATCTCAGGTGAAGGATGAAACCAATAGCCGCTCTCTATTACTGATGAAAAACCCTGTTTACAATAGTAGCAGTCAGCCATAACATATCCCAACCCTTTCTAACTCTAAAAATCTATCCTTTATAGAGTGAGGACTCATAAAAATGATATGCCACCTTACTCCCCTCGAATTCCCACCTCAGAGACCTATTTCAAACATGATTCCATCACTTGGAGACTTCCTAGGGATATTTCTGTTTTGCAAAGTTTGAATACAAAAAGGACTCTTCTTTCATTAATATTTCAACAAATAAATTTAATAACCCTTATCAACTACAACCAACTAATTTTATGAGTGTACTAGAGTGCTAATGTGTCATTATGCCACATGGATGTTGAGCTGGACCTACTCCAAGTCGAATTTTTACATTTTTTTCATAAATCTGGTTAGTGAAAATTCTGAAAAATAGGCTTCAAAGATGAGTATATAGTTTCCAAACCCTAATGTATTTACATAAACTAAGAGAGGTTTATGTATACGGATTATTTTTTAAGAAAAACATCTTTCATATTTCCAAAATAATTTTTAATTTGCTCAGAAACCTTAAATATAGCTCACTACGAAAACAGGGCAGTTTCATAGCGTTAAAAAAATAGCTTTTGCACTCAAAATTTCTACTCTTTGGCTATTCCAGGGTGTCCACCAAGACCTGAAACCTCATCACTATCATTTCCTCTCCTTGAAAGCCACAAAAAGTGGTTTTAAAGGAAAAAAGGTAGCTACAGAAATTTTCGTAGTTTTTTCCTGGCTTCAAGCCTAGGAAACACTACGAAACTGTGGAAAACTGTGCAATTTCCAAATTTTGACCTTGCCTCAAAAAAGTAACCTCCAGCTGTAGAAAATTTATCTTAAACATGCCATTAACCTCTTAAAACATAATCAAACTCAATTTAAGAGCCTTGAGGTGTTTCCTCTTCATTAATGATGAGTTGAGCTATGGGATCCTCAACTACAGTCATCTTTAAACCCTTCTTCTCCAGCTGCTCATGGATCAATTATAATTGCTCTTGGAGGTCTTTGAATTGTTCCTTCAGTCTTCTGTTGCTGGATTTGAAGTTTAGGTTCATTCTTCTAACAAGCTTCACCTCTTCAAAAACATCATTTTCAACTTTAGCAAGTTTATTCATCACTAAAATGACTCTGTTTTTTCTGAAAACATAGGGTTCAGAGATGAGCTCTTATCTCCCTATCCGTGATAGATATTGCAAAAATGAAGGAAATTTTTGTAGGTAAGTATGTCTTGAAGAAAAACCTCTCATGGGTTTTTGAAACACATCTCCAGCTGTCTAGAATCTGCATTCTAAAAACATGTATAAAAGAGGAAAATTCTGCATTCTGAAAACAAAAAACCCTCTTTTCGTAGCATAGTTAGTGTATTTATAGGTAGTTTCACTACGAAAGTAAGGATTCTTGGCTAAAGTGACCTTTTAGGATTTATAAGCTTGGGAAATGGAAACTAACAACAAATGATGACTGATGGAACATGATGTGACCTATATGGAGGTGGTTTTGAGATGAAATAAGGGTGGTCTTGAAACTTAGGATAGGTTAAATATGAAAAAATGAAATTTCGTATGCCAACTTGAAAAAGTTTTAAGGAGACCTTACCCTTTGAGGAGTGAACTATATGACCATGTGAAGTAATGACTCACAAAATTATGAGTGATAACAGGTCCCATTAAATATTTAGTGGTTTCCTTAGACCAAATCCCAGACAAGAATGTCTTAATGGATGTGGTGGTGGCTAATATACCACCTCGATTTGGCATGATACTATCTATATCATGGGGAGCTAAAATCAAAGGTACTTTACAACTTGAATTCTCTTATGCTACTATTCCTCTTTTCGGGCAATTGAGGAAATTGTACCAGGAAAAGAAAATGAAGTACATGATAACTAGTAAGGAGAAGCCCATAAATCATCCAATACAGGTTGTACATACAGATCTAGAATATTTTATTTTGTATAATGATGGTAATTTGAATGATGTAAATAGTCAGCTAGTAGAGGTAGAAGATGTACTAGAAGTCTCAGAGTGTTTTAGAATAGTTCTTGATAAAGAAAAAAGAGTAGTGAATTCTTCCGAAGAGCCCTTAGAAGAATAGGAAATCAGTGCAGAACAGAAAAATGAGGTGACCGGAAAAAGTAAATCGGAACCAATAGTTAAGTTTCAGAATCTAGAAGACAAAGATGGCCTTTGGAGCATGGATTTCGATGGTGCTTTGGGTAAGGAAGGTGTTGGTATTGGAATTTGGATCCGAAATCCTATTTATAAGTCAAATAGAGTTCCAATTAATGTCAGAGAACGCTCTTATAAATTTTCTTTTGATTTCTTTAACAATGAAGCGAAGTATGAAGCATCGATCACAGGTCTCAAAATTTTGAAGAAACTTGGCGCAAAAATAATTTCTGTTTATGGTGATTCTGTGCTTGTCATAAAGTAGGTGAAAGGAAAATATCAAGGAAAGCATCTGTGAATATGAGATTATAGGAATGCAGTCTTGGATATCTTGAAATTGTTTCCTGAATATACATTGACAACGGTACCAAGAAGTCAAAATATCATTGCAGATTCACTTGCTACGTTAGCAAGTAATCTCAAAATTCTGATGAACTCAAGTAATAAATTTGAAATTCATGTCAAACATAGACCTAGTGTTCCTGATAACTTAAGGTATTGGAAAGTTTTTTGGGATGACAAGGACATTAATATCATTTTGCAGAATGAAGCAAAGTTCAAATATGCTTTTATTGATGATTTTTTGTGATTCTGATGATCAAAACATAGAGGCAATCAGATTAATGTTATGCAGCTGAAGGATAATATTATTCCTAGAGGTCTCATACCTTTAAAAGAATTGTTTGATCATGATGATGTAGTGAGAAAACCAACATTGGTTCCTAATGAAATGGGCGTGGAAGATGTAAACATCGGAACAAAAGATAAGCCCAAGATGGTTAAACTATATAAGACATTATCTCCCGAAGGAAAAGATAAGTACATCAAATTGTTATCTGAATTTTCTGATATTTTCACATGGGATTATGTATATTTGAAGGTCTATGACAAAAATATTATTTAGCACACCATTCCCATCAAGCCGAATAAAAAACCTTTCAGATAGAAGTTAAGAAGGATAAAATCAAGACTGTTTCCATCCATCGAGAATGAGGTAAGTTGATTGTATAAATATGGTATCATTGTTACAATTAGATTTTTTGATTGGATTTCAAATTTGGTTTCGGTAAGGAAAAGGACCGGAGAGATAAGGTTGTGCATTGATTTCTAGAATTTAAATAAAGTGTCTTTGAAGGATAATTACCCTCTTCCTAAGATGGACCATATTCTACAAAGGGTAGATGGAGCATCACGAATGTCGCTATTTGATGGTTATTTAGGCAATAATCAGATTTTGGTACATGAAAAAAGACCAAGATAAAAATGATTTAACAACACCGTGGGTGACCTTTCAGTATGTCAAAATTCTGTTTGGACTCAAGAATGCGGGGGCTACTTTTTAGCGGGCAATGGATATAGATTTTTCTAATGAGAAGGATGTTTTCTTAGTGGTGTATTTAGATGATTTGACAGTGTTTTCTAGTTTTGATGATGAGCATTTACATCATTTGAGAATTGTTTTTCAGAAATGCAGGGAGTTCAGAATTTCTTTTAATACAAAAAGGGTATTTTTTCCATGGAGGAAGGCAAACTCCTCAGTCACATAATTTCTAAGGATGGCATTCGCATTGATCCTTCTAGAGTGGAAGAAATTCAACAAATATATTTTCCGTGCAATAAAAAGGAGATACAAGCTTTCAATGGTGAGATGATTTTCTTACGCAGATTTGTTCCTAATTTGGCCGAGCATTTGCATGAATTGACTAATATGTTGAAGAAGGAAAACATTGCAAAATGGACCAATGATGCTATGGAGTATTTCAATTTGGTAAAGCTTTTTTTAACTACAGCCCCTGTTTTGGTTAGTCCTGATTATACTAGTGACTTTATAATATTTTCATTTGCTTCCGAGCACACCTTGGCTGCGATTTTGATGCAAAAGAAGGATTAGGTTGAGCAGCCCATTGATTTTTTCAGTTGAGCCATTAGAGATGCTGCTCTCTTCTATAATATTATTGAGAAGAAATATTTGGCCTTAATCAAAGCCTTGAAGGATTTTCGGGTCTATATTCTACATTCACACACTATAGCTTATGTTCCAAATGCATTTGTAAAAGAAGTTCTTATGCAAATTGATCCAGAAGGAAGGAGAGGTAAATGGATAGTAGCAATTCTAGAGTATGATCTCGATATCAAGCCAACCAAGATGATCAAGGGACAGGGGTTAGCCAAGCTCATGGCTGAATCCAACTTACATGCTCCAGACATAAACCTTATTGCAGCAATGTCAGATGATGAAGAAGATGGTGCTCTAATACAGGTATCAGAAATGTTTCTCACTTCACCATGGTATTCAGATATAGTGTATGTTTTTTAACACTTATGTCCTCCTCCTGGAATGTCAAAAGTAAGTGCAGGTCTTTGAAATAAAATATGCTAAATTCTGCATTCTAGGTAGTGCCCTTTATTGGAAAAGATCCAGGAGGTGTTCTTTTAAATTGTCAGGTTGAAGATGAAGCGAAGCAGGTAATGGATGACTTCCATAGGGGAGATTGTGGAGGCCACATATTTTAGAAAACAACAACTAATAAAGTGTTGAGAGTAGGATATTATTGGGCGACTCTATTTTCCGATTTGTACAAAATAGTCACAAGCTGCCACGAATGCCAAGTTTTTCAGGGGAGAAGGAAACTCCTTCCTCTTTTGCTGAAGCCTATTGTAGTAAATGCTCCTTTTCAACAATGGGGACTCGAAATTCATCCTACATCATCAGCACAACATAGATGGATTATGACAGCCATCAAATACTTCACCAAGTGGAATGAGGCTATTCCTACAAGGCAAGCTATGGACACAGTAATTATTTAGTTTTTAGAGTCCAATATTTTGTCTCGTTTTGGTTGTCCTCACAAGATTATTACAGATAATGCAGCAACATTCAAGTAAAAGAAGATGATTTATTTTTTTCAAAAGTATAACATCAGGTTGGGCTATTCTACCACATATTATCCACAAGGCAATGGATTAGCTGAGTCCTCTAATAAATCCTTGGTTAATATCATCAAGAAAATGTTGGAGGAGAATAAGAAAAATTGGCATAGGAAGCTTACCAATGCTTTGTGGGCCGACCGAGTGAGCAAAAAGAAGTCTATAGGTATGTCACCCTTTGAATTGGTTTATGGTACAAATCAGTATTTCCTACATCACTTGCAGTCCCGGTTATGAGACTATTGCAGGAAGCAGGTAGTGAGGAAGATGATATTCAGTGTCGAATCAATCAAATGATTCACCTTCAACAAACAAGGGAGGAGTTTCTCAAACTGCTTCTAAACTTTAGGAGAAAATCAAGAAGATTTATGATCACAAAACTAAGGCAGATAAGTTTAAGCCGGAAGATGTATTGTTGCGATGGGATGCAAGAAATGAAAAGAAAGGAAAACATGGGAAATTTGAAAATCCATGGAAAGGACCCTACAAGATCTTAGCTTATCATGGACAAAATGCCTATTTGTTGAAAGAGATGAATGGATAAGAATGTTCAGGAGGACCAGTCAATGGTAGACTCTTGAAACATTACTATTTTTGATGCAACTTCTACAAGAATGTTCCACTTTCATTGTAAATACCAATTTGTATTTTCTGCAAGGTTTGGAGCAGAAAATCATTTAGGCTTGTGGCCCGAAGTGAAGGCTATAAAGCTTGTTGATTTTCTATTATTTTCAGAGTTTTTAAGTTAGTTTTGAGTTAGTTTCAAAGTCAGTTTTCGAGTCAGTTCTTAGTCACTTTGGTTGGTTTTTGAGTCAGGTTTCATAGTCTACAGTATTTAAATTGTTTGAACGTATTGGCCCAAAGGTTAGGCACTTGGTCTACGGTGTTCTTGATACCTCCAAGGAGCTACCATCCCCAATAAGGCCAATGTTAGTGTTATTATTTGTATACTTCCACCAGGGATCAAAACACATTTTGCATGTGCATCTTAGGTGCCCCACTCTGAAATTTTCAATCATTCCATTAGGTAATGATATAAAATTGTTCCACTGGTGGTGGTCCTTGTCAAGTGTCCCATTTGCCTTCACAAGTATATGCCTGCTGACCCTCTTCCATGTTTCCATCATGCTGAAGCAAGTCTGCTTTCATTCAATTTTCAGTCAAAGTCACTCATTGAGTCAGTTTCTTTCATTTTTCATTAGGTCACTAGGGTTTCATTAGGTCAAATCATTGCATTGTCTCATTTCCAATGAAGGGCAACAAAAGGTGTGAAGGTGACCCAGAATAAACTCATTATTTTCTTCAACAAGGTTTTCCATGTAAACTTACATTTCATTTTGTAAGTTTTCATCTCAAAAATCACATTTTTGAGATAAAAACAGAGGTATTTGATCATTCCTAATTTTATGTAATTTTAAGTCATTATATGTAATAAACCCTTAAAAAAGCTGCTTATTACTAGCTAAAGAAATTTTATGAAGAAATACAAAGGCCATGTCTGTCATCCAAAGCATAAAAAATTATTTTGAAAGGTTAATGAGAAGAAATAAGTGTGGGTCCCAATCCTTCAAAATCCAAAATTCATTCAAAGTATAAAAGCCCATTTGCCAAAAGAAATCCTCATTTGTTCATGTGCCAAGGAGAAAAACATGATTTTGGAGAAGAATTGATTCGATCAAGGAAAAAATTGTATAAATTGGATGGTGCTACGCATAGAGCATTAGCGCTGCACATAGAGCTCTGGTGTTGCACATAGATCATTTTTTCCAGTGTAAATTTACATAGCGTTGTGCATAGAAAGGGGGTGCTACTCACCTAGGTAAGACGTTGCGCACAGGGCCGAAACTCTCTAAAAATCCTCCAAAAACCTCAAGGTTGCTTCTTCACCTCCAAAATAAGTAAGTGAGCCCTTGTAACCCCCTCTTTCTCCATTTTATGCTTGTGTGTGTGTTTCATGTTGGCTAAAATTGCAAGGAAACCCTAGTTTTCCTTTACCTCTACCAAAATCCCCATTCCCCTCACAAACTTCCCAAAACCCTCCTTGTCCCAATTGATTGTCCCTAAACCCTAATGCGTCACTCCATACTTCTAAAAAACACTAAAACTACCCCTACATCCCCATCCCTAAGTCGCTTTACTCTTTTTCCATTAAAACCCCAATTTCTAGGAATTTCACTATTTTTCCTAGTTTTCCCCCCTACCTGTGACCTGTAATAAAATTCTCATTTTCATCTCCCTTCATATTTTCACCTCCCATCATCTCACAAATTTTCTTAACCCTTTTCCCTATCTCCCTTAATTTTTGTGACCCTATCCCTATCCCCTAAAGCCCTCATTTCATCATTTCCTTCCCTGCTCCCATTCTCTTCACTCCCTTATTCACTCTCCTTTTCTTTCCTCTTCCCTAGGGTTTTCAAAGTGCCAAAGAAAAAAAGCATGGAGAGAGAGGACAAATATTACAGAGAGGAGGAACACAGTGATGATGAATTTGAGGAAGATGAGATTGTACAGTAAAGAAGGCCACACAAGGGAGGCATAATCATCAGAGTAGAGCGAACAAACCTTAGAGAGCTAGAGGCTTCACCTTTAGCTGTGTCTTGTTTCAGATATGTCGGGTGCTATGAGTTTTGTGAAAAGGTGGAAAGAGTTCATCATCACCCTGATTTGACTCAGCTTTTCACACTGAACCTCCATGATAATAGGCTAACTCTCACAGGTTTAGCTTTTTCCATTTCCACTTCTATTATTGTTGATGCTACAGGGATTCCAAATGTAGGGGCGAGATGGTACAAAGCACAGGACCTGGGTGATCACTATTTTGAACCTTACCTCAAGTCCAAGTACAAGAATGGAAAAAGAAAGTTTTTCTCCTTTAGTTTTCTTCTCAGCAAGTATGCACCGATGATGAAGATTATCATGAGATACTTCAATTGTGAGGGCAGATTCTCCAGATTGTACACATATCATATCATGATGCTCATGCATTTCACTAGGGTGAGGATGCTGAACATCCCATATTTATTGCTTCGGAACATTGATAAGATGGCATACTTAGTGGAAAAGAAATAATATCATCAGCAAATGAACAACCTCTATCATCACTCCCTCATCAAACACATTGTGCTTCATCATCTCAATCTACTCAACATCTCTTGGGATACCTTCATTTCCAATGACATATTCACAAATCCCAAAATTCCTCCATCAATTCCACAAGAGAGAAGAGAAAAATCTACTTGCCCTGTAGCTGTAAAGACAGAGAAGCATACAGTCAAAACACCCAGGCCAGTCAAAGAATGCAGTGTGACATAACAAAGAGGGCTTATAAACTATTTTCAACAGAGAGGCAAGTGCTTTCTCCACATGGTGTTGAAGGGGCCTTGCCTTCTTCATCAGCACAGAGGAAAATGTTTTCTCGACACGGTGTGGTAGGGGCTTTGCCTTCTTCATCAACAAAGTAGGTACACCAGGCATTGAAGGGAAAAGAGAAAGTCATAGAGGCTAGCCATGGAGAAACAGATCAAGAGCATGAAGATGCCCATGAGGTAGAGGCTGATTTTGAGCTAGTAGACCTTGAAGGGTTTGATGACACTACCACATCAAAAATTTCCATCAAATAAAAGGAGGCACAGATCAGAGAGCTACAAACCAATATTGGGAGGGCAAAATTCATCATCTCTTCCCTAGAGCAAGAGAACAAACAGTTGACAGACAAGAAAAATCTTTTAGAGATGAAGTTGCTACAGGAGAGAACGAAAAACATGATTAATCAAGAAGCTATGGTAGATCCTGAGGAGGCTGAAAAAATTAGGAAAAGGCCAAAGACAAGAGGCCTCAAAAGAGCATTGGATAAAGAAAAGAAAGAAGCCCAAAGTCTGAGTTTTGACCAGAAGTTGGAAAAGGAGATTGAAGATGTCAGAGAAGTGTGGCTTGAGAGAGCCAACATTCACTTGGAGGAGCTTCTAATGAAGGAAAATAGAGACAATCAGATTCTCAAACACATGGCCCATCACTATCAGACCTAAAACAAAATTTGCAATACCAAGGTCAAACAGACGAAAGATAAACTGAAGGAGATCTAGAAGGGCAAGAAAGGAGCTGAAAAACTCAAGATAATTCTGGTGCCTCCTTGGCTCAACTTGACATGTGATTGCAGACCTATCCCACAAATTTTGAACAATTTTGAAAATTCTAGGAAATTTTTGAGTTTTTGGACAAAATTTGAAAAACACAGGAATTTCTGCTCTATGTGAAGCACCTTGGCACTGCGCACTCTTTTCGAGAATCCAATGGAAAAATGGAAGACATCAGTGGGTTAATAATGATGAGGACATGCCCCCTGTATTTTTTCTAATCATTTGGAGAAAAATTGGTCAGGAAAAAGGGCCAAAAACACCCAAACAATCATGCTTCTGTCTCTTTTTCAGGGTGGCGTTGCGCATAGAGGAAGTCTTGGGAGATTGCAATTTGGAGGTGTCAAATTAGCTCCAAATTGGAAACCAAAAGAGATCTGGAAAGTAGGTAGGACAAGATTTTCAATGAGCTATCATGAGCTCAATTTGGACACTGGGAAGTCAGTCAAAAGTGACCTACAAGAAGGGCTATTTTTTCCTCCTTGGCGTTGCACATAGGACAAATTCTTCTTGTTTTGGAGTTTTCTCTGTTTGTCACGTGATTTTTGAGTTTTACCTTAGTAGTTGGGGTTTTCTCTGATGTAATTGATAAAGATTAATGTAATTATAATGAGGATTAGTTTACTATGGGTAGATTCATTAGCTTGAGTCAAATGAATCAGTTTCCTCTCTTTTAAAGGCAAGTTGCTAGGTCTTCCTAGTCTTCAGATTCTTGTTCAACATTTGGTGTAAAATGATCCTCATATCATGGATTTGACTCCCATAGGCTAGGGGGAGTTGTTTTGAGGTCTATATATTCTTATTCTTTCTTATTTGTAAGGGTTGGACTCAGTTGGATGCTTGGCTTTTGAAGAGACACAATTTGTATCAATTTCTGAGCAGGAATATTAATCAAATTTGCAGCTATTTTAATGGGATCCCTATGGTATGGTGTTTAGTTTCAGTTTATCATTTTGTGCTAAGATGTTAGAATTTTTTTTTTATTTCATCCATCATTTCATTGCTATTAAGTGAATGTTTTAAAGTTAGATAAACAAAATCCATAATTGTTATGCTCTGTTTTGGGTAAATATTCACAGTCTGTAATTTCTTCAGTTTAGAAAGAACCCATGATTCCACCATGCTCTTTCTAGCTCCTCGCCTGTCTTGATCATCCCACCCATTGAAATCCTAAAGTGCTAAATCACTATGCCTACCTTTCCCCATAGAACACCCTGCAAATTTTGACCTAATGTTCCTTGCCCTGCTGTTTGACTCCTTCCAGTGATCCAGCGAAACCCTATAGAATCAAAATAAAAACCCTGAGCTAATATACCTAGCCTAATATCTTCTTTAGTTGGCCATCTTGGCTATGGTTCACATGGATAGAACCCTCTCCTTGCCTAGTAGGGCTAGCTACTTGGTTAAGCATGGTTTGTGGTTACCTCGGAATTGCCTTCTTCAGCCTGATGTTCAATCCGAGTGATAACATTTTGGCGACTCCTTTGGGGAAGAAAAAGCAAGATCAGATTCACCCAGTAAGTTTTCAAAAATATTATTAAACTTGTGGATGATAAGTTTATATTTTATTCAAAGGATAAATTTAAATTTGTAAAGAAAAAGTACTCTTCAAAATTGGACATATTGGCTTCCCGAAGATATGCTAGATCCAATCCAGATCCAAATCGTCCCACCATTTCTAGTGATCCTCAGAACATAGGAAGAAAAGCCAAAAATGTTGTGGAGAAATCTAGTTTAGCCGGAAATCAATCAGACAAAAGTTCCATTCCCAGAGTTAATTCACTCCCTCAAAAGTTAGAAACCTTGCAAGATATTGAGCTTGATATAAATTTTGAACAAAGCTTATTCCGAAGAAAATATTTGAGTTGGGTTGACGAAACAATTGTTGATTCCTCCATTTCCTTTCACAATCCCGTTGAAGATCCGTTTTAACATACTGAATCAGGGTCACAAATTTCACACATTCTTGATGATCTACATACCTTTTCTTCACAAATAAATGCTTGGGTAATAAGCATGCCTCAGATCTCAGCTTCTTCTACTATTTCTTCAGATCCTTCATTCTTTCAAAATACCATCACTGCATCTACTATCACCCAAAATATTTCTCATTCCTCACCTTCTTCTTCACATACTGTTCACACTACTCAATCAGTGACCAATCCTCCCTTGATTACATTGAACATCCAAATCCCTATTGTTAATTCTCCACCTCCAATCATGGTTGCAAGATATGCCCCCCTTGTTCTCCCTATGAATCCGGGTGCTATGCCCTAATATTACCAAACCAAAATCCCTTTGTTTGAAAATAATTAGCCTATGATAGCCCAAAATCACGTGGAAAATATGAATGATTTCTTTGATCTTCATGAAATTGATGTTGAGGATGCAAAGATGAGGATTTTTGTACAAAGTCTGGGAGGGGAAGTAATAAAATGGTTCAGAGCTCTACAAGCAACCACTATTGAATCTTTAGAAGCCTTGCATCGACAGTTCATAGAAAGATGGGAAGAAAAGAAAAACCCCCTTCAAATTCTGTCTGAATATGAGAACATCAAAAGAAATGTTGGCGAGAGTGTGCAAGATTATTGTGTGAGATTTAATGCAGTATACAATGCTCTTCCCGCACATATCAAACCACCTGAAGGTTTGGCTTTAGTCTAATTTTAGGATGGGTTTGATACTGATATGGCATATCAGCTTCGTGAACGTGATCCTACAACTTTAGCAGATATGCAAAGGAATGTTGTAAGTATGGAATCGAATTTTCTAGCCAAAAGAGCAAGGATGAGATCTAAAAAGAGAGTGACTGTGAAGGAGGAGATATCTACTTCTGATGCTAAGATGGATTCATTAATCCAAACTATGGAGATAATGGTTTATCGTTTGTCTATCTCAGATAGGCTTGAAACGCAGATCCGAAACCCATATTTCAGAGGGTAGTAGCAACCTCAGTTTAGAATCAAGCAAAGAGAGCAGAAAGCATCTGACCAACCCGTACAACAATAACAAATTCGGATCCCGGTACAACATAATTATGTTCAAAGTGTGGAAGAGGAAGAAGATGAAGATCTGGTTGTCGAAAGAAATCATTTCTTTTCTGACTGAAGATGAAGAGTATACTGAAAAATTTGGATATTCCAAAATATGAGGACTATATCTTGGAAAATGATGATGATTTGGAAATTGAATCCGATGATTATCAGCGTGGGTATATGAATGCTTTGACTACACAACATAAACAATATTCATTAAGGAGAAGAGATGTACCTGTCATTCCTATTCAAAAAGGAAAAGAGGTCCATCCAAAGAATCATCTTCCAAAAATCAAATAAAGGGTAAAAAGCATGTGGATCAGAATCATAGAAAAACCAACCAGCCATCAACAAGCTCAACTACTAAAGAGAAAGACGTTCAGAAAAAGGATAATGTAATAAAGGATCAAAATGATAGAAGAGATATTGTCATCAAGGAGGTAGATAAAGTCACAAATTTTAATTTAGAAAGTGAAATAGCTAAATTGAAAGTTTCCATTCCTTTGAAAGAATTAGTAAAGAACAGTCACTATAAACACCAGGTGTCTAAAATGTTTCTAATTGATCCTTTGTTCGATATGGTTAACATTGAAGATGACCACCCAGAGCTCATTTTCGGTCCAACTATAGATGGTCAGTTAGAAGAGAGTGAAGTCCCCCCCTTTTATTTAAAACTTAGACTACATGAGTATATACTTCATAATTATCTGCTTGATTTCGGGGCTTCTCACAATTTAATGCCAAAGGCTATTATGGAAAACATGGGTTTGGATATCACCCGACCATATCATGATTTGTATTTGTTTGATTCTGGTAGAGTTCACTACATTGGTCTCATTAAAGATTTAGTGGTTTCCCTAGACCAAATCCCAACCAAGAATGTCTTAATGGATGTGGTGGTGGCTGATATACTGCCTTGATTTGGCATGTTGCTGTCTAGATCATGGGGAGCTAAACTCAAAGGTACTTTACAACTTGACTTCTCTTATGCTACTATTCTTGTTTTTGGGCAATTGTGGAAATTGTACCAGGAAAAGAAAATGAAGTACGTGATAACTAGTAAGGAGAAGCCCATAAATAATCCAATACAGGCTGTACATACAGATCTAGAATCTTTTATTTTGTATAATGATGGTAGTTTGAATGATGTAAATAGTTAGCTAGTAGAGGTAGAAGATGTAACATAAGTCTCAGAGTGTTTTAGAATAGTTATTGATAAAGAAAAAAGAGTAGTGAATTCTTCCCAACAACCCTTAGAAGAACATAAAATCAATGTAGAATAGAAAAATGAGGTGACCGACAAAAGTAAATCAGAACCAATAGTTAAGTTTCAGCATCTAGAAGGTGAAGATGGCCTTTGGAGCATGGATTTTGATGGTGCTTTGGGTAAGGAAGGTGTAGGTATTGCAATTTGGATCCAAAGTCCTGTTTGTAAGTCAAATAGAGTTCCAAGTAATGTTAGAGAATGCTCTTATAAATTGGCTTTTGATTGCTCTAACAACAAAGCAGAGTATGAAGAATTGATCACAGATCTCAAAATTTTGAAGAAACTTGGCACAAAATGAAATTTTTTTTATGGTGATTATGAGCTTGCCATAAAGCAGGTGAAAGGAGAATATCAAGCAAAGCATCCGCGAATGAGAGCTTATAGGAATGCAGTCTTGGATATCTTGAATTTTTTTCTTGAATATACATTAACAGCGGTACCAAGAAGTCAAAATATCATTACGGATTCGCTTGCTACGATAGCAAGTAATCTCAAAATTCTGATGAACTCAAGTAATAAATTTGAAATTCATGTCAAACATAGACCTAGTGCTCCTGATAACTTAAGGTATTGGCAAGTTTTCTAGGATGACAAGAAAATTAATATCTTTTTTCAGAATGAAGGAAAGTTCAAAGATGCTTTTATTGATGATGATAGAGATGTATTACAATTGCTAGCTCAATCTGAGATCAACCTACAAGTGAATAACCTATCTGTCTGCTCACTGAGAATATTTGACCCAAAATTAGTCAATTTTTGCCTCTAATTGAGCCCCTACTTCCGTGTGAAATCCCTAAGGAAATATGCTCCTATTATTTAGGAATTTCCTCCAAAATTATTGCGCAATTCCAAGGGATTGATCCCCTGAACAATACCATAAACTGTACTCTCAATCTAGTATATAATTAATTGTACATTGCCTTGGAATCTCCACCATAGCTAGGGAACTAGAATTATCTACATGCATGAGTTAATTTAGTTGCGTGAATTAGTTAAATAAACTATCTTTGAGTTAGACTATTATCCCACTACTCCACTGATCATGCACTAGTTCTATTGATTGTTGGAACTATTATAATTGAGTGCAATTGAAATTAACTGAACTGGATTGCTATAAATTAGCAATAAACACATGAAAATTGAACTCCAACTCCTCGAACTTGAATTTATAGAGATAACTAATTTACAAGAGCCATGTCACCTAGGTTAACTCCTCCAAGTTGTCTTCTAATGTGGAATTTCAAAATTTCTCAATTTAATCAAGAAAAAATCAAATTGAGAATTTATTGTTGCATTTTTCAACACATATTTTGGGTTATGTGTGATGGTATATACTATATGCATTGAGGAATGCAATCATTTTATGTTGGTTTAAAATATTCATATGCGTTGGTTGGTTGATGTTATGCTTTTTGATGTAATATGATGGATGGTTTATGCATGATGGTATATGCTGGTATACACTGGATGGTACATGTATAATGGTATGTGATTGGTTCATATTTAAGGCATGTGTTGGTGGTATATATGTTTTGAGAGCCTACATCATTGTTTACATCATTATTTGATATTTATTTTTAACATAGAGTTGTATACCAGCTTGCTATTTTCAAGATACATATATTAAATTTTGTCTATTTGTAGCATAGTTTAGAATCCCATTTAATAATGCATTCAATGATCTCCATAGTTGGATTAGTTTTCACTGGAAAAGATAACTACCATGAATGGTCCAGAAAGTTAAAGCATACCCTCATTTTCAATGAATTCTATAAAGGAGTTTGTGAATGAGAAGGTGGCAATCCTCCTGAAAAACCCACTTCATACAAGGAGTTTACCATATGGGAGAATAAGAAAAACAAGGCTTATGCCTTGATTGTTGTTGGAAATACTGAGAGAGGGGGGGGGGGGTGAATCTGTATTCCTTTCAATTAGAGCATTAGTTAATATTAAATTATTATCAGTGTTTGTACAATGATAGCAGCAAACAAGAGGAACACAAATGCACATAGTTTTTAAGGTGGAAACCCACTCTGGGACAAAAACCACCTAATTCTTTTCTAATAATTCTTTAATATTCAACTCCAATTGAAAATAAAGCTCCAACTTCCTAGAATCTAGAAAATCATTCTTCTCCAGCTCCCACTGGATGGATGCTCCAATGCATGAGATTCTTCAGTAGCAACTGAACAGATGCCCCAACACCCTATGAGCTACAACTCACCCTAGCACCACCCTACCACCCTATAGAAGAATAAAATAAGAATGGACTCCCGTACCAGGGAAAATGGTCCAATTTACAATGATATAGAATGATGCAGAAGAAGAAGATATACTAGACCATAACCCCAACTTTGACACAACCACCTAATGATGATCCTAGACCTCCCAACACTGCCTCTTCAACCCTTGGCAGATATATACTAGTACAATTTGTACAATAATGTATTTACAATGACTAAGTACAATGATACCTTTACAATGATTGTATGCAGTGCTGCCCACTTGAAGACTTCATATGATGAACTTCTTGCTGTTGTTATGCACCTTGTTTCTGCTCTTGTCATGCTACCCTTTGCTACACCTTGCTTTGCTTTTCTACCATAGAAAGTCTGGTCCTTTGCAATCCTTGACAACACATGATCTAGATTTTTCTTCCCTTCTAGGAGCTTGATATTGAATCTGGTGTATCTCTATTATTTTAGATCCTCAATATCTGATTTTTGGTCCTATAGTAATCCTTTGAGTCGTCTTTCCAATGCCACAGGTCTGACCCAATTTGGATTCTTCAAGAGAGAGTTATACCCAATTTATCACAATGCCCTAATTATGGACTGTTTCAGTAGAGTGCACTTGTATGGCATGCCACGTGTCATTGTGTTTTCATTTGGCTCTAAAATTGATAGAGAAAAACTACAGACTGTGCACTATCTGGCACTTTTTACAGAATTCCAATCTGATACTCAGAGAGAGAGTTATGACAATTTTACCAAGGTCACTTCTTTGAGATGAATTTAAGGAGCCTACAAAAAACCCTTACTTCCACAGATCATATCTCCAAAATGTTGCGCAACTTGATCTAAAATTTTTATTGCATCTTCCTCAGGATTTCAGCTTTGCCTCTTAAAATTTTTAGCTTCTGAGCCTTTGTAGAAAAAACGTTAGAGCGAAAATTCCACGATGACCTGTTTTAGATGGCCGAATCCCATGCATAAGGAGGAAATGAGGATCACAAATTATATAAGTGCTTCAGTTGAGAGGGGCTTCAACAAGTGACCGTGGGAGGGATTTTAGGAGCTTAAAAAAATATTAATTATGACTTTTCAATGACCCATGCCCCAACCCCATGGAGTTTTATCCCACTAACTAGGGGTAAAAACTTCAAACATGAATATCTCTCAAACCGTGAAGAATTACATGGCGTGCCATATATCAACGGAAACATCTCAACAAGCAGAAACAATCAAAAGAATTATTGACCCAAAATATATTAATTTTATAGGTCAAAATTCCCATGAAATATTAGGCTAGCCCCTGGTGCTGCTTGGGTTGACATCAATGACAACCGTTGATCAACAATCTCCTCCTTTGGCATTGATGGCAACACAAGTACTCCCCTTGCGATCATGACACCTCTTCCTACAACATTCTTTCCCCCTTTAACATAAATGGAAAAGGGTAACTCCCGCTGAAATACAACCATCTTGCGGACCTGTACACACTTCCACTCGTACTGACACACAACTGTCCTGCAGACCTGTACACACTTCCACTCCCCCTTTATATTCTGAAAAAGGAAAATCTAATGAGAACTTGGGAGAATCCCAAGCTTCTTGCAAAGATGTTCCAATGCTGGTGAATATTTAATACGTGATTCTTTTGGTGCTGCTTGGAATCTTTCTACTTGTCCAACTGCTTGCATAACATCTGGTCGGGAGGCTGTTACATATAGAAGACTACTAATCATAGATATGTACAACATTTGATCCACATCCTTAGATGAGTCTTCTATGCTCAAATTGCAACCAAGTAAAGACATCTCGGAATCACTTTGCACCTTTGTATAAAAATTATTACTTAGTCTATCATCATTGCTACCAATTATTGTATCATCCTCTTTAGCTATTAGACGTGCTTTGGTTGCTTCATCCAGAACATATATGTCATTTGGAGCTTGACTTGCTGTAGCCACAATTTCACCATACACGCCTTTCCTAATTTCACATTTCGTGGAGTTGAATAGTATTGTGTGTCCTTGATCACACATTTTTCCAACACTAAGCAGATTGTGATTCATGTTTTCAACCAATAGAACATTTTTGGCTAGAACATCTTTGCTTCCAAGAGTGACAGTACCTGATCTTATAACATTTGAAGATCCATCATATCCAAAGGACACAGTACCATCCTTGTTCTCTTTTAGAGATACAAATTTATTTCTATCTCCAGTCATATGCGTTGAGCAACCGCTATCAACATACCACACATATTTGTTCTTTTGAGCCTTGAGAGCGAGAGCACAATTATCATTCTTCTTCTTCTTCCATGTTCGTTCATTCTGTGGCTTCGAAGATTCTTCTGGAGGATTTTCAAGTCTGTAGTCTTTGGCTATGTGTCCAAATTTTCGACATTTGTAACATTCAATATTATTTCTTAAATGTTCAAATCTATTGATGTTTCGCTGAGCCCTGGGAGGTTCATATTTGACAGATCTCCTCGAATTGTATTCGTTCCTAGGGTACATGCGACATTCTACAACTTTATGACCAAATTTTCCACATGAATAACAGTAGCCATAAAAAATATGTTGGTACCTGGATGGAAATTTTGGTCGAGGAATTGTCTTCCAAGGCTGTTCTTGTGA
Source organism: Pinus albicaulis (assembly GCA_034641835.2). NCBI lineage: Eukaryota > Viridiplantae > Streptophyta > Pinopsida > Pinales > Pinaceae > Pinus > Pinus albicaulis. Next base: position 2,000,686,303 of record CM076578.1, read on the forward strand.
ATCTTGTCCAATGAAGTCTACATGCATGTCAGATCTCATAGGTTCATTTTATTTTTTTGTAGAAGGTCCTACTTCTTCTTCTTTGTAACTGATGCCAGTTTTTTCGTTGTAAGATCGTTGATTTTTGATGAGTTCTTCCAATGCCCTTGAATTGTTGGCATAGTTTTGGATAGTTTTTCCTTTCTTCACTTCCTCACGCAGCGAGACTACTTCGGCTTCTAATTCTTCCCTTTCTTGGTTGCTTTCTTCCAACTTCTTTAGAAGTGACTCTTCAATGCATTTGTGTTCTTCAACTTCAATTTTGAGACCTTGAACTTGTTCATCAAGAGTTTTGGAACGGATCTTCTCCGCCTTGAGATCTTTTATAAGCTTAATTGCTTCCTCATAAAATTTGTCTATGGTCCATCCTTCTTCTTCATTGTTTTATACCTCTTGCTTATTGTGCTTGGGTTTATTGTGCTTGGCCATAAAAAATACTCTCTCATTGGCTTCTTCTTCACTATCACTATCTTCATCAGATGATGAGCTATCTTCTTTAGAGAGAAAGTTCCTTTAGGATCCTTGCTTGTTGAATTTCTTAAAGCCTTTCTTTCTTTTTGAGCTGCCATTACTTTTGTTTGGACATTTTGCTGCAAAATGCCCAACCTCATTACAGTTGAAACATATCAATGGAAGTTTACCTTTGAATTGTACCTTACCAATTTGTAGTTTTCTCGTGAAGTAAGCATATTATTCATCTGAAAGACCTTCTTCATCATCTCCCTTTTCTTCACACTTGCAGGTGCATTTATTTTCAATTGAAGATTTTTTATCCTTATTGGTTTTCTTAGATGCAACGAACGCAGTTGCTAGATGCGAAGTACCCTCTTCTTCATCAAGTCTCATTTCATATGCTATGAGAACTCCATGTAATTCCTCTTTGCTGAGTTTGTCCAGATTTGCATTGTATTCTATGACCGATACCTTTGGGTTGAATCTCCTTCATAACGTTCTAAGAATCTTCCGTATAATATTCTTCTCGTCAACTGGCTCTCCCAATCCTTCCAGAGTATTGGTTATTTCATCAACGTATTGAAAGTATGCAGCAATGTTGAAATTTTCTTTCATTCTGAGTTGCTCAAATTTTTCTCTATAGATTTGAAGCTTTGCTTCTTTGACATTTGAGTCACTTGCATATATATTCTCAAGATTTTCCCATACATTTTTGGTGGTTTTACAACCAAAAACCTTATAATAAGCATATTCAATAAGTCCAATGATAATAATATTCTTTGCTTTTGCATCATTTACCAAATTCTTCTTACCTTGTTCATCCGCAGTTGATGTAAATCCATTTTGAACAGTGTCCCATACTTTGTAACCTTGAGCCAAGAGATAGACCTCCATTCTTCCTTTCTAAAGTGCATAATTATTTTCATTGAATAGAGGTACACCATTCTTGGTATGCTCCATGACCTCCTTCTAGCTGTTAAACTACTATTGAAGGAACCAAGCTCTGATTCCAATTGTTGGAAATACTGAGAGGGGGGGGGGGAGGGGGTGAATCAATATTCCTTTTAATTAGAGAATTAGTTAATCTTCAATTATTATCAGTGTTTGTACAATGATAGCAACAAACAAGAGGAACAAAAATGCACATAGTTTTTAAGGTGGAAACCCACTCCAGGACAAAAACCACATAATGCTTTTCTAATAATTCTTTAATATTCAACTCCAATTGAAAATAAAGCTCCAACTTCCTAGAATCTAGAAAAGCATTCTTCTCCAGCTCCCACTAGATGGACGCTCCAACGCCCGAGATTCTTCAGTAGCAACTGAATGGATTCCCCAACACCCAATGATCTACAACTCACCCTAGCACCACCCTACCACCCTATAGAAGAATAAAAGAAGAATGGACTCTCGTACCAGGGAAAATGGTCCACTTTACAATGATATAGAATGATGCAAAAGAAGAAGATATACTAGACCATAACCCAAAATTTGACACAACCACCCAATGATGATCCTAGACCTCCCAACACTGCCTCTTCAGCCCTTGGCAGATAGACACTAGTACAATTTGTACAATAATGTATTTACAATGAATAAGTACAATGATACCTTTACAATGATTGTATGCAGTGCTGCCCACTTGAAGACTTCATATGATGAACTTCTTGCTGCTGTTATGCACCTTGGTTACTTCTCTTGTCATGCTACCCTTTGTTGCACCTTGCTTTTCTTTTCTACTGTAGAAATTCTGGTCCTTTGCAATCCTTGACAACACATGATCTAGCTTTTTCTTGCCTTCTAGGAGCTTGATATTGAATCTAGTGTATCTCTGTTATTTCAGATCCTAAATATCTTATTTTTGGTCCTATAGTAGGCCTCTGAGTTGTCTTTCCAATGCCACAGGTTTGACCCAATTTGGATTCTTCAAGAGAGAGTTATACCCAATTTCTCACAATGCCCTAATTATGGATTGTTTCAGCAGAGCGCACTTGTACAGCGTTCCACGTGTGACTGTTTCTTCATTTGGCTCTAAAATTGACAGAATAAAAACTAAAGGCTATGAACTATCTTTTTCTTTTTACAGAATTCCAATTTGATACTCAGAGAGAGAGTTATGACGATTTTACCAAGGTCACTTCTTTGAGATGAATTTCAGGAGCCTGTAAAAACCCTTACTTCCACAGATCATATCTCAAAACATATTGCGCAAATTGATCTGAAATTTTTACTGCAGCTTCCTCAGGATTTCGGCTTCACCTCATAAAAAATTCAGCTTCTGAGCCTTTGTAGAAAAAACGTTAGAGCGAAAATTCCATGATGACCTGTTTTAAATGGCCGAATCCCATGCATAAGGAGGAAATGAGGATCATGAATTATATAAGTGCTTCAGTTGAGAGGGGCTTCAACAAGTGAACATGGGAGGGATTTTAGGAGCTTAAAAAAATATTAATTATGACTTTTCAATGACCCATGCCCCAACCCCATGGGGTTTTAGCCCACTAACTGGGGGTACAAACTTCAAACATGAATATCTCTCAATCGTGAAGAATCACATGGCGTGCCATATATCAACGGAAACATATCGACAGGTAGAAACCATAAAAATAATTATTGACCCAGAATATATTAATTTGATAGGTAAAAATTCCCATGCAATAATAGGTTAGCCCCTGGTGCTACTTGGGTTGACATCAATGACAACCACTGATCAACAATTGTGACATCAGTAAATGAAGATGTTGTTTTTCACATTTCACAATTTAAAAATTAATTTCATGATTTATAGAAGCTAAAAGACTTATATGGCTCACACTCAAAGATTGAAGTAGTCCAACTTATGATTAAACTATTTAATATTGAATTGAAAGATGATGATCCCCTTGTCTTAGCCTCTAAAATCATAGCTATTATGCATGATATAGAAGCTACCAGAGTTAAAATATATGTTCCACTCATAGCTCTCATCAAGGCACTATATCCCATATATTCTAATTATCTTGAATCATTACAAGTTAGTGGATAACTTATGGATATTTCCTTTGACTCTCTTGTGGAGAAGTTTGCAGAAAGAGAGAAATATTATGGGAAGAAGAAGACAATTTTTGATCCAGTGGATCAGTAAAATTCGCAAAATTAAAATTTATTGAAACCAACACCAAAATGAATATCTCATCACCCTGAATCCAACACAACTCATTTCACTCAAAACCGATATCATATACTCCCGATATCACATTCTAAGTGTTTTATCAAATATTTAAAATTTTAAAAATTGAGTTGCAGACATGCCTAGTTAGCAGTCTGTATGTTGAATAGGAAAGTGATGGGAAGTCGATTTTGTATTTTTATTGGATAAAGGTGTGTTGACAAGTGGCTTCATTTAGTTGGTTAGAATTATGTGGTTTGTGATTGGTTGGAAGTCGACCAATGGAGGAGGGCCACGTGGGCCAATTGAAGGTTGCCATGTGGCCTCATAATGGTGTATTAAAATTTGGTATGGGTCTCAAATGACCTCCGAGAGAATTGAACATGAAACCTACCAAATAGTAGCACAACAATCCACCAATCCACCGATAATGTTTCTTTTAAACTATAGTACGCCACCATTATATAAAATGTAATGGATTTCATATTAGGGTTCGGGGTCGGGGTTATGCCCTCATCCCTGGTCCACCAAATCCATGAGACCGTAGCAGGCATCCAGGGGTGTAGGGTTAACCTCGGCCCCAAACCACAAGTCAACAACGCAATCACATTTCATGGCAGGTCAGTTAACCGACACCCAAAACCACAGAGAAACCATATCTCAATGGGAGTTGGGTTATGACTTGGCACAAATTTCAAACCTTCGGTGGGAAAGACAGTGATACCACTCCAATCATGGTATATGCGAGGTTGGTTTAAAACATTTGGCGCGAAGATTAAAATCTTAACCACTAGCAAGTATGAACCCAACCATTGCTCCAACCATGGTTCAAGCTTGGTCAGCCTTTCGCGGGGTTCATTTGAGCCAATCAAGATCTATGACGGAGGTGGCACCAAGTGGCATGTCATGATCGGTTCGCGAAGGTCACCGAAATTTTAACGATTCAATAATTTTCACCTGAACCAACGTGAATCTCATTGGCACGAGGAAAATTTGTCACTCCACGTGGTCGAAAAGTGTGGAAATTGTAGGATGGATTGTAGGTGGGTGCAAATTTGTTCCGGAGCATAATTCAATCATATTTTTACCTTTTTGAGTGCATAAAGAGCCCAAATAAGGGTTTTTTTACTATTTTGGAGCCATTTGAGACAATATTTTTTCATTTTGAGCACTGCAAATACATTCAAACACTTATTTTTAATAATAATGAAAGAGGGCCAACATTAGAAGCTGGACCAAAAGATGTATCCCAGGAGGGGTGAACTCCTTCATCATTTTTTATCTTGTTTTTATGTTATGGTATTGTTTTCTTTGTTATTTTCTGCAAAATTGAGTTTAAAATCATTATAATGTGTTAATGCAACTTACATAATTGCATAAAACCCCTAAAAAATTCAATTGCAATTTTCATCAAAAACCTTCAAGTTTACATATATAGATCAGTTTTGTATTAGAGCTTTGGTTCTTTTGTTTTTTTGAGGGTTTAATTCTTTTGCAAGTGTTTCTGATGCCTACAAGGTTGAAGTTCAAAATAGGAGAAGGAAAACTTGTGGGAGCAAGTCCTCAAGCTAATTCAAGGAGGACACATTTGCCACAATCTCCACCACAAGTTTCACCAAAGGCCTCACTAGTCATGGCACATCAAAGAGAGCCTAATAATATGACTGAGCATGAGAAGGAATTTAGGAAATCATTCTTTGACATGAATGAGATGGTAAAATTTCTTTATGAGGAGAGGAATTCAAGGTTGCAAGGTGAGAGCTCAAATCCTCCAAAGAGAGATGGAGGAAATGGAGACAAGCCTCCAAAAGGGAATGGAGGTAATGGTGATAAACCACCTCTAAATCCACCTTTCTCTGCACCCTCATATTCACCTTCATCATATTCTACATCAACCCCTTCACAAACACCTCCACATTATCCAAAGGGAAATGGTAAAAATCCATTTTTAAAAATTGACATAAAGTTTGAATTGCCTATGTATAATGGAGATGTAAATTCTAAGAAATTAGATAATTGGTTTTGTCATCTTGAAGTGTATTGCAGGATACAAAGGATCAAATATGATGAGACCAAGATTAAACTTGCTTCATTAAGGTTGAAAAGTGAAACACTCATTTGGTGGGAAGCCAAAACACAAGAGGACATCAAGAAAATAGGTAAGAGCATTACGTCTTGGGATGATTTTGTGGCTGCATTAAGAAGAAAATTTTATCCTTTAGCATACATGTAGAAAGATATCATGGATTGGAAAAACTTTAGGAAATTAAAGGGTCAAAGTGTACAAAGTTATACCCAAGTTTTTAGAAGGAGAGCATTGATATTGGGTGTAGATTTATCGTCTCAAGGCACTTTACTCAAATACATTGGAGGTCTACATAGCTACTTGAGAAACACTATTCTCATGTTTAACCCTGCAAATTTAGATGAGGTTTGTGTATAGGAAACACATCTATAAGTAAGAGGGGAAAAATTTCCACAAGAGGGCAACAAAAATCCATTTAAGGCCTGAGACAAAGGAAAGGGCAAATTAAAAGGAAAAGGGAAGAAAAATTCTTCCATCAAGAATGAGGGAGAAAAATTAACATTCAAACACTGTTCAAAGGAAGGCCATGATGAAGATCACTGTTGGAAACTTATCCTAAGATGAGACCCACACAATTTAACAAGGAAAGCAAAAGACAACTACAACTACACAATATGATTTAGGATCCAATTCAGGAGATGAAACAAAGGTCACAAATATGGGATTAAAAGGTAAGGAATCCATTGCTGTACTAGTTCTTCAAATAGCCTCAATGAAACTCAATAGTGAAAAAGAAATAATATATCTTTTCCATATTAGAGTTATCTCAAAACATAACAAAATTGAAACTCTATTTGATAGTGGCTCACAAGCAAACCTCATTTCTGAAAACATTACAAAGAAGTTGAAAGTGGAAGCCATTCCTCATCCTAAACCTTATTCTTAGGTTGAAAACAAGTATCATTTGTTTAAATATGGTATTGATTACATTTTTATAGCACATCGCAAGAAACTAAACCTTTCACTTGTGAATGTTGGACAAATGAAGAGGCTTGTTAAGTCTAGTAAGAATTTTGTACTTTTGATGATCAAACCCAAGAATGATGTTGAGAATGAAGCCTTTCAAGGATGTGATACAAAGTTGAAATATAATTTGGTTGAGGTTGTTAACCAATATGATGAGATGTTTTAGGAGCCTAAAGGATTCCTCCGAAAAGAGGAATCCGACATGAAATCCAATTGCAAAAATATTGTCCTCTTCCTAACATTGTCATGTATAGGATGTCAGTGATGGAAAATGAAAAAATTAAGAAACAGACCAAAGATTTGTTTGACAAAGGGATCATCCGACCAAGTACATCACCGTTTGGTTCACCTATTGTTTTAGTGCCAAATAAGGATGGTACATTTCACATGTGTGCTGACTTCTGTGCATTGAACAAGATTGTGGTAAAGAACTGTTACCCTCTTCCTAGAATTAATGATTTACTTGATCAATTGAAAAATTTTGTGTATTTCACGAAGTTGGACTTGAGGAGTAGCTATCATCATATTAGGATCGCTAAAGGAGACATCTGGAAGACAACATTAAAAACAAATCAAGGTTTGTTTGAATGGTTGGTTATGCCCATTGGGCTTTGTAATGCTCACATAAAATTCATGTGGGTAATGAATGATGTTTTAAGGCCTTTTCTAGATGATTTTGTGATAGTCTACGTAGATAACATATTATTTTCGCAAGTCTCGTGAAGAAAATTTCATGCATGTCAAGCAAGTGTTATATTTCTTGAAGAAAGAACAGTTTCTTTTAAATATGTCGAAATGTGAATTTGGGAAAACTTCTTTAGTTTACTTGGGTCATATTGTTGGAGGAGGTGAGTTGAAAATATATCCCTCCAAGGTGGATGTCATTTTGAATTGACCAAAGCCCAAGGCTATGAAAAACCTTAGAAGTTTCTTGTGAGCATCCAAATATTCGAGAAAGTTAATTTCTAACTTTTCTTCCATTACAACTCCGTTACATGCATTGACAAGTGTGAAGCAAGTTTTTCAGTGGGGAGGAAAACAAAAAAAGGTATTTGATGCATTGAAGGAAAAGCTCGGTTCAATGGCTGTACTTTCACTTCCTGAATTGAGAAAATCATTTGAGATACAAACGTATGAAAGTGACTATGCCATGGGCGCAGTCTTGATGCAACATGGTGAGCCCATTTGTTTTCATTAAAAAAAATTTAACGGTGCAATGATTAACTATCCGACATATCACAAGGAATTGTATGCATTGGTGGAAAGTGTGAAAAACTGGAAACATTACTTGATGGCTAAGGAAAAAATAATTCACATGGATCATCAACCATTGCAATAATTGCAATCACAAACAAAGCTAAAGCAAGTGAGGCACTTCAGATGGATGGCTTGTATTCAACAATTCCACTTGGTGATAAGGTATAATAAAGGTATGTATGATAAGGTTGTTGATATGCTTTCTAGACCAATTGTTAGTGCATCCATTATTCTCAAGCATAATTTTGTCATGTGTGAGAGATATGTTGAGCAATATGCTTTAGATAATGATTTCAAAGATGTATATGTGACTTTGTGTCAAGGTAACCAAGTTGAGGAATTGGATTATCATGTGCATGATAACTTTTTTTATCATCTTGGAAAGCTATGTATTCCAGAGGGAGAGAGAGTTAACATCATAAGGGAAGCACATACTTCTCTTATTCACGGTCATTTCAGTGTAGGTAAGACAGTGCCACATTTACAGAGGTATTGTTACTGGCCTTGTATGTTTGAAAGTGTGTCACGATTTGTAAGAGGATGTTCATTATGTGTTGTCAGTAAGCCTAGCAATAAAAATTTGGGATTGTATACACCACTTCTAGTACCTTCTCGTCCATTGGAGAGTGTTTCTATCGATTTTATAGGAGACCTACCTATGTCTAGGAGAGGTCATGATTATATTTATGTAGTTGTGGATAGGTTCAAAAAAAGGTGTATTTTGATGCCTTGTAAAAAGAAGGTTACAACTGAACATACTACTCAATTATTCTTTCAGAATGCATGGGTAAATTTTGGGTTGCCCAGATCCATTGTTAGTGATCGATATTCTCGCTTTTTTGGGAACTTTTGGTCAATCTTGTGGGGACTCATGGACACCAAATTGAAAAATAGCACAGCATTCCATCCACAAATAGATGGCCAAATAGAGGTGGTGAACATAACTGTGATACATATTCTTCGTGGTTATTTTAGTAAGCATCCTAAGTTGTGGGATGAAAATTTTCACTATATTCAACATGCCTACAACCAGGCCAAGCATTCATCGACTCAAACATCTCCATTTGACCCATGCTTAGGATAATTTCCCAAATCTCCTTTATATTTTATCTTTGGGAAAGATGTTTCTATTGATGGACATAGTGACATAAATAAGGCCAAAAGATTCATTGAAAAAGTTCAATTGATATATCAAATAGTTCAAGAACAGTTGGAAAAGATTCAAGCCAAGTACAAGAAAAGACATGATAAGCATCATGTGGATCATAGTTTCCAAGTCAATGATGAAGTTTTCCTTCAAATTAGCAAAGAGAGACTCTAAGGAGAAGGTAAAAAATGAAAACCAATTAGATAGGGTCCATTCATGATTTTGAAAAATATTGGTAATAATTCCTTCAGGTTGGATTTTACTTCATATATGAAAATTTATGTAGTCATTAATGTTGAGAATTTAATATTATATGAGCCTCCTTTGGTTGAAGATCAAGGAGATAATTTCCAGATTCCTTCAATTGAAGATTTATCTTTTGAATATCTTGAAGAATTGTAGAAAAACACAATCCTTGCCAGGAAAACAAAGACTAAAAAACAAGGGAATGTGGAGTGCCTTCGTGTGGGGCTCAAAGGAAAAAATCCAAGAAAATCCAAATGGATTGAGATTGGATGGGTGAAGGAACTATACCCCCATCTGTTTGTTAACTGAAAGTGGTATTTTGGAGGTCCAAAATCTTCTAGTGGGGAGGAATGATCCAGTGGATCAGTAAAATGCTCAAAATTAAAAACCAACACCAAAATGAAGATCTCATCGCCCTAAATCCAACACAACTCGTTTCACTTAAAACATATATCATACGCTCCTGATATCGCGTTCTAGATATTTTCTCAAACAACTAAAGACATTTATCTACATTATGGATCACAAAAGTCTTAGCTCTAAAACTAAAATTTTAAAAATTGAGTTGTAGGTATGCCCAGTCAGTAGTCTATACGTTGACTAGGCAAGTGATGGGAAATTAACTATGTATTTTTATTGGCTAATGGTGTGTTGAAAATTGGCTTCATTTTGTTGGTCGAAATTATATGGTTTGTGATAGGTTGGAATTTGACCAATGGAGGAGAGCCACGTGGGCCAATTTTAGGCTGCCACGTGGTCTCATAATTTTGTATTAAAATTTGGTATGGGTCTCAACTTACCTCTGAGCGAATAAAACATAGAACCTACAAACCTGCAGCACAACGCTCCACTTGTCTGCCTACAATGTTGATTGTAAAATATATTACGCCAACACTATATAAAATTTAATGGATTTTTTATTAGGGGTCGGGGTCTGTTGGCTCAAGGGGTCCTGACCTAGGTTTGGTAAGCAAGGTTTGCCAAAAAACCCCTATAGTACTGGCCCTTTCGGCAGTGACCTGCTTTCGCAGGTCAAAGTCTCACCCAAAGTAGTATGGGTGGGTTCTGGAACCAGGTTTCCACACCCTAAGAAAGGATGGGTAAAGCAAGAAGAGCAGTGATAAGTCTTGTAATCCCTGATTACCTTATTCTATGTAGAGTTAATTAAGTCTTTATTTGCATCTACGTGCACTAGATCTATAGTTATATGCTTGTTATAACATCAACACTGTAGTACATAAACACAACATAACAGATCTAGATCCAAGAACACAATCTACATATCTTTCGTAGCTTAAGGACAGAAAACACATAATACAATAATTATCAGTAATTCACATAAACATACTCACAGATTTAGTTCTCTAACAACCTTTTGCATTCATTCATTTATCAATTCTTCCTTACAATTCCAATTCCCTTCCCAACCTGTGCACACAGCAGCAGGGTCTGCACACAGCTGGACTTGGATCTCTGTGCACACAGCCAGCAAGAGTCCATTCCCTAAAACCCAAATAGATAGCTTAAATCACAATTTGCATTAATAGCCTATGATTCCTTATTCTATACAATACAAAATACATCTCTATTTATAAAAATCTAGCCTCTGCTTTCCCATGGTTTGCAACCCATGGTTTTCGGACCCCTAGTTTACCCTTTGACCCATTACAATGCGTTTGGGGCTATGACCCACCCCAAAATCCCTATGCTAGGCTAAATATAATAAAAAATATTCAAAATGGACCAGTTTCGCAACTTGTTAGGAGACCCCATTCCAACAGTCCCCCAACACAATCTTGTGACTCGTCCCGAGTCACTGTAGTGGTGTAGCCACATAGCCCTAAGCTTGGTAAGGCTTGAGTTGACTTCCATTGACAAAGCCAGGAATGAGGTCACCTTGCATGGTAGCTATCTGTACTGCTCTGCCATTCGTAATCGCCTTAACTATATAGGGAGCAAGCCAATGCTGCCGGAATTTCCCTGGATGTTTCGCAAACTAGCTATCGTATAACAGGACAAGATCACCTTCGACGAATGTCTTTTGAAGAATATGTCGATCATGACAGGCTTTATCGCGAGCCTTCTGAACCTGCTGGTGAAAATTAGCAATAAAATGATCTTCCTCTAAAGCCACCAGTTGTGCCAGATGTTCCCCTAGGATATCAGAGTCTGCCATATTTGTGAATGCATCGATGCGTAGGCTAGGAACAACTTATTCTACGGGCATAATGGCCTCCTTGCCATAGACCATACAGAAGGGGGTCCTACCCATTAGTTTTGTACAGGTCGTTCGGTAGGCCCACAGAACCAAGGGGATGCGCATATCCCAGTTACTGCGATTGACATTGCAAACCTTAGTTAAGGTCTGTTCTAAAATTTTGTTAAAAGCTTCGACTGCCCCATTTCCCTGGGGATGATAGGGTGTACTCTTTGCACAATGGATTCAGAATTCCTCATTCAAGGCTTGAATCGTTTGGTTAAAAAAGTGCGTACCTCTGTCGCTCATTAGGATCTTTGGGCAGCCAAACCTGGTCAGAATCTTCTCGAAGATGAAGTGCGCAGCAGTGTCCACGGTAAAATATTTGAATGCTTGTGCCTTATCCCATCGGGTAACGTAGTCAGTGGCAGTGATGATGTAGCGTGCACCTGTTTTCTTGCCTGGCAAATTGATGGGTCCTATAAAGTCAATAGCCCATTTTTAAAAAGCCTGTAGGCCCACTTGAGGCTGTAATGACATGTCATCTCATCACGAGGGTCGACCAGTGCACTGGCATGTATCACAAGATCTGCAATAGGTGTATGAATCCTGATGCATGGTAGGCCACCATAATCCAGGCCTCAAAATATTTTGCGCTGTATATTTTCCTGCATAGTGGCTTCCTGCAACCCCATTGTGGGCTTCTGATAAAATGGTGGGCCGTTCGTGTTCCAATATGCACCTTCGTAGTATTTCATTGGCGCCTAGCTTGTATAATTGTCTGGCAATGATAGTAAAGTCTGTAGCCTGGGTAACCAACTCCTTCTTCTGCTACACCGAATATGCCACAGGGGCCATACCTGTAGTAAGGAACTCAATGATATCAGCAAAGTGAGCATCAACCACCTTAATGGTAAACAAGTGTGCATTGGGTAAGCCTTCATGCAAGTTAGTAGGCTCTTCCCCTGTGTCGATGCGAGATAGATGATTCGGGCCTGCGTTCAACCTCCCAGGTTTAACGATGACCTCAAAATCATATTCCTGGAATAACAACAAGCATCGGAAAATCTTCCCCCCCCCAACACAGGATTGTTGACCAGATATTTCAAAGCCGAATGATCGGTGAACATCTTAAAGTGTCCACCCAGTAGATAGTGCGGATATTTTTGTAATGCGTATACCATGGCCAATCTTTCACACTCAGTGGTGGAGTAATTCCTTTCTGCGCTCAAGAGTTTTCGACTTGCAAAGGAAACCAGGTGGTCAATATCTCCGTCTCCAGGTTGAGTGAGAACTGCACCCAGGGTGATGCCTGATGCATCAACATGTACTTGAAATTCTTTTGACCAGTCCAGAAATATCAATATGGATGCAAAGATCATCTTCTCCTTTAGCAGTTTGAAACTCTTCTGACATTCGTCATTCCAGAAAAAAAGACATCCTTTTTTAGTAGTTGTTCCATGGGTGTTGTGATCAGGGCATACCCCTGGATGAATTTCCTGTAATATCCTATGTGACCAAGAATAGAACGCAACTATTTTTCCATTGTGTGGGTTGCAAGGTTGATAATCATGACTATCTTCACAGGATCAACCATTAATCCTTGCCGACAGACAATATGTCTTAGCAGGATGTGGAATGGTACACAGAAGATGCAATTTTTGATATTCAAGGATATGTGGTGCTTCTGGTATGCATCCAAAATTAATCGTAGGTTCGAAACATGTTCTTTCACCAAGCCAAAAACCATCTAGTCATCGAAGTAAAATTCCAGGAACTTATGAATGAACTCCTTAAACACAGCCACCACAACCCTTGAAAAGATAGCAGGTGCGTTCTTGAGACGAAAGGGCATGATTTTGTACTGGAAGGAACCCCATTAAGTCACAAAGGTATTCTTACTGCAATCTTCAGGTGCAATTATGATTTGGTGGTATCCGTAGAACCCATCGGTGAAGGAATAGGCCTCCTAACCACCCACACTATCAAGGATTTCATCGGAGAAGGGCGTAGGGAAGTGGTCATGAACACAGGTGTCATTTAGCTTTCGTAGGTTCACATAGATGCGTATTTCTCCCTTTGTATTTTTTCTCCTGGACAACCATTGGACTTACCCAATCTGATTGTTCAACTGGTTCAATGATACCTATGGTCATCATTTTGTCCAACTCCTCTTTGACCTTTTTCTTATATTTAGGATTCATTGTGTAAGGCCGTTTATTGACGAGGCATGCCTTGGGTTTCAGAGTGATGTGCATAAAGTCGAGATCCCCACTGATTCCTTTGAGCTTAGAAAAATTTGTTGGTTCATCGCTATGTTGCTACCTCACTTGCACATACCAATGAGCCACCAAACCTTCGAATCGTAGGAAAAAGCCTTGGAAGTTGCCATGAAACTTAAAGCCACACCTAAGGACAATACATTGGGGGGAGTGCAGCAAATTCAAGAAAAGCTCTAATCCATGCACATATAAATATAGAACTTACGAGTGGAAAATCAAATTCAAGAAAAGCTATAATCCCATGCACATATAAATTTATATTTTCCCATGATAACCTCTTTGAGATGAAATTCAGGAGCCTGAAAAAGCACTACCTTCCACAGATCATATTTCCAAAAATATTGCGAACCAAGATCTGAAATTTTTTTATGAATTTCGTCAGGATTTTAGCTTCGCACCATATGAATTTCAGATTCTGAACCTTCGTAGAAAAAAATTTATAGCGAAAATTCCACGATGAACTGTTTAGGAGCCTGAAAAAAGACCTAAATTCCACAGATGATATCTCTAAAAATATTGCGAACCAAGCTCTGAAACTTTTAGGAGATCTTCTTCAGGATTTCAGCTTCGTACCCTAAAAATTTCAGCTTCTGAAACTTCGTAGAAAAAAAGTTATAACTAAAATTCCACAATGACCTGTTTGGAGCAGCGGAACCCTAGAATCCAAAGCTCTGATACCAAATGTTGTGTAACCAACTCCAAAAATACAAGAAAAGAGATATGAACGCCTTAGAAATAAGCCACTTCGAGGGGGCAACCTCCAATACATTACAGGAATGAACAATTCTTGGATGATACAATTTACAAAACCTCCTTTCTATATATAGGAGTCCATGGGGCCATAATGTAATCCTAGTGGGCCACAATGTAATCCTAGCCGACCTAACAATAATAATTTAAGGGCACAATAATAACAAAATGGGGGTTACAAGGGTACAATAATAACAATAAGGGGGTTACACTAACAACAATAAGGGACTATACTAGTAATATAGGGACCTAACAGGCCTAGAGCCGTCATTCTTTTGGCACCCTAGCCTCCAATGTTTTTAAGAATTCCTGGACATTACTAGACCCATCAAAGTGGGGAAGGTCTCTTACCTCCGAAGTAATGCAGTAGAGGGTCCTTGCAGCCCGAGGGCATCGCAGTGCTGAGACATCGTGTAGCCAGGTTTGCCACCTCTCTAGTTCCTCATCTGCATCAGAAAAGTAATCCATGTCTAATACTCTGCCTGTTGTAGAGTTACTCTAGTCTTCGTCCTGTGCCGTCACCCTGTAGATGTGATCTAGTTCCTCCTCCTCATATGCTGGTTCTGTATATCGTACACCCTTAGCGGGATCCAGTGGTACTACTACGAGCGTACCATTCTTCTCAAACACCATGCTACATTTTTTTATATTAATGACACCCCCTACGTCTATAGCCCAGTCCAGTCCCAGGAGTGCAAGGTAAGGGTCTGCATCTTCCACAATTTTGATTACTTCAAAGTCAGCTAAGACCTTTACTCCCGTGATATCTACCATGACTTTTGGCAACCTTCCCAGAGGGATGATCTTCTATTTATTCACCATGCGTAGCTGGATGGTGGACCAGTCTAACTTAGGTTCTCCCATTCATTGCCATGTTTGTTTTGGTAATATCTTCGCATCCGATCCCAGACAAGAATAACCTTATCTATCTCATAGTCGCCAATCTGTGCAGTCAACCAAATTTCCCTCCCGGTGCATCTCTTATAACTGTGTAATTTGTTTACTTCCTTAACCTCAGCCATTGTGGTGGGCTGGACTACGGGGTCTTGTAGTAATTTGTGAAGATTTTCTACAACCTGTGGGTTGCGCAGTAGTTTCAGACATGCCCTTAGAAAGTGCTCAACCTCTTCCTTTGTTTGGAGATGTGTTGGTAGATGCACAAGGGTTTCCAACAACTCTTGTTCCTTGAAATTTATTCCCCTCTGAGAAGCAGGCTCATCTCTTGCTCCTTGGGTGACTACCCCACTGCGCGTCATGACCTTTACACTTGGATCTACATTCCTTAGCTCAGCTTTTACTCTTTGCACATTTTGCATAGGGGTAGGCTATTTGTCCTACATTTTCATTATCAGGATCAAGCAGTCCTCGATCTCATGGTCCAACTGCCAGCAATATTTACAGGATTTCTTAGCGGGATTCGAGCAGTCCTTGGTGAAGTGTCCTACCTCCCCACAGTTATAGCAGATCAGTTGGCCCCGTCCTCATCCTGCGCTCCCTCCCCAGCCACCCCTGCCCCTTTCTGAGGAGCCATTGAAGGTTGCGGGAGATCTTGGTGACGCAGGATCGGAATGTACCCTATAGAGGTTTCCCCGATCTACCAATAAGTCATATGTATTAAAATTCTACTTATCATGCCCTACCGATCGGCAGAACCTGCACCATGTTTTCTTCAATTCACCCACACTTATCCGAGGGCACTGGGCTATATCATGTACTCCCACTACCTGGAAATCTTCACACCATAGCGCAGATCTGTTGGATCCATGGCGCAGCATGCTGGGTCCTCCTGCTTGTAAGTAATCGGAGCTGAATCCTTTTCCTCATTCCGCTCGTAAGTTCTATATTTATATGTGCATGGATTAGAGCTTTTCTTGAATTTGCTGCACTCCCCCCAATGTATTGTCCTTAGGTGTGGCTTTAAGTTTCATGGCAACTTCCAAGGCTTTTTCCTGCGATTCGAAGGTTTGGTGGCTCATTGGTATGCACAAGTGAGGTAGCAACATAGCGATGAACCATTCCCTATGATGTCTGTTGTCATACTTGAATGCTTCTTCCCAGATTTCTTTCTTTAACTGCTGATCGGCCTCCCATACTAACTCAGACGCACCTTGCTTGAAGTATTTTACTTCTGCCACCAATTGAGAGTACGATTTTGGCTTCCAAAATTATTGTTTTAGGGCATCATTAATATCTTGAAGCGAGGTTCTCGCGTTTTGAGATATATACCGCATATACTAGTCCAGAGCCCATTATTCGAAGGCCAGGGATAGCTGCACCCTTTTCATAGTATCACTTACCACCCCTTGTGCAGTCCATACTGAGTCGGCTACGAACCAGAACTGCTCCATGTCCTCATTAGCTGTGCCTCTAAAGGTAGGTAATTTCAAATGTACTTCCATGCTGTCCTCTGGTTTGTTTTTTAGGAGAGTGATCCTTTGCTTGATTGGGTCGATAGTACTTACCACTCCGTGTTGTGTTTTAACCCAAAGTAGCGCTCATCCACCTCTGTGTTAGATCTTCTTATTCACTTTTCAATACTGATCCCTCTCTCAGAATTCTTCCGGTCCCGGCAACGGAACCTTTTGTTGGCTCGAGGGGTGCTGACCCAAGTTCGGTAAGAAAGTTTTGCCAAAAAATCCCTATACTACTGGCCCTTTCAATAGTGACCTGCTTTTGCAGGTCAAAGTCTCACCCGAAGTAGTATGGGTTGGTGTTGGAACCAGGTTTTCGCACCCTGAGAAAGGATGGGTAAAGCAAGTAGAGCAGTGCTAGGTCCTGTAATCCTCGATTACATTATTTTACGTAGAGTTAATTAAGTCTTGATTCACATATACGTGCACTAGATCTATATTTATATGCTTGTTATAACATCAACACAGTAGCACATAAACAGAACATTACAGATCTAGATCTAAGAATGCAGTATACAGATCTTCACAGATTAAGGACAGAAAACACATAATACAATAATTATCAGTAATTCACATAAATGTAATCACAGATTCAGTTCTCTAACAACCTTTCGCATTCATTCATTTATCAATTATTCCTTACAATTCCAATTCCCTTCCCAACATGCGCACACAGCAGCAGGGTCCGCACATAGCTGGACTTGGATCTCCGCGCACACAGCCAGCAGGAGTCCATTCCCCAAAACCCAAACAGATAGCTTAAATCACAATTCACATTAATAGCCTATCATTCCTTATTCTCTACAATACAAAATACATCTCTATTTATAACAATCTAGCCTTGACTTTCCTATGGTCCGCAACCCATGGTTTTCAGACCCCTAGTTTACCCTTTGACCCATTACTATGCGTTCAGGGCTTTGACCCACCCAAAAACCCATTTGCTAGGCTAAATATAATCAAGAATATTCAAAATGGACCAGTTTCGCAGCTTGTTAGGAGACCCTGTTCCAACAGGGACGGGGTTAATCTCTGGCCCTCGGTCGGCCCAAGCCACGAGACCATAGCAAGCAGCCAATGGCACGATGTTAACCCTGACCCAAAACCACAAGTAAAAAACACAATCACAGTTCATGGAGGGTCAGTTAACCAACACCTAAAACCATGAAGCAGCCACAGTTCAACGAGAGTTAGGTTATGTCTCGTATGGTTATGATTTGGCACAGTTTTCAAACGTTTAGCGGTAACCATGGTGATACCACTCCAATCATGGTATATGCAAGGTTGGTTTAAAACCTTTGGCATGAATATTCAAATCTTAACCACCAGTGGGTATGTACCCAACAACCGTTCCAACCATGGTTCAATCTTAGTCAGCCTTTGAAGGGGTCCGTTTGAACCAACCGAGATCTAGGGCAGAGCTGGCACAAAGTGCTCGGTTATGATCAGTTTCTGGGTGTCACCAGTATTTAAATGGTTCTAATTTTCACCTAAACCAGTGCAAATCTCAATGACACAGGGAAATTTTTTCATTGCACATGGCAGAAAAGTGC
This sequence comes from Pinus albicaulis, assembly GCA_034641835.2. Classification (NCBI taxonomy): domain Eukaryota; kingdom Viridiplantae; phylum Streptophyta; class Pinopsida; order Pinales; family Pinaceae; genus Pinus; species Pinus albicaulis. The sequence continues at coordinate 2,000,704,838 of CM076578.1, forward strand.
AGAAATTGTAGGGTGGGTGGAGGTAGGTGTGAATTGGAGGACAGTTAGTAGGAAAATTTCTCTAGAGCATAACTCGGTCATTTTTTGACCTTTTGAGTGCAAAAAGAGCCCATATAGGGGTTTTTAAAGTTATGGAGCCACTGGACACAATATTTTTTCATTCTTAGCACTGCAAATACATGTAAACACTTATTTTTGAGCATAATGAAAGAGGCTCAACATTGGAGCAGGTCCAACAGATGTAGCCTGGGAGGGGTGAACTCCTTCATCGTTTTTTGTCTTGTGTTTCTTTTATGGTACTTTTGTCTATGTTATTTTCTGTAAAAATTATTTTAAAATAATGATTATGTGTTAATGCAACTTACATAATTGCATAAAAACCCTAAAAATATCACTTGCAATTTTCATCAAAAACCTTCAAGTTTACATATATAGATGAATTGCTCAATATTTTGAAGTAATGTGCCTTGCACAGAAAGAGAAGAATCAAGCATAAAAATATTCTAGATGAAGAGTTGGTATAAGAGGATGTGGAAATAATAATAAAAAAGGAAGGGGACATACATTACAAAGGAGGAAAAAATGATATTCATTGTGTACGTTTCCACAAAAATGGACATGATGATTCCACATGAAAGCTCTCTTGGGACAAAATTAGACAAGAAATAATTGAAGAGAAAGGAAAATCACCAGATCCAGAGAAAGGTAAAACACCTAAATCCACTCATTATTTTATGGAACATTGCAACATTGGAGTAATTGAAGACTTGTTTAATGCTTCACTTGCTTTGTGGAAAAATGTATGGTTTCTTTATTCAGGAACAACCTTCCACATGGCCTTTAGAAGGTATTTCTTTGAAGAATTATATGACAACGTAGATGGAGTAGTCTAATTTGTCAGAAAATAAACACTAAAGCCATCTAGACTTGGAACCATCAGGCTCAAATTGCCTAGACTTACTAACTTTCTTCTACACGATGTTCTTTACCTCCCAAAGTTGCGGAGAAAATTATTGTCCTTGGTTCACATCCACCAGCAAGGACACACCATTCACATGTTTGATGGCAAGTTTGAGGTGAGAAAAGCATCATACAACTCACTTTTCATGACTGAGTTAGATTTATAATAAATACTCTTGAAGCTACAAGGAACCTCTGCTCATACACAAAATTTTGCATATAGTTATTGGTATGATGAAGACACATTACCATCCAGTCCCTTATGGAATGATTTATTTGGACATTTGAAATATTAAAATCTTCTTTTATTGAAGAGAAATGGTTTTACTGGTTTCCTAGCCATTCCTATAAAACTTAACCTATGGGATGATTATATCTTAGGAAAACAAATCAAACAATAATTTCATGATTCTCATTCTAGAGCACATTGAAAGATTGAGCTTATTCATTCTCACTTGTGTTTCCCTATTCCTATTCCTTCTACAAATGGAAATAAATACATGATGACTACACTAGAATGTGTTTGTAATATATATTGAAGAACAAATTTGAAGCTTTTGAAACTCTAAAAAATTTTCATGTATTGATTGAAAACAATACACAATGTCATATTAGCTCTATCCATACTAATAATGGAAAATAATATACTTCAAATGAATTTGAAAACTATCTTCACCAGCATGGGATTTAACATCAAAAAATTGTGCCTTGTAATCCTCAACAGAATGGTGTAGCCAAAAGAATGAACAAGAAAATTTTAAATATGGTACGTTCAATGATTTTTTCCAAAAATCTAAAGTTGATGTTTTGGGATGATGCAATTCAATGTGTAGTGTATGTTAAGAACAAATTTCCATCTCATGCTCTAAAAAGCAAGACTCCCTATGAAATGTGGTATAGTCACATTACTTCAGTGAGGCATCTCATGTTTCGTCTGTTATTCCTTGATACCTAAGGCACAAAGAAAAAAACTTGGTGCAATGAATCGAGAATATATCTTCTTGGGGTACTCAAATACCTCCAAAGGATATAGTCTCTATGATGAAGAAAATAAGAAGTTTATATTTTCTAGAGATGCGATTTTTCTTGAATCTTCCAAGACTAACAATGTTGTTGAGCAACAACTTAATCACTTGTGTTAGTGTGAATTCTAATTGCAAGCATACGAAAAAAGCTCACTTTAGTTGTGCATAACAAACATCCCTAACATCAAAGATGGTTGTCAATTTCCTTAGATCTGTAGTTAGTGATCAGAATAAATGCTACAAAAATCCAGATCTATGCAGTAAAAGACATTAAATAGCAAATAAAAGCAAGAATTGCTCCATGCATCCAATAGACAAGACAATAATGTTTTTAAATAATTTTGTATTTATGACATCTGGGAAGGGAACATAGAAAGATGTTACCAGCCCCTCTCAATGGGATGGGTTCTTGTATGTCCTCAGCACTTCAGATCTAAGATCTCTCTCTCTTGATGGTGTAGAAAACCTAGACAAAAATGGAACTCAAAGGGAGCTCAGAAGAAAAAGGGTACAAAAATATGAAAATGATGGAGGATCAAAACCATACCAAAAGTATAGATCTAGAGCGATATTTAGGCAATAAAAGGTAGTGAATGAATGGAAAAACCCTTCTGTTTATAACAAAATATTGAGTTAGTCTAGATATTGGTGCATAATTAAAATATTATTAACCAAATCTAGATCCAACTTTTATAGAATATTTTATTATTTTTTGTTAGAGGGAAAAATAATTTGAATTTGGTCAAATCCATTTATTTGTAAATAATAAATAAATAAATGATTTATTTATTAATTTAAGAATGTGGTTGAGTAATAATTAAATAAATAGTGATTTATTCAAATATTTATAAATGATTTAGTCAAATTTAACAAGGAATATTATTTAAATAATGTTTTAAATTATTATTCCTATAAAATAATAAGATAAATAGTGATTTATCTAATTAATTTTCCTATTTTGGGTTAAATATGACTAGGATTATTTATTACACTGTGGTTTAATTAATTATCCATTGAGGAAAACCAAACAAATAGAGACTTATTCAATATTTCCTCATGGGGTTTCTTGTTTAGACCATAAGCAACTTAATAAATTATGGATTACTAAGTTATTTTTCATAGTGAAAGAAATTTTACTAGGGTAAAATTGGTCTTACATGGTGTACTTTGGTCCATATAATAGTAACAAGTTAGATGACCAAAAATTGGTGTAACAGATTGCCCCCTAACATGCGAGCGTTAGGAGCTAATCGTATGACTGAAGTACATTGTAAGAACTCAATCACTAAACACCGAAGGGGGAGTCAGAGAGAGAGAAATATAAGATAGACTAAAGCACTAGAGGAAAAACCCTGAGGAGGCAAGACTTACAGGTGTGACAAGTCTCTTTTATGAGTGAGTACTTGTTCTGCATGAGGCGGGGGAGGCATACCTATGTCCACCGAGATAATAAAGTATGTGTTCAGTAAACAAGGGACCGAACTATATAGTACACGCTGGCATCAACACGGGCTAGATAAAGACATGATAATGGATCCCACATACATACTGTGCATAAGACAACAGCCAGGACTTATACAATAATATCCAAGTACATGAGATATAAGTAGAACCAAAGAGGCTCTGTAAAATAGGAAAGGGCTCTAAAAATATGAATGATACATGCAAACTAAAGAGGCGTTGCAAGCGGCTGAGGCGAGAACCATCAAATATATGGAGCTGCATCTAAGGCTATAATAGAGAAGTCATCTGGGTGTGGGGGGGGGCTACCAGAAGGGCCACCCACTCATGAGGTCCGAAAAATCTCACACACACCCGGGAATCACTGGTACAATCTGTTGCATCATTGAACCATAAAGTATACAGATCTCGATCATGCCATAAGGAGCTAGAGTTGAGAAACAATGAAGTCAAAGGGAAATAAAGATTTGCTTTGCCTGATCTGAGGCACCGAACAAGAGTGGAAGCTGGAACCAAGATACACTTCCCTCTAGACCTGTCTTCTGGAATGAATAAGTTGATGTCAACAGAAGGAGGTCCGCCATAGGTAAGGATATAAGGGATCCTCAACTAAGGCATGAGAGATAATAGTAGAGTGGCTAATAGACTGACACCAGGGATAATGGTGGAATGGGGGGTACTGAGTAGTAGGATGAAAAATTCCCTTGTTAGAGCATAAAGGGCATGGATGACCTGGAAGCTACTGACGCAACACTAGAGGGGATAGGGGAATATATGACTAAAGGAAAAAATGTGCGACACAAGAGAGGAACAAAGCAATGAAGGATGGATGACTATAGCGGGATACAAAGGGACTCGGGATAGACTCCATGGATGTGATGATGACTCAACTCAGATGCCCTAACAAGGGTGACTCGATGATGCTGCCACACAGAACGGGCCCAGTGGGGACCATAAAAACATGAGTACAAGATGGTGATAAGGTATAATAAAGGTATGTATAATAAGGTTGTTGATATGATTTATAGACCAATTGTTAGTGCATCCATTATTCTCAAGCATAATTTTGTCATGTGTGAGTGATTTTTTGAGCAATATGCTTTAGATAATGATTTCAATGATGTATAGGTGACTTTGTGTCAAGGTAACCAAGTAGAGGAATTGGATTATCATGTGCACGATAACTTGTTGTGTCATCTTGTCAAGCTATGTATTCTAGAGGGAGAGAGAGTCAACATCATAAGGGAAGCACATACTTCTCTTATTCATGGTCATTTCAGTGTAGGTAAGACAATGGCACAATTATAGAGGTATTGTTACTGGCCTCATATGCTTGAAAGTGTGTCACGATTTGTAATAGGATGTTCATTATGTGTTGTCATTAAGCCTAGAAATAGAAATTTTAGATTGTATGCACCACTTCTAGTACCTTCCCATCCATGGGAGAGTGTTTCTATGGATTTTATAGGAGGTCTACCTATGTATAGGAGAGGTCATGATTATATTTATGTAGTTGTGGATAGGTTCAGAAAAATGTGTATTTTGATGCCTTGTAAAAATAAGGTTACAACTGAACAAACTGCTCAATTATTCTTTCAAACTGTATGGGTACATTTTGGGTTGCCCAAATCCATTGTTAGTGATCGAGATTCTCGCTTTTTTGGGAATTTTGGTCAAGATTGTGGGGACTCATGGACACCAAATTGAAAAATAGCACAACATTCCATCCACAAATAGATGGCCAAACAGAGGTGGTGAACATAACCGTGATACATATTCTTCGTAGTTATTTTAGCAAGCATCCTAAGTTCTGCGATGAAAATTTTCACTATATTCAACATGCCTGCAACCAGGCCAAGCATTCATCGACTCAAACATCTCCATTTGAGGCATGCTTGGGATACTTTCCCAAATATCCTTTAGATTTTATCTTTGGGAAATATGTTCATATTGATGGACATAGTGACATAGATAAGGCCAAAATATTCCTTGAAAAAGTTCAATTGATATATCAAATAGTTCAAGAACAGTTAGAAAAGAGTCAAGCCAAGTACAAGAAAAGACATGATAAGCATCGTGTGGATCATAGTTTCTAAGTTGATGATGAAGTTTTCCTTCAAATTAGTAAAGAGAGACTCTAAGGAGAAGGTAAAAAATGAAAACCAATTCAATAGGGTCCATTCATGATTTTGGAAAATATTGGTAATAATTCCTTCAGGTTGGATTTTCCTTCATATATGAAAATTTATGGAGTTGTTAATGTTGAGAATTTAAGATTATATGAGTCTCCTTTGGTTGAAGATCAAGTAGATAATTTCTAGATTCCTTCAATTGAAGATTTATCTCCTGAATATCTTGAAGAATTGCAACAAAACACAATCCTTGATAGCAAAACAAAGACTAAAACACAAGGGAATGTGGAGTACCTACGTGTGGGCCTAAAAGGAAAAAATCCAAACAAATCCAAATGGATTGAGATTGGAAGGGTGAAGGAAATGTACCCCCATCTGTTTGTTAACTAAAAGTGGTCTTTTGAACATCCAAAAGCTTCTAGTGGGGAGGAATGATCTAGTGGACCAGTAAAATGCTCCAAAATAAAAACCAACACCAAAATGAATATCTCGTTGCCCTGAATCCAACGCAACTCATTTCACTCAAAACATATATCATATGCTCCCAATATCGCGTTCTGACCATTTTCTCAAACAACTAAAGACATTTATCTACGTTATGGATGACAAAAGTCTTAGCTCTAAAACTGAGATTTGAAAAATTGAGTTGCAGGTATGCCCAGTCAGTAGTCTGTACGTTGAATAGGCAAGTGATGGGAAATTGACTGTGTATTATTGTTGGCTAATGGTGTGTTGAAAATTGGCTTCATTCGGTTGGTCGAAATTCTATGGTTTGTGTTTGGTTGGAAGTTGACCAATGGAGGAGGGCTAGGTGGGCCAATTTTGGGCTGCCACGTGGCCTCATAATTGTGTATTCAAATTTTGTATGGGTCTCAACTTACCTCTAAGCGAATCGAACATAGAACCTACCAACCTGTGGCACAAAGCTCCACTTGTCTACCTACAATGTTGATTGTAAACTATATTGTGCCAACACTATATAAACTTTAATGGATTTCGTATTAGGGGTCAGGGTCGGGGTTAATCTCTGGTCCTTGGTTGGCCCAAGCCACGAGACCATAGAAAGAAACCAATGACGTGGCATTAACCCTGACCCAAAACCACAAGTAAACAACACCATCGCAGTTCATGGAGGGTCAGTTAACCAACACCCAAAACCACAGAGCAACCACAGTTCAACGGGATTTGGGTTATGAATTGGCACAGTTTTCAAACCTCTGGTGGTAACCACGGTGATACCACTCCAATCATGGTATATGCAAGGTTGGTTTAAAACCTTTGGCATGAAGATTCAAATCTTAACCACCGGCGGGTATGTACCCAACCATCGCTCCAACCATGGTTCCATCTTATTCAGCCTTTGACGGGGTCCATTTGAACCAACCGAGATATTTGGCAGAGGTGGCAGAAAGTGGCTGGTTATGATCAGTTTGTGGGTGTCATCATTATTTAAATGGTTCGACAATTTTCACCTAAACTGGTGCGAATCTCATTGACACAGGGAAAATTTGTCATTGCACGTGGCCAAAAAGTGTAGAAATCGTAGGGTGGATTGCAGGTGGGTGTGAATTGGAGGACAGTTAGCATGGAAATTATTCTAGAGCATAAATCGATCATTTTTGTACCTTTTTGAGTGAAAAAAGAGCCCATCTAGGGGTTTTTACTGTTATGGAGCCATTGGACACAATATTTTTCCATTCTTAGCACTGTAAATACATGTAAACACTTATTTTTGAGCATAATGAAAGAGGCCCAACATTGGAGCTGGACCAGTAGATGTAGCCCAGGAGGGGTGAACTCCTTCATCATTTTTTGTCTTGTGTTTATTTTATGGTACTGTTTTCTATGTTACTTTCTGTAAAAATTATTTTAAAATAATAATTATGTGTTAATGTAACTTACATAATTTCATAAAAACCCAAAAAATATCACTTGCAATTTTCATAAAAAACCTTCAAGTATACATATATAGATCAACTGCTCTGTATTTTTAAGTTATATGCCTTGCACAGAAAGAGAAGAATCAAGCATAAGATTATTCTAGATGAAGAGTTGGTAGAAGAGGACGTGGAAATAATAATAAAAAAGGAAGGGGAAAGTCATTACAAAGGAGGAAAACCTGATATTCATTGTGTACGCTTCCACAAAAATGGACATGATGATTCCACATGAAAGCTCTCTTGGGAAAAAATTAGACAAGAAATAATGGAAGAGAAAGGAAAATCACCAGATCCAGAGAAAGGTAAAACACCTGAATCCACTCATTATATTGTGGAACATTGCAACATTGGAGTAATTGAAGACTTGTTTAATGCTTCACTTGCTTTGTGGAAAGATGTATGGTTTCTTGATTCAGGGAAAACCTTCCACATGACCTTTCGAAGATATTTATTTGAAGAATTATATGAAAATGTAGATGGAGTAGTCTAATTTGTAGGAAAATAAAAAATCAAGCCATCTGGACTTGGAACGATCGGGCTCAAATTGCCTAGACTTACTAACTTTCTTCTACATGATGTTCTTTACCTCCCAAAGTTGCTGATAAAATTATTGTCCTTGGTTCACATCCACCATCAAGGACACTCCATTCACATGTTTGATGGCAAGTTTGAGGTGAGAAAAGCATTAGAAAACTCACTTTTCATGACTAAGATAGATTTGGAATAAAGGCTCTTGAAGCTAAAAGGAGGCTCTTGAAGCTACAAGGAACCTCTGCTCATGCACAAAATTTTGCATATATTTATCGGCATAATGAAGGTACATTACCATCGAGTCTCTTATGGCATGATTTATTTGGACATTTGAACTATTACAATCTTCTTTTATTGAAGAGAAATGGTTTTACTGGTTTCCAAACCATTCCTATAAAACTTAACAAATGGGATGCTTATATCTTAGGAAAACACATCAAACAATAATTTCATGATTCTCATTCTAGAGCACATTGAAAGATTGAGCTTATTCATTCTAACTTGTGTTTCCCTATTCGTATTCCTTCTACAAATGGAAATAAATACACGATGACTACACCAGAATGTGTTTGTTATATCTATTGAAGAATAAATCTGAAGCTTTTGAAACTCTCAAAAACTTTCATGTATGGATTGAAAACAATACACAATCTCATATTGGCTCTATCCATACTGATAATGGAAAATAATATACTTCAAATGAATTTGAAGACTATCTTCACCAACACGAGATTTAACATCAAACAATTGTTCCTTGTAATCCTCAACAGAATGGTGTAGCCAAAATAATGAACAAGAAAATTTTAAATATGGTACATTCAATGATGTTTTCCAAAAATCTAAAGTTGATGTTTTGGGATGATGCAATTCTATGTGTAGTGTATGTTAAGAGCAAATTTCCATCTCATGCTCTAAAAAACAAGACTCCCTATGAAATTTGGTATAGTCACATTACTTCAGTGAGGCATCTCATGGTTCACCTATTATTCCTTGATACCTAAGGCATAGAGAAAAAAAATTGGTGCAAGGAGTCAAAAATATATCTTCTTCGGGTACTCAAATACCTCTAAAGGATATAGTCTCTATGATAAAGCAAATAAGAAGTTTATATTTTCTAGAGATGTGATTTTTATTGAATCTTCCAAGACTAACAATGTTGCTGAGTGACAACTTAATCACATATGTTAGTGTGAATTCTAATCGCAAGCATACGAAAACAAGTCACTTTATTTGTGCATAAAAAACATCCCTAACATCATAGATGGCTGTCAATTTCCTTAGATCTGCAGTTAGTGATCAGAATAAATGCTACAAAAATCCATATCTATGCAGTAAAAGAAATTAAATAGCAAATAAAAGCAAGAGTTTCTCCATGCGTCCAATAGACAGGACAAGAATGTTTCTAAAGAATCTTGTATTTATGACACTTGGGAAGGGAACATAGAAAGATGTTACCAGTCCCCTTCAATATGATGGGTTCTTGTATGTGCTTAGCACTTCAGATCTAAGATCTCTCTCACTTGATGGTGTAGAAAACCCAGACAAAAATGGAACTCAAAGGGAGCTCACAAGCAGAAACGTAGAAAAATATGACAATGATGGAGGATCAAAGTCAGACCAAAAGTATAGATCCAGAGCGATCCTTAGGCAACAAAAGGTAGTGAATGAATAGAAAAACCCTTTTATTTATAACAAAATATTGAGTTAGTCTAGATATTGGTGCATAATTAAAATATTATTAACCAAATCTAGATCCAACTTTTATGGAATATTTTATTATTTTTTGTTGGAGGGAAAAAGAATTTGAATTTGGTCAAATCCCTTTATTTGTAAATAATAAATAAATAAATGATTTATTTATTATTTTAAGAATGTGGTTGAGTAATAATTAAATAAATAGCGATTTATTCAATTATTTATAAATGATTTAGTCAAATTTAACAAGGAATATTATTTAAATAATGTTTCAAATAATTATTCCTAGAAAACAATAAGATAAATAGGGATTTATCTAATTAATTTTCCCGTTTTGGGTTAAGTATGACCAGGGATATTAATTAAACTATGATTTAATAAATTATCCCTTGAGGAAAACCAAACAAATAGGGATTTATTCAATATTTCCTCATGGGGTTTCCCGTTTAGACCATAAAAAACTTAATAAATTATGGATTACTAAGTTTATTTTCATAGTGAAAGCAATTTTACTAGGGTAAAATTGGTCTTACATGGTGTACTTTGGTCCATCTAACAGTAACATGTTAGATGACCAAAAATTGGTGTAACAGATTGCCCTTCCAACGTGTGAGCGTTAGGAGCTAATCGTATGATTGAAGTACGTTGTAATAACTCAATCACTAGACATTGAAGGGGGAGTCAGAGAGAGAGAAATATAAGGTAGACTAAAGCGCTATCAGACAAGACCCTGAGGAGGCAAGACTTATAGGTGTGACAAGTCACTTTTATGAGTGAGTACTTGTTCTACATGAGGTGGGGGAGGCATACCTATGCCCGCTGTTGAGGCTACTTTTTTTCCTTTTCTTCCTTACCTTCTTTGCCTCTTTTGGCCCAGTTTTGACACATATATACTTCCTTTTTCCTCTCTTTATTCCTAATATGGACAAAATTCCATCATTTCTTGTTAAAGGTAAAAGGAAGTACAAGTATAATTGTTTCTACTATTCTATAGCTAGTTTAGGCATTTTTAGTAGCATGCTTATTTGTTAACTTAATATTATGGGTAGAATGAGGTATTTCTTGCAGGACCTGTTTGGTTGGATCTTTGACTTGGAGGAAAACTATGTTCCTTCAACCATCCTTCAGTCAATAATCCATCATGCCTCAAGATAGAAGCTCCAGCTCAGCAAGTTCGATGCTCCTTCCAGCACTTCAACAAATTCAAATATCGGTGAAGGACTAGCTGGCCACTATCCGTATAATGGAGTTCAGTTGACAAGAATTAGGAACCTTTTTCCTATAGCAGCATGCAGTTTTTTATAAGGAACTGATGGTGTAAATTTAGGACAATTAGTGCTGATTTCGTTGATTAGAAAATCCATGGTTTCCAATGTCCTGCTCTATAATAGAATTGCTACTAATTATGTAAGTAAGGATGCCTATAAAGGAAAAGAAATCTGGTTTGATTAGGAGGTTAATGTATTTTCATTTTTTAGCTATCAATACTAAACTATTTTTTCATGTTTTGTTGGTGAAAGCTGAATTGCAATTATTCTGAAGCGTTCTTGATTTGTTGTGGAATGCTGTGGATTTGATGAACTTCTAAGATAAGTTTCCGTAGGTGTAGTTAGGACTGTAATCCAATGCTTTCCAAGGTGTGGCAGGGGCCCACCACAACCAATTCAGCCCTGTAGAGTAGCTAGAGATAATTCGTAAAGTATAGTTTGAATCAATTCTTGACTGCATAATTATTTGTTTTTGAAATTCTATTCCGTTCTTGGCATTTGATTCATGTTGCTGTAATAGAGGTAATTCTTAAGTATAGTTTGATTCAATTCTTGATTGCATAATTAATTTCTTTTGAAAATCGATTTTGTTTCTGGCATTTGATTTATGTTGCTGTAACAGAGGTAATTTCATACATCAAGGATTTGTTTGAGAATGCTATGTTAAAAGCTCCGTGATTGTGGCTATAAGCGTGCCTCGTATTTTCCATAAGGATTTCTTCCCATTTTTAATCCCATACGCATCATTCTGAATTGAAGCTTTGCTTAGAAACAGAGCTAAGCATATACTTTTTCATCTCTATGGATAAACGAATTTACTGAATGCGTTCCTGTGTGAATGAACAGAGCATGGTTATATGCATTTAATTAAATATTTTGTGAGATAAGTAGATAGGACTAGAGTACGTGTGGAATTGCTAGATCGATTTCAGTAGGAGAGCATAACTCGAATTTGCAAACAGATTTAATGTTCTGTGTGTTAATCGCTTCTGTGTGTTAATTAGTTGTGTGTGTTAAAGTAATATGTATCTCATTTCATGTGTGTGTAGTTTAGATTTGTAAACATAGTTCAATTTCTCATAGCAGATGCATGTCATTTTTAGATTGAACAATTCTGTTTGAATTCCATGCGTTTGGTGTGAATAAGAAGATTTTCGTTTGAATTGGAGTTTTTGGCTTGAGATTTATCATGGCATAAGGTATAATAGGAGTGTGAAGTTTTGTTCATTGAAGAGTGACATATATAGGTTCTTTTGGGGTCTTAGTTGGCAATTCACTAGGAGACCTGTGTGTTGATCAGGTAGGAAAAAGTAGATGATTCATAGAAGAGTTTCGAGCAAGTTTTCTTCATTCTTTTGGTGTGATTAAATAGAAGTTTACAGTCTTGTTTTGTTTTTCATAAGATTAGGGTTTGGAGTGGAAGGTAATTTACAAATACTGTTGTAGCATCTAGGTCAAGTTGAATTGGAAAGACTATTTTGAGTGAATGCATATTCCTTAAGGACAGAGCGATCATGGCAGAATCTTAACCAGCGTTCCTTCCTGGATCGATGCTTGAAATTGTGTGTTAGGGTTCATATTTTGGTGCAAGTTTCACAATTCCATGTCCATAAGAATAACAGTGATGAAGTGATTTAACCCTTGCAACTTGGTTCGAAAGAAATTATTCATTAAAGATTGAAACATTTTATTGCAAGTTTCAGAGGATGATTAGATGACTGCCAGTGGTAATTTATGTGAACTTGTCCACTTTTAGTTTTGAGATTGAATTCATTTCTATTTATGTGTCTTAATACAGTGTGTGTTGATTGAATTCATAGCATTATTTTATTGCAGAGACCAGAGTGCTGATTACTATAGAAGTTTGAGTAACTTTGCCAAAGTATAGTTGGAAGTTTGATGAAAGACAACTGTAATTAAAAGCTGATCTCCAAAGTACAGTTGTGCATTTTTGATAGCTTGAGTTTATTTCAGTTTGTTTTGAAAAGTAGAAGTTGTGGGATTGAAACTGCCAGAAGTGGGTAATACATATATAGATGGGTTGGCCAGGTATGAAATATCAATTTCTATCATGACTGAAGTCTGTGCGTAAAATCAATATTCAAATCAGTGTGATAGTGCACCTTTTCGCTTGACACTAGTATAATGAAATTGGAATGAAGTGTTGACATCAGAGTTAATTAGGGATACCATTAGTAATTGCAAGTTCACTGTGTGAGTGTGGAATCAACTTATAGGTTTACTCATATTAGGTAACTCCTTTTACGTGTGACCTCCAAAGATTAGAATTAGGGTTTTGAGATTTTCTACAAGAAGTGAGTTATTGAATCAAAGTTGTTGTTGATTTGGTAATGGTTTTGATTTCGGATTTAATGTTGAGATAAATTGAATAAGGTTTTCCATTGTTCAAACCAGAGTTTGCTGATTGTTCCTATTTTTATGATGAGATGAATTGATTTCTTTCCGACAGTGTGCATTTATAGATGTTTGTGTGTGCCTCAATTCTTGAATCAAATATCATAAGGGATCATACAAACTTCGACTCTAAAATTTGAACCTTGAGAGCACAGTAAAACTCATGTTTATGAGCCCAGATTGATATACAAATATTGGTGAATTAATTCGACAGTTATTTCACACAACATTTTGGCGCCGTTGCCGGGGAAGTTGTAATTTCAAGATTTATGTAATTATTATTATTTGAGTTTCAGAGATCTTGCAGGGTTGTGAGAGGGCAGAGAGAGTACGATAAGACGTGAGTGAAAATCCATGCATCCACTTTTGTGGGGTTGCTCCAAATTATTACCGATTACTGCTTGTTCTCAACTTTATTCTTATTTCCTTATGCATAGAAGTAGACCTAGGGGTAATAAAGGTAGATTTACTTCCAGTTCTCAATTTCCTGAAAATTTTGGTTTCGTAAAAGCTCCACTAACTAACCCCGCTGATCATTACGCAGGTACTAAAAATGAAAAAGGGAGCACCAGTGGAAAGGATATTTTAGACGGGGAACTTGAAATTCAAGAAGAAGTGAGGTTGTCCTTTGGCTCTTTCTCTACTAACATCAACACCAATATGGCGAAAAATGAAGGTGAGAAAAAAAACAACAAGGGGAATCATGAAGAAGAGGAAGGACCAACTTTCTTTGGAGGAAACGGGAATGGACGAAGGGAAGAAAACATTGATGGGCCAAGGAGTGAAAACACTGATAGACCACGAGGAGGACCAGACGATGATGAAGAAGAAACTACCTTCGGGTTTCCTATCCTCGACATCACCAGGAACATCACAATGAAGAGCATTCCAATGACCTCGCTGCCACTCTTTTATGGTAAGTCCTCCGAGGATCCTGATGCTTTTCTTTTCGAATTTGATATTCTGTGCAGAAGCTATAATTACTACGATGATGCACACAAACTGAAACTGTTCCCAACCACCCTAAAAGATTCCACACTTTGATGGTTTATGAGCTTAGGGGAAAACACCATATACACTTGGGATGACATGAAATCTATATTACTTAAGAAATACCGGGATTTCTGCAAAACTAGGGACCTCAATGATATTCTGAGAATGAAACAACTAGATGATGAGAGCCTGGAAGAATATCTTGAGCTCTTCCTGTATCATTTTCACAAATCCCGAGGAGCCCATCTAGAGGATAAAACAGTTAAAACAGTCTTTCTAAAAGGATTAAGAGACGAATGTATCGAGACTCTAAACCTTTTAAGTGGCAGGGACATTTAAAAAAAATATTTTGCTAAAATAGTGGAAATTTTTCGGACCTATTATAGAAGACAACCTAAAGTAGGTAGGAAGATGCGTGATAATCTCAAAGATACTGCATCTAGAAACCAACAACCTGCTTCTACTGCTATCACTAGGGTTGAACGAGGGAACCTGCTGGAAGACCTCAAAACTGACATTTTAAACACCATTGGCAACCATATTGACACAATGAAACATAATAAGAAACAAGAAGATGAAAGGGCTGTTATGGAAATATTTTGTCCCAGATGTAGAAAAAAGCATATGGAAAAAGAGTGTCCCATCAACGTTATTGAGGTTTATTGAATTTGTGCCTTAGAACATGCCACTGGTAAATGCCCATCTCTTCCCGGTCTGCAGGCCATCTATAAAGGGAATACTGAAGCAAATGATCCATCGCAAGAAAGTAAAAAACCCTTTTGGAGGGGCCCCAATCAGAACATGTTCCCAGAACCTAGTCCCCAAGGATATAGTCAAACTCAACCTTGGAAATTCTAGCCAACTTATCTTCCTTGGGCTACTCCTCAAACTCAAAACACTCCATCGAACCAGAACTAGAGGGCACACCCTTATATCAACCCTTATTAGCCTGAGAGCCAGTTTTATGCGCCCTACCTGAATATGCCAAGCACGTCATACAAACAACCATGAAATCCTATCAGCAAGGGTATAACCCTCACACATACCAACTACCATTGCTGGCACCCCCTCCCTTGCATTAAATTTTACCTGCACCATCTGACCCATTATCATCTTCGTAGGCACCTCAAAACCAACCTCGCCCTACATTCTTGCTTGCACAACCCATACCTAACCCAAATAACAATATACCACCTCAACCTGCACAGAACATAAACATCCAACCTTTCCCTACATACATGATCACTACCATCCCCATGAATGAAATTCAATTATGATTAGGGAAGAAATTTAATAAAGGGAAATCAGTTGTTGTCATAGAGGAAGAGGTTCCATCTAGATCATCTGAAAATCATATGCAAAATGAGAAACAAAAACAAATACAAGAAGAAGAATCAAATGAACCACCCGACCCGGAAAGACTCTTTGTGAAGAAAGAAGAGACTCCTCTTGAATACAACCTAGAAAATGAATTAAGGAATGCCTGCATTAAAATTCCACTCTTGTGCAAGCTATCAGAGACATCCCTATTTACACCAAAATTGTTAAGGATCTTTGCATCAAGAAGCCAGGTAGGAAGGGGCATAATAACCAAAGCGTAAATATTATGAGCCAAATGTCCACCATGATTTCTGACTTTCCTGTGAAGTACCATGACCCTGGGAATCCCATTGTCACCATTGGAATAAATGGAGTAATTCTACAAAACACACTTGTAGACTTGGGGGTGGCAATAAATTCCATGACATACAAGACTATGACATCTTTTCAGTTACCTAGGCTTAAACCCACCCCCATCATTCTATAAATGGCGGACAAATCCATCGTCAAACCAATCAGAACCCTAGAAGACATAGTGGTCACTATAGCTTCCTAGAAATATCCTATAGACTTTATCATAATTTCCCCAAAAACCTCGAGACCTAGACATCCTATAGTTCTAGGACGTCCTTGGTTGGCAACTGCTGATGCCGTCATAGGGTGTAGAAACGAAGATATGATCATTTTCAGTGGTTCCCATAACCAAACCTTGTCTATTTTCCCCCCTGCGCAGACAACTGTTGAAGTACCATTATGGCTCGAGAGCCCCTACAGAGATGAAGACTGTATGTTTCCTTTGTTGACTTTAGAACAATCTAGAGGTCTCCAAGAATAGTCCGATGAACATATCTTGCACCAGTTTTTATCTCACAGTTCTTGTATCGATTATCCTATTTATTTTAATGGTTACCATCATGTTTTAAGTGATGAGTTCCAGGAAGCCTGCCATCCAGCCGTGTTTGCATCTTTTGTAGCAATAGAGGAAAGCCATGAACTCGTCACAGAGCCTGTAGAAATCACTAAAGGAAATACCTTACACATCGTTGTAGAATTGACCACGGAACAAAAGCAGCAATTGATGGGTATGATTCGTGAGAAATTTGGAGCATTTACTTGGGATTACCTAGACATGCAAGGCATCCATCCAGACACCTACATCCACCATATTTACACTAATGAAGAGATGAGACCCATCTGACAGCCACAAAGACGAATGAACCCAACATTAAAGGATATTGTCAAAGAAGAACTTCAGAAACTCCTCGCTGCGGAATTCATCTATCCCATTTTAGACAGTAGATGGGTGTCACCTCTAGTGGTGGTGCCGAAAAAGAATGGAAAGTGGCTTATCTGCATTGATTACAGAGAACTAAACAAGGCCGCATTGCACGAATACTTTCCCTTGCCCTTCATTGATCAGGTACTCGACACGCTCTTAGGTAAGAAATACTTCTCTTTTCTAGATGGGTACAGTAAATATAATCAAATCCAGATAGATGAAGAAGATCAAGAAAAGAATACATTTACATGCCCTTGGGGCACCTATGCATATAAAGTCTTCCCCTTTGGTCTTTGTAATGCCCCAGCTATGTTTCAAAGAGATGTACTCGCCATTTTTTCTGATTGGTCCATGATAGTGTAGAGGTATATATGGATGACTTCACAATCTATGGAGATGATTTCAGTCAAGCTTTGGCCAATTTAGAAAAATTGTTGATTCGTTGTCAAGAAGAAAACTTGGCCTTTAGTAGTGATAAATGTAGAATGATGCAAACTAAGGGAATCGTTTGGGACATCATGTGTCATTAGAAGGAATTAAATTTGATCTAGCAAATATTGAGGTAATCTCACATATTCCTATTCCCAGTTCCCAAAAAGAGGTAAGAATTTTCTTGGGACATGCAGGTTACTATCGTCATTTTATCAAAAATTTTACTAAGATTGCAGCACCATTATTTAAGTTATTGACTAAAGATGCTGACTTTTTATGGAATGTCAATTGTTAACAGGCCTTTCGGATACTAAAGGACAGATTGTCTACCGCTCCGGTGTTAGGAGGACTGAACTGGTCCCTTCCATTTCACATATGTACCGATGCTTCAAACACTGCACTAGAAGCAGTTTTGCGACAAAGGGAAGATCGATATCCTTATGCTATCTATTTTATTAGAAAAAAAATTTCCCTCGCTAAATTAAGTTATATAGTCACTGAGAAAGAATTTTTAGCAGTTGTGCATGCTATCGAGAAGTTTAGACATTACACTATCGGTCATGAGACTTTTGGCCATACCGATCATTCTGCCATTAGGTTTTTAATGAATAAACCAATTACTAATGGTAGAATAACTAGATGGCTGTTTCTTTTATAGGAATTTAATATAACTGTAATCGATAGGCCTGGAAGTGATAATCTAGTAGTTGACTTTTTTTCTCATTTGAATATTGGACAAGGAAGCACGAAAACTCCAGTAACCAATGAATTCCTAGATGAAGCACTATTCACCATTTCCACCATCACTCCTTGGTTCGCCAATGTTGTAAATTATTTGGTGTCAGGGAAATTATCTCAGAGCATGTCTGTCCGGGAGAAACATAACATTGTGCAACGCAGTGCTAATTACTCCTGGATCGAGGGAGACTTGTTTTACACAGGGCCAGACTTGATCATGAGGCAGTGTGTGCGGGAAGATGAAATGTACGATGTTTTGAGAGCCTCCCACAACGAGCCTTGCGGGGGGAATTTTTCCGAAAAACGAACCGCATACAAGTTTCTTCGTACTGGGTATTATTGGCCCTCGCTCTTTAAAGATGCCATGAAGTTTTGTCTCCAGTTGTGATGCTTGCCAGCAGATGGGGAGACCCATTTCCTCTGATGAGATGCCTCTTCAGCCTCAGATAGCCATTGAGCCATTTGAGAAGTGGGCATTGTAGTTTGTAGGGCCCATCTCCTCGAAGTCGAAAAAGAAGAAGTACATTTTGGTATGCACCGATTATGTCACCAAGTGGGTGGAGGCGAAGGCATTATTTGTTGCCACAGAAAAGGCGGTAGTAGAGTTTTTGTTTGAAGACATCTAAATGAGATTCGGTGTACCACGCGAGGTTGTCACAAACAAAGGTACAAAATTCACAACAAAATTGGTTAAGGCACTCACTTAGCAGTATCATATTAAACACCGTAAATCTAACCCTTGACACCCTCAAGCTAATGGGCAAGTGGAATCCACAAACAAATTCTTAGAGTCCATCCTCACAAAAACCGTTCAACTGCACCATAAGGATTGGGCGGACAAGTGATTGGAAGCATTATGGGCTTATAGGATTACTTGGAGAAACGTGACGAGACACACCCCGTACGAGCTAGTCTACAAGAAACAAGTACTTTTGCCCATCGATTTCCAAGTGAAGACATTTAGGACGACAACCAAATTTGGAATGAATATGACTAAAGTCCAAAAGCAGAGGTTGATGCAGATGAATGAGCTCGATGAGATTCGACAGGATGCATATCACAGAACCTCGCTGGTACAAGATCAAAGAGCTTGATGGCATGATAAGTTCATCAAAAATAAATTCTTTCGTGCGGGCGACTGGGCCCTGTTGTACGACAGTAAGTTCAAACACTTCAACGGTAAGTTCTCTACTCGTTGGTTGGGACCCTATGAGATAGTTGAAGTTTTTAAGGATGGTTCGGTCCATATTAGAACCATTGATGATGAGTAGACTTCCTTTGTGGTGAATGACCATCGACTAAAATTTTACGATAAACCACTCTCACATGATTTGTTTTTGCAGGACATTTAGAAGGATCCAGGACTAGAGCTGGTTCATGGAAATGACCATCCTCTTGCTGCATCGATCAATTGATTTTTCTTATCTATTTTCACACACACACACACACACACATATATATATATATATATATATTAACCAGTGGACTGTCAATTTCCATATCTACAGGTGGTTCTCCCCACAGTCCATGTAGAATAAAGGAGAAATTTGGTAGTAGTGGGTTTATTCCTTTATCCAGGCCTGGCGGATTATCAATGGAAAAGGAACAGTTGGAGTCTTCTTTAGATGTCTTTAGACTCTCGAAAAATGAAGCTCTCGAGCACTAACTGATCCAGGCTCTTAAAATTTATGGACCAGTGGAAGTTTAGGGATTCCTTGGGCATAGAATTATTCTTTTCCGGGCCCAAGGAAATAAATACGGAAAATAAACTCCCTGGAGTCTTCTATGGGCAACTCAGACTCTCTAAATATGAATACCCCGAGTAGGAACTACCTTAGGCTCGATAAAACAATAAGGTGGTGGTAGCCTAGGGATCCAATGGTATGAAATTATTCTTTTCCTGGCACACTGGAATAACTATGGAAAAGAAACCCCCCTTGAGCCTTCTTTCAAGACATTTCAAGCTCCCTAAACAGAAATTCCCCAGGTAGTTATCATCTCAGGCCTGGTTAAAATCTATGAGATGGTGGACAGGTTCCAGCATCACCTCACAAATTTGAGTGGCACTTTTTTAGAGAAATTTGGAATTCTATGTTTTGTTCTTCATAAAAACTAGCTCCATGCTTGAGTTACTCTGAATTTGTCATCTTTGTACCTAGACATTCAATACTGGACCAAAATATTCTTTTGGAAATCTACTTTGTAGAAGCTACAACATGGTCATGAATAATCTGTGGTACCAATAAAATATGGAAAGCTCTATTTTTAACAGCAGTACAATCTTGGAATTGCAGCCTAGGCCTAAAATTCTGATTGATCTGGATATCACTACTTGTTGCAAATTTTATTGTTGACCATGATCGTCATTGCAACAGAAGCTACATCTCGAACAATAGACCTGATCCTGTATTGATAAGATATGATGTTATTTTCATTCCCAATATCATTTAAGTGACAATGGTATGTTCTCAATTTGCTTAATTTAGTTATAGGTAGTTTAAATGATTATTACAAGTACATGTTTTCTACCATGTTACCTATGCCTCTACCTTCATTTTTTCCTTCTAAACCAATTAAAATCCTACATCCTAGAATCACCCATTCCCTTGAAAATCCTGTCCACCCTTGTCCAAACTTCATATGATTACAGGTGATGTTAAGGGCCGTTGATGAGGACGCATGATGGTAAGAAAAGCACATGATGACAAGGGAAGGCACCATCTACATTGGAATATGATTTTAGGCATAATGACATGACAGGGACCAAGCCTTTCATGTAGACCGAGCTTCTATCATAAGCCTATGTGCCATTTTTGTTTAAACTCAAAATCGTCCTCATGATCCGATTACTGGGTAATGTCTCCACCGTAAGTCATGATTGTGTCTTTATCCATCTCCACGATAAGCAATGCAGCGTATCTGTGTAGGCTAAGGTGAATTTTGATAAAGAGGGGACGCTGGAGTATGGGTTGTTTTCATAAAGAGTGGACACTTGCAAATATTCTTATTGTGAGCCATAACAGATGCCAGTCATCAAGTTTCTAGAGCCAAGGAATAAACGTTTTTGTGCTGTGTTTATTTCCAAATTTACTTCCTTCTTAGATAGTCGTCTCACTATGGGTCATGATAGGTGCGGTTACATGCCACGAACTGAGTGCAGAGATGTTTGAATCTACTGGATCATGGGAACCAATAGACATGATCCCACATTCGCCCAATTCGCTCGAACTGCAGATTATCAATTATGCAAGGAGGGCATCGAACGAAAGGGATGGGGGTTTTTCTTCAAAAATTCCAAGGATACAATGACGCTGTGGCATTGGAATTTGCCCAAAAATTTGATGGAAAGAGAGCAAAGATCGGGAACCTGTGTCTTGAATTCATAGAAAAATCATTAAGCAAAGCAATCGGATTACCCACTGGGGGTGAGAAATTCATCAAAGGGGGAAAATTAAGCATAACCAATTGTGAAAAATTATTAAAACCAACATATCATTCACTAAATTGGAAAAAGGGAATGCTACAGAGTTGCATTCAATATCAATGGCAGTCACTGCTAACCATGATCCAACACTTTCTAACTTGTGAAGGTAGGTATGCAATCATCTTTCTATATCAGATCAAATTGGTAATGCATATAATTGAGGAATGTTCTGTAGATATTCCCCATTTCTTGAAATTAAGTTTTCATAAGATGGCCAAAGGAGTTCAATTTGAGAATCGGAAGCCAGGGACTGCATTGTATCAACATAGCTTGATCAAGATCCTGGTTTTGTTTGAACTGAGCAAAAGGAAAAAGTAATGGGAGGATTTCCTCATAGAGAATTTTCCAGGTGAAGAAACTTAGGTGAAATGGACACAGAGGTCTGTAAGTCAATTTGAAAAATAAAAAATAAACATCCCTGCTGCACCCACTTCACCCACCCAATATGCTGCACTTCCAACCAGAAATGCCACAAGGCCAGATCCTTCCTTTAGTCATGAAGATGGACCTTCAAAAAGGAAGTTAGGAAAAAGAAGAAGAAAATCCTTGTCCCTGTTGATATTCAATAAGATGCTGGAGCTCAGTGAAAATCAGTCGCCTTCACTAAGTGGGCCCGCAGGATATTTTTAGGTGCAAGTCTATTTTTAGACATGGTGATCATATTTCAGAAGTTGCAGGATGCTATTTGTGGATGGTTGGTCAAGTTGGAAAATAGATGAAGTTATATTTTTAGAATATTGGGGGAAATCTATTTATAGATCTTTGATCTAAAAATAGATGTTTCGATTATTACTAGCCCTTAATAATAATCAGATTCTAAATATCAACTTATTCTCTTGGAGCACTTTATTTCATTATACATATTCGGAAAATCAGTGGGATGAATAAATTACACAATTCCTAGGGTTTATTGGTGGTTCATGCATGGAGGACTCAGTTAGAACTAAAGTGGAAAAGTTATGACATAGTTGGAAGAGTAGTTCATGGAGTTGTTATTCAATTTAACTCAGTTATTGGAGTTAAACTCAGTTGAGCTAGTTGTATCTAGTCTAACTGAATGATACACTAGTGAGAGTGGAGTGAATTAATTAGTTAATTAATTCAAAAATAATAACTCACTAATCAACTAAACAAATACAACAGTTAACTACAATGTATGTTAGTTCCAGTGGAGACCTAGTGGAGAGGTAAATGAAAGGGTGAGATGGACTATCCATTGTGACTATAGTGATGCATTGATTGCATCACACACACATTGGAGTTTCCAATGAGGATTTCACAGTCAAGGCAAGGCCAATTCGAATTCATTCAGGGGTCTTCTTCAACAGGGATTGCGTAGTGGAGGCAGGCTATCAGGTG
Source organism: Pinus albicaulis (assembly GCA_034641835.2). Taxonomy (NCBI): domain Eukaryota; kingdom Viridiplantae; phylum Streptophyta; class Pinopsida; order Pinales; family Pinaceae; genus Pinus; species Pinus albicaulis. The sequence goes on from CM076578.1 coordinate 2,000,727,870, forward strand.
GCAAGAAATCAATGCATGGATTTGCAGATTTGTTCATGATAGTGTGTGACGTTTGTATTGTATTAAGAGCTTGATGTACTAAGCTTTGTATGAGATTGTTACACGATCTCCATGATACATAATATATGATAGTTGGGGTTTTTAGCTTCAGGATTTCCCGTTAAATAACTGTGTTATGTGCGATTGTTTTTATTGAATCATGTGTTTGCAATTGAGTTTGTAAATTTTTGCAAAAGATTAACAATGGAAGGATTTTGTATTTAGCAAGAAGATAAATATTGTTAAATCAGAAGAATCTAGATATAAAAATTCATTTTTATATGATTTATACATGGTATCAAAGCAGTGTTAATTCTTGAAGATTGCAATTGTGAAGAATTGTTGAGTTTGTGCTAGTGGACAATTCGAATTTGCTGCAGAAAATTCTTGGTGCGATAGTTGAGTATTCATTGAAATGTCTTTCAATGGGTTGTGATTGGAGTATGCCTTTGAGGGTAGCTTGAATTACATAGCCTGGAAGGATATGATGGAGGCGGTGCTGGAAGATAATGGACTGAAGGAGTTCATCGATAGCGATGTTCCGAAGCTGGGTTCTAGCAATGCTATAGGACTTGACACATGGAAAAGGAAGGTAGAAAAGACAAGAAGAATTCTGTTGGAAGGTGTAAAGGACGATATTGTGTCAATCCTTCACGGGAAATCCACTCCATTTGCAATGTGGAAGGCTTTGGCAGATTTTTTCCAAAGAAACAGCAACCAGAGGAAGTTGGCGCTGAAATATAATCTTAGAAAAATAAAAATGGAGAAGGGAAACAATATTCCAAAATATCTCACGAAGTTTGTCCATTGTAGGGATGAAATGGGAAGTGTGGGGATTAATATTGAAGATGATGACTTGGTGAGCTTGGCTCTCCTTGGGCTTCCGAAGAGTTGGCATAGCTATGAAGACTCTGTCAATGGACAAGAGAAACTGCTAGGTTGGGAGCGACTTTGGTCGGATCTTATGTAGGAGGAGATAAGGCGAAGTACCAGGGATGGCTCTTCATCAAAGAATGAATATGACGAGAATTTCGGTTTGGCTTCCAAAGTAAGGAAGGGGAAGGGGAAGAAATTCCCTTCAAAATCCAAGGCTAAAGGCAAGAAGAAGGATTTGTCCAAGGTGAAGTGTTTTCACTATCACGAACATGGGAAATTCACCACTAATTGCCCACAGAAGAAGAAGAATAAGAAGGCTACTGGAGCTGCAATAGGTGAGGCCTTAGCCTTGTAAATTGAACTTGATTTCTCTTTGATCACATGCTTGGTTTCAAGCGCTATGGTATCGGTGTGGTATCTTGATATTGGTGCGTCTTTCTATATGACGGGAGACAAGGAATTGTTTAGTGACTTGGAGGAGAAGGACCTCCAAATGCATATAGAGATGGGCGACGATGGTCGATATAGTGCGACCGAAATTGGGACCATTAACTTTGAGAGGGAGTTAGGTAATCCGTTTCTGTTGAAAGATGTTATGCATGTTCCAGGTCTGAAGAAGAACTTGGTCTCGGTTGCAAATTTGGAAGACAAAGGTTATGACGTTGTTTTCAGCGATGGAAAATATTTCCTGTGACATAAAACAATGGGTAAAACAAAGAGGATAGGGATTCAAGTTAAGAATCTCTACAAGCTGGAGGTAGATGGCTACGCTGCAATGATGGGCAAAGTAGAAGAAGTGGTGAGCCGGGATGAGGGTGAATTATGGCACGGGATATTGGGCCATATTCACCATGGTGCTTTGAAGATTTTGAAACATATTTCTATTGGACTTCCCAAGGGTACTCTTACAAAATCATATCAGTTCAAGGGATGTACTATGGGTAAGTTTGTGAAGACCACCTTTTATGAGAAGGAGAACTGTGCTTCGGTGATCCTGGAGAGAATTCACACAAATGTGTGTGGACCTTTCTCGGTTGCTTCAATAGTAAAACACAGGTATTATGTTATATTTGTGATGAATATTCTTGTAGATGCTGGATATTCTTCATGGAGAATAAGAGTGAAACATTCTCAAATTTATGTGAGTTTAAAGCATTGGTGGAGAAGGAGTCGGGGAAGCAAGTGAAAGCTCTACGGAGCGATAATGGTGGTGAATATATCTCGGGTGAATTCAAAGACTTCTGTAGAAAAGAAGGAATTCAAAGAGAACTCATAGCGCCTCATAACTCACAACAGAATGGGGTCGCAGAGAGAAGAATAGAACGATCGTGGGTGCTGCACGAGCTATGCTTGAGAGGGAGCTAGACTTGCATGCAGTGGAAGAACTGCCAGTTCTGAAAGATGAGCCTCCAAATGTGGATCAGCCACAGGAGGAGATTCATGGAGTGGAGGAGTTCACTCATGTAGAGCCAAACATCATAACTAGTAGAAAGCATACCACAGAAGTTGAGAGATTGAAGCTTAATGCGGCACAAAATGTAGGAGTCCCTACATCATAGCGCAGACAAAGACAGTCACCTAAATAATTTACTGGATACATGGATCTTATGAGCAAGTGTATTGTGATAGAGCCATCTTCTTTCGAAGAAGCAGTGCAGGAGCCCACATGGGTAGATGACATGGTGGAGGAATATGACTCCATTGTCAGAAACAGTGCTTGGGAGATTGTTCCAAGGCCGGTGGGTAAATTAGTTATAGGATCAAGATGGATCTACAAGGTTAAGCAAGCTGTTGATGGGAGCGTTGAGAAGTATAAGGCAAGATTTGTTGCCTAGGGCTTCTCACAGATCGAGGGGATGGATTATGAAGAAACCTTTGCACCTGTCACACGATATTCTTCCATAAGGACCATCCTTGCTCTCTTAGTGCAGATGGGTTGGCACATTCATCAGATGGATGTGAATACTGAATTCATTAATGGGATCATTGAGGAAGAAGTGTACATTAAGAAACCTGAAGGATTCAAAATATTCAGCAGTGAGTCGCATGTGTGCAAGCTCAAAAGAGCACTGTATGGGCTAAAAAAAGCACCTTGTTCTTGGTACACTCGAATCGACAGCTATTTCACTGGACTTGGTTTCACCAAGAGTTAAGCGGATGCAAACCTATACCAAATTGTGGTGGAGGGTAAGATTTTAATCATTGTTCTTTATGTTGAAGATTTAATACTAACGAGTGATGAGCAGTATACACTCATGCAAGGCAGATCTGGCAAAGGATTTTGAGATGAAGGATTTGGGCCTCCTTCATTATTTCCTTGGATTGGAAATATGGCAACGGGAAGGTGAAATATTTGTGTCTCAAGGCAAGTATGCCCGGGAGATATTGGACAAGTTTCTCATGCAAGGCTGCAAGCCTATCGACAGTCCTCTTCTAGGAAATTGGAGGAAATAGGATGCTACATCGGCATAGGTAGAGGATGCCACTGTTTATCGACAGTTGGTGGGTTCGCTCATGTATTTAGTTAATACAAGACCGGACATATGCTATGCGGTGAACCAGCTTTCACAAGTGATGGTTAAGCCTACCAAGCTCTTTTGGAAGGCATGAAAGCATGTCCTGAGGTATCTTAGGGGCACATCGAAGTATGGCTTATGGTATAGATATACAGATGAGGTGAAGTTGCATGGCTTCACGGATGCAGATTGGGCAGGTAGCTCAACGGAAATAAAGAGCACATCAGGAGGGTTTTTTAGTATCGAATCTACAATAGTTTCTTGGTATAGTAGGAAACAAAGATCTGTGGTACTCAGTTCAGCGGAAGTAGAATACATGGCAACAAGTCAAGCTGCATGTGAGGCTATCTGGATGAGGAAGATCTTGGTCGGTTTGTTCGGTTCACATTTAGATCCTACAATGATACATTGTGATAATCAGAGTTGCATTAAACTCTCGATTAATCCCGTGTTTCACGATATATCTAAACATGTTGATATCCGATATCATCATATCAGAGATTGTGTGTAGTGGAAGATCATGTTGCTTTAGTACATTCCTATAGAAGATTAGGATGCTGATATCTTGACAAAGGCACTCGGTAGGAGAAAATTCGAATACCATGGAGGTAGGATTGGGGTGAAGGATAATCCCTATCTTGTTGAGAGGGAGTGTCGAGATTCAACAAGATGATGGAGTTTAGAGAAAATCAGTCGCCTTCACTAAGTGGGCCCATAGGCTATTTTTAGGTTCAAGTCTATTTTTAGACATGGTGATCATATTTCAGAAGTTGTAGGATGCTATTTGTGGATGGTTGGTCAAGTTGGAAAAATAGATGAAATTCTATTTTTTAGAATATTGGGAGAAGTCTGTTTATAGATCATTAATCTAAAAATAGATGTGTCAATTATTATTAGCCCTTAATAATAATCAAACTCTAAATATCAAATTATTCTCTTGGAGCACTTTATTTCAGTATACATATTTGGCAAATCAGTGGGCTGAAGGAATTACGCAATTCCTGGGGTTTACTGGTGGTTCATGCATGGAGGACTTAGTTAGAACTGAAGTGGCAAAGTTATGACAGAGTTGGAAGAGTAGTTCATGGAGTTGTTATTTAGTTTAACTCAATTATTGGAGTTAAAATCAGTTGAGCTAGTTGTATCTAGTCTAAATGAATGATACACTAGTGAGAGTGGACTAAATTAATTAGTTAATTAATTCACAAATAATAACTCACTAATCAACTAAACAAATACAACAGTTAACTACAGTGCATGTCAATTCCAGTGGAGACCCAGTGGAGAGGTGGGTGAAAGGGTGAGATGGACTATCCGTTGTGACTATAGTGATGTAGTGATTGCATCACACACACATTGGAGTCGCCAATGAGGATTGTGCAGCCAAGGCAAGGCCAATTCGAATTCATTCAGGGATCTTCTTTAGTAAGGATTGCGCAATTGAGGCAGGCTATCAAGTGGCAAGAAATCAGTGCATGGTTTTGCAGATTTCTTCATGATAATGTGTGATGATTGTATTGTACTGAGAGCTTGATGTACTAAGCTTTGTATGAGATTGTTACATAATCTCCATGATACATAATGTATGATAGGTGGGGTTTTTAGCTTCATGCTTTCCTGTTAAACAACTGTGTTATGTGCGATTTTTTTTATTGCTTCATGTGTTTGCAATTGAGTTTTTAAATTTCCAAAAAATATTAACAGTGGAAGGATCCTGTATTTAGTAAGAAGATAAATATTGTTAGATCATGAGAATCTAGATATATACATGCATTTGTTATATAATTTCTACAGCCCCCTCATAAAGAATTAATTGAAAATACCCCAACTCAACAAGGTCACAAGCCCATTTTGGGGAAAAACTCAACTCATGCTAGTAAATCTCCAGTTCCCACTTCCGAGACTGTCATACTAGAGAAAAGAAGGACCAGAAGCCTGGGTAAGTCCCCTTGCACCACTGTTGATTCCCAGCACATTTTTGGGACCTCAACCCCGTATTCTGCTACTCCCTCTCCCTCACTTCGACCTGATTTCCTTCATCTCCCTCATCTTCCCATCAGTTGCATATTCCAGATAATATTGCCCAAGATGTACATGATTTTACCCCTGCTCCCCCTTCCATAAGCCTAGAACAACAGGGTCCTTTTCCAAAGCAGGGTATGGGCCACATGCTAGATGAGGGTCATCCCCAATAGTCAAAAGTTCTAGCAAAGATATCAGTCCCTGATGAAGAAAAAAAATTCAAAATTAGATCAGTAAGACTTCAAAATAAAATCTCTAAATTAAGGAAAAATGTTCACAGGTTTAAAACACTATTCCAATATGTAAGTAAAGAAAATGATTAGTTAAGAGAAGAGGACCTCCGGTTATATGTATAGAATGATGAGCTTCGAAGGAAGGATCAAAGGTTGAAATCATGGAAGACATCTAAATTTCAGTTTGCAAAGAAGACAAGTGCTAGAAGATTGGCTGCACAGTTCACAAAATGCTCAGCCTCATTTAGGAAAAGTTTGGAGAAGGTGGCCCAAGCAATTGATTTTTGACTGGACAGTGATGACTTGGAGGCATGATGACATGCCTCAGATCAAGTGTGGGGGAGATGTTGAGGCTACCTTTTGTCTTTTATTCCTTACCTTCTTTACCTATTTTGGTCCAGTTTTGACACATATATACTTCCATTTTCCTCTCTTTATCCCTAATATGGCCAAACTTCCATCAATTCTTGTTAAAGGTAAAAGACAGTACAAGTATAATTGTTTCTACTATTATATAGTTATTTTAGGCATTTTTAGTAGCATGCTTATTTGCTAACTTACTATTATGGGTAGAATGATGGATTTCTTGCAGGACCTGTTTGGTTGGTTCTTTGACTTGGAGGAAAAATATGTTCCTTCAACCATCCTTCAGTCGATAATCCAACATGCCTCAAGATAGAAGCTCCAGCTTAGCAAGTTCGATGCTCCTTCCAGAATTTCGACAAATTAAAATATCGGTGAAGGACTAGCTGGCCACTATCCGTATAATGGAGTTCAATTGACAAGAATTAGGAACCTTTTTAATATAGCAACATGCGGTTTTTGATATGGAAATGATAGTGTAAATTTAGGAAAGTTAGTGCTGATTTCATGGATTACCATATCCATGGTTTCCAACGTCCTACTCTGTAATATAATTTCTAATAATTATGTAATTAAGGATGCCTATAAAGGCAAAGACATTTGGTTTGATTAGGAGGTTAATGTATTTTTCATTTTTCAGCTATCAATACTAAACTGCGATTTCATGTTCTGTTGGTGAAAGCTAAATTGCAATTATTTTGATGCGTTCTTGATTTGTTGTGGAATGCCGTGGATTTGATGAGCTTATGAGATAAGTTGTCATAGGTGTTGTTAGGATTGTAATCCAACGCTTTCCTAGGTGTGGCAAGGGCCCACCACAACCAGTTCAGCCCCGTAGATGTAGCTAGAGGTAATTTGTAAAGTATAGTCTGATTCAATTATTGATTGCATAATTATTTGTTTCTGAAAGTCGATTTCGTTCCTGGAATTTGATTCATGTTGTGGTAATAGAAGTAATTCTTAAGTATAGTTTGATTCAATTCTTGATTGCATAATTAATTTCTTTTGAAAATCGATTTCGTTTCTGGCATTTGATTTATGTTGTTGTAGCAGAGGTAAGTTCATACATCAAGGATTGGTTTGAGAATGTTATGTTAAAAGATCCATTATTGTGGATATAAGTGTGCCTGGTTCTTTCCATAAGGATTGCTTCCCATTTTTAATCCCATACGCATCATTCTAAATTTAAGCTTTGCTTAGAAACATAGTTAATCATATACTCTTTCATCTCTCTGGATAAACGAATTTACTGAATGCATTCCTGTGTGAATGAACAGAGCATGGTTATATGCATTTAATGAAATATTTTGTGAGATAAGTAAATAGGACTAGAGTATGTGTGGAATTTCTAGATTGATTTGAGTAGGAGAGCATAGCTCGAATTTGCAAATAGATTTAATGTTCTGTGTGTTAATCGCTTCTGTGTGTTAATTGGTTATGTTTATTAAAGTAATTCGCATATCATTTCATGTGTGTGTAGTTTATATTTTTAAACATAGTTCAATTGCTCATAGCAAATGCATCATTTTTAGATTGAACAATTCAGTTTGAATTTCATGCGTTTGGTGTGAAGAAGCATATTTTCATTTGAATTGGAGTTTTTGGCTTGAGATTTAGCATGGCATAAGGTATAATAGGAGTGTGAAGTTTTGTTCATTAAAGAGTGATAGATATAGGTTCTTTTGGGGTCTTAGCTAGCAAGTCACTAAGAGACCCATGTGTTTATCAGGTAGGAGAAAGTAGATGATTCATAGAAGAGTTCTGAGCAAGTTTTATTCATTCTTTTGGTGTGATTAAATAGAAGTTTACAGTATTGTTTAGTTTTTCATAAGATTAGGGTTTGGAGTGGAAGGTCATTTACAAATACTGTTGTAGCATCTAGGTTGAGTTGAATTGGAAATATTTTTTTGAGTGAATGCATATTACTTAAGGACAGAGCGATCATGGAAGAATCTTAACCAGCGTTCCTTCCTGGATCGATGCTTGAAATTGTGTGTTAGGGTTCATATTTTGGTGCAAGTTTCACAATTCCATGTCCATAAGAATAACAGTGATGAAGTGATTTAACCCCTGCAACTTGGTTCGAAGGAAATTATTCATTAAAGATTGAAACATTTTATTGCAAGTTTCAGAGGATGATTAGATAACTGCCAATGGTAATTTATGTGAACTTGTCAACTTTTAGTTTTGAGATTGAATTCATTTCTATTTATGTGTCTTAATATAGTGTGCGTTGATTGAATTCATAGCATTATTTTATTGTAGAGACCAGAGTGTTGATTACTGTAGAAGTTTGAGTAACTTTTCCAAAGTATAGTTGGAAGTTTGATGAAAGACAACTGTAATTAGAAGCTGATCTCCAAAGTACAGTTGTGCATTTTTGATAGCTTGAGTTTATTTCAGTTTGGTTTGAAAAGTAGAAGTTGTGGGATTGAAACTTCCAGAAGTGGGTAATTCATATATAGATGGGTTGGACAGGTATGAAAGATCAACGGCTATCATGACTGAAATCTATGTGTAAAATCAATATTCAAATCAGTGTGGTAGTGCACCTTTTCGCTTGACACCCATATAATGAAATTGGCATGAAGTGTTGACATTATAGTTAATTAGGGATACCATTAGTAATTGAAATTCATTGTGTGAGTGTGGAATCAAATTATAGGTTTACTCAGATTAGGTAACTCCTTTTAAGTGTGACCTCCAAAGATTAGAATTAGGGTTTTGAGATTTTCTGCAAGAAGTGAGTTATTAAATCAAAGTTGTTGTTGATTTGGTAATGGTTTTGATTTCATATTTAATTTTGAGATAAATTGAATAAGGGTTTCCAGTGTTCAAACCGGAGTTTTCTAATTGTTCCTGTTTTTATGATGAGATGAATTGATTTCTTTCCGACAGTGTGTGTTTATAGGTGTTTGTGTGTGCCTCAATTCTTGAATCAAATATCATAAGAAATCATATAAACTTTGACTCTAAAAGCTGAACCTTGAGAGCACAGTAAAACTTTCGTTTATGAGCCCGGATTGATATACAAATATTGGTGAATTAATTCGATAGTTATTTCACACAACACTCACCAAGATAACAAAGTACAAAGAATAATGTGTCCAGTAAACGAGGGGCCGAACTATATAGTACATGTTGGCATAAACACGGGCCAGATAAAGACATGATAATGGATCCCACATACATATTGTGCCTGAGACAATAGCTAGGACTTATACAATAATATCCGAGTACATGAGATATACGTACAACCAATTAAGCCCTGTAAAATAGGAAAGGGCTCTGAAAATCTGAATGATACGTGCAAACTAAAGAGGTGCTGTAAGCAGCTGTGTTTGGAACCATCAAATCTATGGAGCTACATCTAAGGCTATAATAAATAAGTCATTCGGGTATTGGGGGGGGGGAGGCTACCAGAAGGGCCACCCCTTCATGAGGTCTGAAACATCTCACACACACCTGGGAATCACCGGTACAATCTGTTGCATCACTGAACCATAAAGTATACAGATCTCGATCATGCCATAAGGAGCTAGAGCTTAGAAACAATCAAGTCAAAGGGAAATAAAGAGTCCCTTTGCCTGATCTTGCCCTTTTCCTGATCCAAGGAACCGAGCAAGAGTGGAAGCTTGAAGCAAGGTACACTACCCTCTAGATCTATCTTCTAGAATGAATAAGCTGATGTCAACAAAAGGAGGTCCGATATAGGTGAGGCAATAAGGTATCCTCAACTAAGGCATGAGAGATAATAGTAGAGTGGCTGATAGACTGACACTAGGTATAATGGTGGAATGGGGGGGGTATTGAGTAGTGGATTGACAACTTCCCTTGTTATAGCATAAAGGGCATGTATGACCTGCCAGCTACTGATGCAACACCATAGGGGATAGGGGATAGTATGAATGAAGGCAAAAATGTGCGACATGAGAGAGGAACAAAGAAATGAAGGATGGAGGACTATAGCGGGATACAAAGGGACTCAGGATACACTTCATGGATGCGATGATGACTCAACTCAGACGCTCTAATAAGGGTGACTCAATGATGCTGCCATAGGGAATGAGCCCGGTGGGGACCATAAAAACATGAGTAAAAGATGGTTACTCATGAAGAAAATAGACACGAGCAAGTATGAAGGCAAAGAGGTGCGCCAAGTACAAGTGTTGCAAGTGAAGAAATTCAATTTTGAGGAGTGGTGAAGTGACCCTTCTTGGAAAAAAATTGTCTAGGTGAAGTATCAAATCACAAAAAACTAAAGGATACCCATTTGAGAGCTTGGTGAGAGCTTTCTAAGGGTCCTAACGTTTTGTTGAACAAAGCTACGGTTTGGTCGCATCTAGAGAAAGAAAAATATGGGGTTTCTCTTTTAATAAGGCATTTTCCCTCCAATTTGATTCATTTTTAAGTGTAGCTGTGGTGAATGTGGAGAGGAGGAAAGGCGCTAAATCTTATGGCGATCGTAGCACACAAATTGACCATTAGAATCAAGATCTGTCTGTTGTAGGTAAAAGGCCTAACCAGACTCTTTCATTTCAGTGGATTGAAAGTTCAGTTTAGGTACCCAGAGCGCAGGAACAGACCCCTGCTCTTCTTCATGACCAGGTTACACTTTTTGGGAAATAACTACGATATGGGTAGCAGGTTTTGGGTAGAAAACTACGACCTACAACAGAAAAAGCCTGAAAAGTGCGACTTGCCAAAGAGAGGAATTTTGGTGTTGTTTCTTGGCTGAGAGCTAGTTTTTTATGGTTGAATGTCATATTTCCTTTCTGTACACTAACAAATATGATGTTTTTGTGTAGATATGGCAGAGTTGAGGATAAAATAGAGAGAGAGTGACCTGGACACATTACGGTTGGAAATCCGAGAGGATCACGGTGTTCGCACTGCATTGGCTAGGTTTGGGGTCATGAGGTTTGTGGAGAAACCTTTTATGAGATCTGGAGAGCCCTTGTGGCCTAGATTGTTAGCTATTGGGATCTGGATCATGAGATATTTATAGTGCAGGGGCACCGGATCGAGTTGACTATCTAGGATATATATTTCCTAACTGGTCTCCGGCCACTTGGGATGGTGGGAAACACACAGCTCGTGTTACTGTGGGGGAGGAACATTATGGAGTTTTTGGAGCGCCATTGTCGACCAGGTCTCCATGTGAATGGGACATGGATACCGATCGGGGATCTAGAGCGATTAGAAACACGTAATGTGGCCATAATGGTGCTGCGGATCCTGGGAAACCAGGCACTCCACCACATCACTGGAAGTCAGATGATGCTTGTTGAGAGTGTGTTGAGTGGGACCTACTATGGGTGGGCTCAAATGATGCTTTCATCATTGAAACGACAATTTTCGTTATGCAAGCGGCAGGTGAACCACGACTATGCATATGGCGCAGTGTTTTTCTTTCTCTTCTTTAAGAAGATCCCGACACTTTAGCCTAACATATAGATCCAGGATGGAGGTCTGAAAGAGCCCAGGATGCGTCGTTGGGGGCAACTACTATGTAGAGGGGGAGGTGGGGCAGTCGGACGGGTGTTTTGACCCAATTTTTTAGCTCATTGGGATCAGATGCCACTTTACATAGACGACTATCCCTATAGTGGGATGAGTTATCATGGGGACCCAGACTTGCCACTGCCACCTGGTCGAGCATGGGGGCCCGATGGTAAGTGACAAGTTGCTGATATTTTATGTGCATTTTAATGTTTCAGAATATTGTATGTAGTACTGATTCATTCACTTTTGGTATGCAGGTACAACAACAGTGAAACCGACCGGGTATATGGGGAGGCCTGTAGTATCAGGAGCTACAGCATCAGGTGTGTTGAGGGGTCCACAAAATGAGGATGTAGTTTCCCTCCTGGAGAAAATCCGTCGTAGATGTGAGAGGATTCTGACCAGTATTTCAGAGTGCGGATGGAAAGATCTTGATGACCAATACATAGAGCCATGTATTGGTATGCCCTCGGAGTGGCGAGGGGTCATGCGGCGCATGGAGATGGCCAAACAGGTAATGCAGGATCTACGAGCTATCAGAGTCAAGCCATTAGCCCGGGATCCTCCAGATAGTGATTAGATGTAGGGGCATGTGGTGCCCCCAGTTTTGAGTTTTTTGTAACATGATATGGGCATGTCATATGTATCAGAGTTGATGGACTCTAAAAAAAATTTAATGACACATATAATGGATATGCATCGTTTAATGGTTTATTGTTACTGTATTGTGTGAAATGCATGTGATAAATGCCAATCTAGAATATTATTTGCAATATTATCTACATAGTGATTTTTTTCTTTAGGAACTTGACTGAATGTAATGATTTCAAATTCACGCATCAAAAGCTTCACTCGTAAATATTTTCTAAATAGGACAGTATTATGTACATGATAGAAACCATTCAATTGCATGAAAAGAAGTAGGGAATCTAAACAAACATGAAGGTGAAGGATGTGATGGGAAAGGGCATCGGCTAATAAAGGTCACACTACATCATATTCGGCCTATTTATTGGTGGTAATACCAATGCATACGTCATTAGAGAGAACAAGCGAATGCAAAGGGGTAAAATTGGCCCAACTTGCTGAGGTAAGATTCTGGGACTAGCGACTTGCACCATCAGCATAACCGATATATGGTGTGGACGGGGGGGTCCATCTAAAAGGTGCCACAATACAACAAATGAGAAGATGATGAACAATGATGGCAACACGAATGCAAGGTAGAAATAAAAAAAACACTGCTAGAGGGAGTGCTCTAGGTAGGATGTCTACCACCTGCACATCGACCGGTACGTGGTGTGTGGGAGCTGCCTTGAGAGCAACTTGTGCTTAGGTCGTGAAAGTCACTATAGACACGGATGGTGCCATTCCTCTTATGGGCGGGAAAGATGAAGTCAGGGGTGGAAAAGGCTTCCATGATGTCGTCATCAGAGTAAAATATGGGGTGACTGGTGGAAGGGTAACCACATGACGCTAGTGGAGACGCCAGTGGAGTCGCCAGCTGTTAGTGTGAATTAGAAATCGCAAGCGTACGAAAAAAACTCACTTTAGTTGTGCATAAAAAACAGCCCTAACATCAAAGATGGTTGTCAAATTGCTTATATCTACAGTTAGTGATCATAATAAATGCTACAAAAATCCATATCTATGCAGTAAAAGACATTAAACAACAAATAAAAGCAAGAGTTGCTCCATGCATCCAATATACAAGACAAGAATGTTTTTAAAGAATTTTGTATTTATGAAACCTGGGAAGGGAACATAGAAAGATGTTACCAGTCCCCCTCAATGGGATGGGTTCTTGTATGTCCTCAGTGCTTCACATCTAAGATCTCTCTCTCTCTCTCTTGATGGTGTAGAAAACCCAGACAAAAATGGAACTGAAAGGGATCTCACAAGCAAAAAGGTAGAAAAATATGACAATGATGGAGGATCAAAGTCAGACCAAAAGTATAAATCCAGAGTGATCTTTAAACAACAAAAGGTAGTGAATGAATGGAAAAACCCTTCTATTTATAACAAAATATTGAGTTAGTCTAGATATTGGTGCATAATTAAAATATTATTAACCAAATCTAGATCCAACTTTTATGGAATATATATATATATATATTTTTTTGGAGGGAAACATAATTTGAATTTGGTAAAATCCCTTTAATTGTAAATAATAAATAAATAAATGATTTATTTATTATTTTAAGAATGCGGTTGAGTAATAATTAGATAAATAGTGATTTATTCAGATTTAGTTAAATTTAACAAGGAATATTATTTAAATAATGTTTGAAATAATTATTCCTAGAAAATATTAAGATACATAGTGATTTATCTAATTAATTTTCCTGTTTTGGGTTAAATATGACTAGGAATATTAATTAAACCGTGGTTTAATTAATTATCCCTTGAGGAAAACCAAAAAAATAGGGATTTATTCAATATTTCCTCATGGGGTTTCTTGTTTAGACCATAAAAACTTAATAAATTATGGATTACTAAGTTATTTTTCATAGTGAAAGCAATTTTACCCTATTACATGGTGTACTTTGGTCCATCTAATAGTACATGGTTAGATGACAAAATATTGGTGTAACAACTTGGACAAATTCGAGTATGCAAAATATTTTTAGGAAATTTATAATGAGATTCAACATCTTGAAGGGGGGATCTTTATCCTGGATAATTTGTGGAATGACCCTCTGAAGCATTCTCTCTCCTTCATGAAGCTCCAATTATTGGTTAAGAAGACACTTTGAGTGATGTGCTTGATAGATTTGGAAGGCTAAATATTGATTTATCCCCATCTCGATCAACTGAACATCCTAGGCCATCTCAGAAAGGGCCTCCAAAATGGCTCATAAAGACACTTGAAAGTGTTCATCCTGATGGGTTATAAAGGAAGGAATGAGAAGCTCTACTAGACATAATGGAGGTGAAGTAGACAATTTTGATTCAATTGTTGATATGGATGTTTCTTATTATTTTGAATTAAATTTTTCTATATATTTTGAACCAAATTCCTTTAAATAAGTTCCTTCTCATGATGAATGGAAATAAGAAATGCATAAAGAGTATGATGCTTTGATAAATAATAGAACTTGGAATCTGGCGAACCCTCCATTGGGAACCAAACCAATTGGTTGCAAGTGGGTCTTCAAAAACAAGTATAAACCAAATGGCTCACTTGATAAGCATAAATCTAGGCTCATGAAAACAATTTTGCGCAGAATAAAGGGGTTGATTATAAGGAGACTTTTTCCCCCACAGAATGGATGGAAAGTCCATCAAATGGATGTAAAAACTGATTTCTTGAACGAAGATATGAAAGAAAATGTTCTTATGTCTCAATTAGCAAGATTTTTTGTGAAGGGACAATAGCACAAAGTATCTTATCAAATCCTTTTGTAGCCTCAAGCAAGTACCACGATCCTGGTACAATAAATTGACTGAGCATCTTCTAAGACTAAATTTCAAACACGATGATCTTGATGATGCAACTTTATTTTTCGATAACGGAAAAAATATTGTATATCTTGTGGTATATGTAGATGATCTATTGATGAAAAGGAACAATGAAAATTATATTTCATCCATAAAGAAAGAATTTAGGAAAGGTTTTAAGATGAACGATTTGGGCTATGCTCACTACTATCTGGGTATTGAAGAAACCCAACATCAAAAGTTTATATTCCTCCAAAAAGAAGTAAATTGGAGATTTTTTGAACAAATTCGGCATGGCTAAGTTTAATCCTTTGAGCACTCCAATGGAAAAAAAATTTAAAGCTCACATACAAATAAGGAAATGAATTTGAGGATGAAATAAAGTACAAACAACTCATAGGAATTCTTAACTACCTGACTACCACCAGACCAGAAATTTCATTTACTGTTGAAATCCTTTCCAAGTTTATGCAAAATCCTTGTGAGGGTCATTGGACTGTTGCAAAAATAGTTCTAAGGTGCTTGAAGGGAACTCAAGGCTTTGGACTCAAGTATACATAGGTGGATGACTTCAATTGATTTGAAACTCTGATGAAAATTTTGATGGAGATAAATAAAATGCCATATCTACTTTAGGCTTGTTAGGAGTCTTGGATCAGGAGATGTCTCTTAGAGGTCACACAAAGAGTCAGTTCTAGAAGATTCCACAACAAAGGAAAAATATGTGGCAGCTACAGAAGAAACGAAGAATATTGTGTGGCTCAAGAAAATTCTTGAAGATTTGCAGGATAAACAAGTGCATTATACTCCTCTTTTGATTGAAAATAGTTCTGCAATAAAATTGGCCAAGAATTCAAGGTTTCGTTATTGAACCGAGCATATTTATAAATTATCATTTTATTTTACATCATATTGAGTCCAAGACTATTCAGCTACTTCATTGTTCCACAAATGAGTAGATTGCAGACATCTTCACCAAAGCGCTTGGAAGAGAAAAGTTTGAAAGATTCAGAATCATGTTTGGATTCACGAACATCCCTTCAGATTAGGGGGGGGGGGTAAATTTTCATACCTAATATTTAGGGATTAGGAAAATATTGTAACTATTGTAAATATAAAAATGAGAAGATGAAGAGACATTCAAATATGAATTCTAATAGTCTCCCTCGCCTTGTATATATTAATTATTTTCCTAATATAATGCAATCATTCGTCGAGTTACAAATGCATGGCCTGACAGAAACTATGATCATTGTCCAATTATTTTACGAGGATGATCGATCATGGAGGTACATTTGATAAGGAACAATGAAATGGAAATGGTGATTATTTCCAATGTTGATGTTGTTCTGTTACATAATTCACTACTCTAAATCATTACACCTTTCTAGATTAGATCTGAGTTAATACAACTTCACACTTGAGAATTTCAGCTTTGAAGATGTCCAAAATTTAGTAACTAATTTTATTGATATTGAACCATAATTAAATGTTATTTATTGTTTAAGTACAAGAGTGAAAGGAATGATAATTTATTTTCAGTCCCACACTTCAGTATGCCATGTGTCAAAGTCAAATCAAGGCTTTCAAGCTCTATATTATTGTGTAATGATTATCCTTTAATGTTCAATATGTAGATACGTAAATAGCTTCAGCACAACTAAAGCATGATGGCCCATCTCCCATTGGTAAAGGATCTGTTATTGCCCAAATCCACCTTAGGCTGAAGGAAGGTGGGATTCAGGGTAACACCAAACCACGCTCAGTCTGGTAGCTCGCCCTACCAGAACAGGAGAGGGCTATCTCCGGGTCAATCTCAGTAAAAATGTATCAATAGGCCTTGAGATGACTGAAATGAGTGCTAATTTTAGGCTAGGTATATTAATCAAGGAGTTTGAAATGATTTTTAGGGGTTTTTGTTGGAAAAAGGGAAAAGCAATTTTGGGCTTGGGGATGAGGCCAAATTTTTGCAGAGTTCAAGTTGGGGCAAGGAAAGCAATGGCTTTGACGTATTAGATTCAATGAATGGATAGAAAATACTGCTGAGAAGATGAAGAGGGCAAGAGGGTGCAAGGATCCTCTTCAAACTGACGAAAACATGTAAAACTAAACAAAATTTTAAGGCAGAGCACCAACAAACTAATGAATTCTACCTTAGTTACTCATTTGTTTAATTCAGAAGCAAAGAGAAGGGAAATGGAATACATAAAAATCAATGAAACTTACAGATACATGGAGAAAAATATCATCAAAACTCAGAGCCACAAGGATCCCAACAAGTGCTGCAAAACCCTGGTCTTTCTTTTGCCAAAAAGCTGAAATGAATATACAATGAGGTGCCAAACTATTCCCCAAGAGTCCAACCCCTGAAAATGATTGATAAAATACATCATATAGACCATCCTAACCCCTTCCCATGCCTCTAGGGGTCGAGCTTATCCTTCTAGGAGCTGTTTCAACCAATTCTAAACATGGAACTGAAATCTAGGCAGCCAAACAACTTGCCTCTATATGCTAGGAAACTGATCCATTCACTTAATTTTCACATTTTAGTAAATGAATCCTCTAGAAAAATTAAATATGAGCCAAATTTACATCATAGCCACAAAATTACATCAATATAGATCAATAATTACATCAAGAAGTGAAACTAGTCAAACTGGCTGAATTTCTGAGCTGAAAAGTAAAAATTGGACCAAAATCCTCTATGCGCCGCACCACTTTGAGCCTATTTTTGGGGCACTTCCTGAAGTCCAAATTGAGGTCATGATATCTTGTTGGAAATCCCTGTCTGTCTTCTATCCAACCCAAGGGGAATTTTTCAATTTGGAGTTCATTTGCCCCTCCAAAACTGTAATCTCCCAAGAGTGGTTCATGCTGGTGCAAAGCGTGGCAGAAAGGCCATTTTTGGAGTGTTTTTGACCTCTAAGACCACCCAGAACTTGATGAAATCTCTTAGCCATTCCTGAGCATGCATAATTTACCATAAAAAATCCAAAAATGTAAATTTTTCCTCCAGAAGATCTCTCAAACGTAAGCGCACGTCGAGTGGCGCGACGCGTCGGGCAAAAAAACCTGTTTTGCAACCAAAATTTCAAAAATGACAAAATTTACTCCAAATTTGCTGAAATTTGGAGTGAATGTCTCCCATCATGTCCCATGCTTAGCCAAGGAAGCTTCGGCCAATATTTGGAGTGAATCAGGCCTTTTTTTCCGTTTCAGTGCTCTTCTCAACCTCGCCTTCAGGATCTTCATCCTAGCTCTGTAAACGTGTGTGCGGGCCCAATAGTGGTTCTTCATATGTCTGAGCATGTCTTTGTCCCTATTGGCCTTCGCCAAAAACTTCTCAAGATGAATGTTTACTCTCGTAAGACAATTCTCTCGCTCAAATGGTGTCATGTCACCTGGTCTCTTCCGGGCCAATTCCCGGTCTTCGCGGATTCTCTGCAGCTCCATGAGTGTGTGCTGATCCTCCAATTGTTTATTCTGCTGCTCCAAGTAATTTATAACCCACTAATATCTCTGGAATTTCTCAGTCAGTGTGTCGATCTCAACTTTCTACTCCTGGATGGTTTCTTTTAGCTTTGAGCTAAGAGAGCTCAAATCAACATCGATCAATATAAAATCAGTATCTTGGCCTCCTGAGGGGCCTTCATCCTGCATAGGATTCTTGCCTCTGTCCTGTACGTGTGCTGATGTAGAAGGCAAGACCCCTTCCACGCCATGTGGAGATAGTACTCGTGCTGTTGTCAAAGGTAACGAGACCCCTTCCACCCCGAGTGAAGATAGTACTCATCGTGCTGCTGCAAATAAGGCTCTGGTACCTCTCTGATAGGTAACACACACTGGGACACTGATAGGCTCTGTCTTAGGAACCTCGAACTGATGTGAAGGCTCACCTACATCGTGAACAATCTCTGGAGGAGGCTGAGGGGCTATAAAGAAGTCACGGGAAATGAACTCCTCCCATGCAATGCCCTGCAATCCAAGTTGATGTACCACAATCATTTTGATGAGCGCATAATGATAAATGATGTTATGCTGCTGCTCTGGAGTCTTCTTCTGCACAAGGGTAGTCATCCGCTCTATGTTTTGGCACATGAAGTATGGAATATTCATCAGTCTCACTCTCGTGAAATGCATCAACAGTCGGATGTGGTATGCATAAAGGCGTGAGAATCTACCCTCGCAACTGAAGTATCTAATGATGAGCTTCATTAATGGTGCATAGGACTCCTTCAAAAATCTGAAAGGAAATACCCTGCTGAGCTGCCTCATATAACCAAGCCTGAGGTAAGGTTCATAATATGCTCTATCCAGCTGCTGTCTCTTATTCCACTCTTCACCAATGTTCGGTATCCCGGTCGCCTCAGAAATGGTCTCTGGTGTCAAGGTGAAGTTCACTCCAGCAAGGTTTACATGACCATCATGCAAATGTAAAACAAATAAGCAAACCAACTCCTGATGGTGCTGAATCTGAGCAATCATATCACAATACTGAAAACATGAATGTTGCTGAAAGCATGTCACTGCAAGCGGGCAGGCCTGCAATTGAGTCAAGGAAGTGGGCTCTTCTCTGACGTGCCTGCCACTTTTATGAGACCTCCTCGATACATTTAGCTCGGTGGTTGAGTCACTGTCTTGCTCATATCCTTGCTCATATGATGAATTTGTCTCTGACATGGTGCTGAAAACAAGGTGTTTGACAAATATATACTGATATGTATGTGGTGAAAACAAGAGTTTGACTTTCAATACCAAATGTGCCAAATATGTAATGAGAGGCTGTGAGGAAATACTACACTGAATATAAAATGGACTATCAAGTGAAATTGGAGTGGAAGGACAGTCACTTGACAGCTTGGGGAATTTCGGGATTTGGGGACTTTATAAGTGATATGGGAATGGGTGATAGTGATGGGAAATGTAGTTTTTAGGGATAAGGATAAATGAAATGACAAGATATACTTAAGCTAGGTGAAGTCAAGGATATAGAGACAATCCTTGAATGTTTTGGGAAGTGGGAATTTATAATTGATATGAAGGAAGGGAAGTGATAGAAAGTGGTAGGGTTTGAGGATGAAACATGGGAACAAAGGGTATAAGTAGTTTGGGATAGAAGGAAATAGGAGAATGACTGTGATAACAGTATGACAGTGATGGGAACACGAATGAACAATGGAGTGAGAGCGTTTAGCACCAATAGTCAAATTTCAACACTTCATTTCAAACCCTAAGGGAGAAGAATTTGACATGGATATAGGGTTTGTTTTTCACCAACCAAAACTCTAATGTTTTTGCCTCACAACAACACCACACATGACTAAAATCACTGAAAAAGCATTGTCAAACTTACTTGGAGAAAAATGAGTTGACTTGATTTGATTTTTATAAAGCCGTGATGATTTTGTGCCTTCGAGGCTCTGTGCGCCACGCACTAGCCCAGTGTGCCGCATCCTGTGGATGCGCCATGCTAGAGGAAAAATAAACTGTGTGAAAATTCCCAATGCGTTGTGCAGCCCCAGTGCGTCGCGCGTTTACCCAATGCGCCGCACAGACTTGATCACAGCCTTGGTTTTTCAAAATTACAAGTTTCGCCCTCTCACAGCTTTGAGTCGGCTTTCAATCGACCTCTTGAATGCAAATGGCATTGATAAACATAGAAATATCTATATAAAGTCATGGCTTTGATTTTTTCCTTGTAAAGACCCATTTTTATAATGTTTCACATCGGCCCTTTTTCACATTTTAATGCAACTCTGTTTTTCAAATTTCCTTTTTGATTTTTGGCTTGAAATGATGCTTTCTTGGTTGATTTTTGCAGGGATGGTGGAATTGAACTTCGGCAAAGAATGACCAGAGTCTGAATTTGAAGTACTTCATGGCGGAAAACTTTAAAATACATATTTATTACAAAAAAGAAATTTGACGATTTCTTCTTCAAAACAGAGTTTTGAAGAAGAAACATTCTCGAGCATTATTGACGATGAAGATCTTGAAATGAAAACTTATTGAAGATATCCTCATGGCCTGCAGGCATTATTTGACATTCTAAAGACCAAAGCCTAGACCTAATGACTGAAAGACTCTTTTTTGACCACAAGACCATCTATGACTGTAAATGACTAAAATCAACTTTGATGAACTTTGATAAATTTCGACCAACCCAGCAAGTACAAACATGAGGGAAACGAGAAAACAAAGCCCTTCCGTCAGACAATGACATGCCCCTAACGGAATGCAGATGAATGAGCTGAATGAGACACCTAAAAATGAAATGTAATAAGAGAAATGATCTCTGACGGAGGGATGACAAGAACGACTCTAACAGGATCCAAACCACCTGATATCTTAATAGGAATTAAATTCATCATACATTACATAGAGTGGGGTATTTTCTTCAATTCAATAAGTTTCTTACATTTGTGCTTGTCAACAATTTTACTAGGAAAAACATTTTCTCAAAATATTATTACGTTGATATACAAACACTAAAAAAAATATTACAAAGATAAAAATATATAATTATGAGAGAACAATCAAGAATTTTCCTAATTTTAAATTAATGAAGTGGTTTCCAAGCTTCATAATTTCTTCCAACACCTGGCCACAACTACTTTGAACCACATTAATCCCGCACACATAAATTGTTATCTAAAAAATGTTAGAAACTAGATGAGGGAGACAATTGTAAGACAACCAGTTGTTGTATGAGTGTGGAGATGTAGAGTAAGATTTCATTGTACAGAGTGTGGAGGAATGTTTTATTGTGTGGAGTGTAGAGGTGTGGTTTGCAGAAACAAAGCGTTCTCAAATAACGACAAAATGTGGAACTTGAACAAAGAGGAAAGGACTATTCTGATATGCAAATATCACCCTTGCTTATTTATCAACACTATTCATTTTGGAAAGCATTTATTTATATTATTTATTTATATGGATTTTCATTATACATGGTATTAGCTCCCTTATCATACTATATATGTTTTGTATTATTGTTCATATTTATTCATGTTGTTTATTATTCTACATTTAAGTAAGAGATTTCAATTTTTTTTTAACGGAGATGAAAATGAAGGCGAAGAAAGAATATGAAGGATAGTGTGTTAAAGGAGATGAAAATGTAAAGGATGAGGAAAGGATGGCAATGAAGAGTGTGACAAGATGAATTAGTGCAAACAAAATGTGGTGCAACACATATTTTTGGTATGGAGGAAGGAAGCATGATGCACAACAATGATAAAGTAGAAGCATGTAAAATATGATGATGAAATGTGTATAGAATAGAATGATTATGGGTGATTTAGATGAGCACAACACACTAGGAATGACACAAAAATAATATCATTATGGATATAGGGAACAAGGTAATGGGGAAGATAAGAGGTCACAATGAAAAATGAAATTGAAATTTGTGAGAGATAGAGGAAGAGTCAAGCAAGACACTAGGGCATTAATTTTGAGAATAAATAGGATGATAGAATCTCATAATTAAGGTTTCTATGAGAAGAGAAATTTTGATTTGATATTTCTTGGTCCATCACATTAATATTTTTATTTGATGTTTTGAGCCAACAAGTGTGGCTCATCATCAATGTGCCGATGAGGAGCCAAACTTGCTAGCTCAAAAAATCGACTAAAAGCTTAAACTGATGCATCCATAAATATCATATCAAAAACGGATGGTGTTGTTTTTTGATAGCTTGGGAGATACTCCAAGCCCTAGGGTTTAGGGTTTGGAGGTTGGAGCACCACAATGGGTCATTGTGGGTGTCGTAACTTATTTTTACTCCTTTAGATTTTGTAATTTTATTTTTATTTCAAAAAGAAAATAAAATAAAAATAGAAGAAAAAAGAATAATAAATAAAAGAAAAATAATAAAAAGAATAAAAATCAAAAGAAAGAAGAAAATGGATATATATATATATATATATATATATATATATATATATATATATGAAATAAAAAATAGATATATCCCATGTATTAGCATGCAAGTCTAAATGTCTCTTTATTTATTGATTTAATTATCATAATCATTTATATTTATTTTAATTAAGGATTATTTAAATTGTAATGAAGTTGAAATGACATTTTGTCAGGTAGTGATAAAGTTAGATTTGTTTCAAATGGACGAGATCAGGCTCGCCCAAATCAATGGCCCCGATCAATTGTGAGACCCCCCCGCAGTGTTGATAGTTAACGAGGAGGGGGGGGGGGGGGGGAGGTGGCGCAAAGCAGTTTGCCCGATCCACTATTGGATACATTGCATTCACGCAAAAATTGTGGTACCCTCTCACAAAAATGGCTTACCATCTGTACTCCCCTGCAAACCAATTTTCCACTTTTTTCTTCCGACCACTCACTCCTCCGCCATTTTATTACTCCTGCCAGCATATCACCATTCTAAACTACTTCTATCACTCCCGCTAAATTGCCAGATAATCGTTTCCATGCTTCCTGCGAACGTTCCTCTTCATTAATAACATACGCGCCAATAACGGTTAAACTTTCAAACTGTTATCCACTCCATAATAAAGCATTTTCCTCTATTCAAACCATTCAAATTCATTTAGTCTACCACTGCAATCTAGAGAATTCTTCTGCAAGAGAATTTCATCAGACAACCACCTCCAATTTTCATCTTCAACCTGCAATCATCCTACAACTGTGTAAACTATTGTCAATTGTTCTCAATAGCTGGTTTTTCTAATTCCTTATAATAAGGGACAAGAAAAAATGGTTACAGATAATCCCCTCCCACCACCTACAATTAACCTAAATGAAATCCCAATAGTAGATACTCACTTTAAGATTGCAGAGACCAATTGTGAATTTGATTTATACAAACTTCACAATTGGGCCTTTCAAAAGTACGAAGATGCCAGTGATGAATTTTGTTTTTGTGAGCTTGGTATCTACCTAGCCAAAGGGTTTTAATAACCCAAAACAATGAGACCATTTTCTATGTGACTTTTAAATCAATTTCCAAACCCTCCAGCTAAATCCAAAAGAAACTTTGCATCCATTTTGCACTGATTATTTAATGGAAATTTACCAAAAGTCGTCTTTTTTAGACATAGCTCATATTTTTTAATATTTATTTCTTGGAAATTCTAAGTTACCCAGAACCGATCCTCCCTATTCAGCTACTATGTTCCCTGAAATGTCTAGGAAGGTCATTTTTTTAGTGTCTTGTCTATTAGGATACCCCAATTACCAATGGGTTGATGAAGTCATTTTGGGTTTTCTGTTAGTATTTTCTTGGGGTAAAAATCCTTCAGAAATGTTGAATTACAGTGAAATTTTATCTGATGAAATCCATGATAAATTCTTAAAGTTCAGTGCAGAAGGTTCCTTTAAATATCAGTCAATACTAGGTTACTTGTTTTTATATCATCATTATCAAAGGTTTAAGATCCATTTTCAAAAGTTAGATGCTATTGGTAGGCCTTAGTCAGTTATTCACTGGACATCGCTAGTGAGAAAGAACTCTAAAGAATTCTCACTTAGTGATTTTGTTAATCAATTTATGTATGTGTCAAATTGCTTACTAAATAGTGATGTTTTTCCTATAGTTTCAATTGAGATCAAGAGAATTTTACATTTGAGTGAATAGACCAAAGTTGGAAACTGGTATTTATAAAATAATTTTACTAAGATTAGGATTTATGGATATGATTTATAACCATATCATTTTCATGTATTTCTCCCAATGAGAATTTTTTCTCTTGAATATATTAGGCAAGTGATGAATGTAGATGAGGTTCATTTTGTTTCTAGGAAACAAAAAGCCCAATTTAAATTGAAAGCACAAGTTGGCCCTTTTATAGAAAGCACAAGAGCTGCAGTGATCCGGATTTATGCAGGAACGCAACAGAATAAACACATAACCATAAATATAAAGATTCAGTGGAAGTAACACTTCATTTCATTAATATCAAAGAGCTGAAATTTTCTTACAAACAGAATGGAAATAAAACTAGCTAGGGCACTGGTAGCTATCTCTGAGAAGAGATGTGGCGGCTACAGGCCTCTGAACTGAGTTACAATGAGGCTCGAGGGCCTATTTATTATTTAGAAACAATGGGAAATCCTAAACAGCCAAAACCCTAACCCTAGGAGATGAAGCGCCAAAACTATGGGCCCCGTTTGGGTACATTGGTGTTTCAACTTCCCAGGGGTGTAACTTTGGCATACGATCTCCATTTGATGCGTACCATACCTCGTTAGAAATATATATCCGAGTGTTAGCCACCCATAAAATTCTGTCATATCAAATGGTGGCTAAATAATGTTGGATAGCCTTCAAGAAACAATTTCATGATTAAAATTGCTGATACTTGAAGACTTTTTGATAATGTCCTATCCTTGGTTAATATTCACTACTGTTTCCATTCAAAACTCAGAAATCCTGCTGATTTCTAAAAGCCAAAGTGCTTTTGCAAAGGACCCTTTTCCCTTTTTTCTTTCCATCACTAACCTCATTTTCTATCCTCCATTTCCCATGAAAACCCCACTATTTCATGTTTCTCCCTTTTTCATTTCATTAAAATCCCTTCTATAAGGTTAAAACCCACTATTTTGACCTTACCGAAAGCCTTTATCTCCTTAAAAAACCATTAAAAACCATAGAAAACACACTTTTTCTATGCGTTGGACTTAAGCCCCCTTGGGACAAGCCTCTAACCCTTTTTCTTCCATGCGCCTGAGCGCTAGAACCGAATGCAAAACCCGTCGGGTGCTTATCCGTTTAAATTTAATATTTCTCCGCCAAACCATTGAAAAACCTTTGTAAAATCGTTTTTTGGGTTTTTATTTTTCTTTTCGGAAATTTTCCGCTGTGTAAATGGTGGAGCGATCTTGACCATCGATCTGCTCCGCAGATCGGATGGTGCGGACCTCAACTTACCATGTGGTCCCTGCCTCCCGTACGCTTTTTGCCCAAAACCGGCAGTCTTTTCCGCACTGCCTTCGGGCCAAAGGCTGTTTTCTCCCGTCGGCCAGCGATTCCATACGCTGCGTGCCACGTGTCCTCCGTACCATTTTCTAAAACCGTTGTCCCCGCGCATTAAAGTTTTCCCCCGCGCATTAACGTCTGGACCAGGGATGCCCAACGAAATGGATCTCCGCCGTCCGATCTGGGCCCACTCATCCAACGGTCAGCGCTAACCAAAGTTGCGCGATGGGTAACGAAGGTGCGCGCGCGATAAACAGGCCATCGCCGCGCGGAAATCACATCTCTGTCGTTGATCTGATCTGATATGATCGACGGTCCAAAACTCATCCTCCAGATTCCCTCCGTTTGACTTTCAACGCCCCCTGATTCCATCTTGACCGTCCAAACTAATCCATATCAACGGCCCAGTTTCACTACGGGGGTATTCCCCCAAGATTTTTCCTTCGTACATCCAAACCCCCCGTAGTCATCCCCGACCGTCGATCTTGGCGCGAATCGATGGCTCTGATTTAATCCTCCTCCCTCCATGCTTTTTCAACCATTCTGAGATTAAATCCCAGCCATTGGATGATGCCATCCAACGACCCTCCTTCCTCCGCACATCCTCCGATGCAGATTGACCTATACGCAGGATTATATAACGTTTTTTCATGTTTTTTGCAGGTTTAAATGTATTTTATGTCATTTCCAAAGAAGATTCGGCGACTGAGGGTGACGACCCTCCCTAGTTCGATTCCTCCAAGAAAATCATCCACAGGGTTTAAAATCACGTTATATTGATGTTTTCACAGGTATTCATGCCTTACATACCCTGCGCAGCCCTGCACGATAGAAAAACCATGAAGATCAATGCAGAGAAAGAGTATCAGATGTTGAAGACCAACAGTGAACCAGAACAACAAATTAGTGGACAGATTTGTGGGGATTAAGGCTAAGACAGTTATCAAACGCCTAAATCCCCGGATCTAAAACACAGATTAAAGGAAAATCTAAAGTGTTTTATCAGGAAACCCTTCACCGCCACAGATGGAAGCAAATTGATTCTTCCCAACAACTAAAGCACCACCTGTGCCTCAAAGTATTCAATCAAGAACTGAATTTATTGATCAAAGTCAGATATTTTACCTCAAAGCAGCCGTAGGGTTATTTCTACAAGGGATTTAGTGACAGGAGGTCGGCAGAGTAACCTTATCATCACACAGAGTCGCAAATGTCAACAGAAGCTCCCACCGAGCTTGAATCATAAATGTAAATCAATTAATGCAGTAAAATACCTGTATAGTTTCTTCATTTGAGCCCCTGTGGGCCAAAAAGACATTAACTCTGCATTTATTGTATTTGAGATCTTTTATTCAGATCTCACCTCCTCATCCTTCTATAAATACTTTAGTAGAAGATGAGTGAAGGGGTTGGTTGGTTGTTGGTTGTTGTTTGATCACAAGTTGTAACATTGAAACTCTCTGAAATAAATATACAAGTCTGTTGAAGTTGAAAACAAATTGAAGTCTTGGATGTCTTGATGATGCTGTTGCATGCCCGTTCCTGAGAAGGCTCTATCATTGGATTCATGAGCTTGGTTGTTGGTGAAGTATTCTAACTGTTTAATGTTTTCTCCTGTTTTCATTATATTTCATAATCTCTTACTACAGTAGGCTAAAAGTTTTATTCTAAGAAATGACTCCTGGAAGCACCTTAGACCTGTTCACCCTTCACTATTTTATGTTTTCTTCTGCTGAAGTATTTTAGAGGCTTTAAACCTTCTCTTTAGTCTTCATGCTTGTTTATTTCCTTGATAGCTCAAATAGTTGGTTTCAGCATGATTTATGGTTCTCCCTGCTTGTCTGCCATCACTTGAAAGCTGTTATTGAAGTCTCCCTTTGAAGTACCATTGTCTTAAGTTAATCAAAGAGGTTGGTTTTGATCTTACCCTTTGCCCCTGCTTGAACATTTGTTTTGAAGGTCTTTATAGTTGCAAGCATATATGTTATTTAGGTGTTCCCTCTTCTATGAATGCAGCTATCAGTGAATCTTTTATGTTTTTTAAGTCCTTTAAAATAAAATCTTTGAGGAAATAGGGAGTTCCCCGAATCTTAGATTTCATTTTAAAAGTTGCCTTGAAGTCATTATTTGCTTAAAGAATGTTTGTGGAATTTATGGTTAGCCCTGTCTATCAAATATCTCTTTATTTTTAAGTTATGTTTTCAAGTTCCCTTTGTTGAGAATTAAGATTCTCTTTCCAAAACATTAATGTCCATCTCATTCCAAAACAAAGGATCCTGTGGCCAAGTTAGATTTGCCCTTTGATATCCCATATCCCTTGAAGAGTTTGTTATGACCTTATTTGGACTCCATTGCCCAATGAACCGGATATTTCCTCTTTCTGTCTATCTTTCCTAGACCTTTCATATTCTGTTGTATCAACTCAACCCAACCAAACAAACATCTGCACTTAAATAACTAGTCTAAAATCCATAATCAAAGCAAACAAGATAAACCTTTGCAAACAAATATTTGAGAGATCCCTCTCTGAGAACAGGAGGACTAGATCCTGGAACTCTAAAGATTGGTTCTGATGTTGCCTTGTCTTTTGATTTGCCAAACTGTCAAAACACGGGATACCAACATAATGGTGATCACGGTGGGACATCTGAGTTAGTAACAATCCAAATACCCCTTAGGACTTCAGAAATCCCTTATTTTCGAGAATATCCAGTGATTATTAGCCACCTCATCGCTACCAACATAATGGCGATCACGGTGGGACCCTACTGAGAATTAGAGGTTTCAAAACCTTTAGGTCCAGTATAACATAAGTAACTTTCTTCAAGCACTGCCTAACATAATGGCAATCATGATAAGACTTGATTGAATCAGTGAAAAACTAAGTAACCCTTAGGATTCCTTTTAATCCTTATCAAACCTTGAGGGAACCAGTTACCAAGCCATAAGAGCAACTCTGTTTGTTTGAACACCTTAGCTAAGTGCAAAATCAGACTTAGAACACTCTCTTAACCTATAAAACCAAAATTAACTCAGAAAAACCCAAAATATTTCAAGTTTGGCTTCATAATAAACATGGTAGTGGACCATAGAACCTTTTACCTCCTCACGAGCTAAAAACTTCCACTTTATAGTGAAACACTCATTCCCACATATCACTTACCTTTGATGTGTTTTACCTTGTACCCTTAGACAGAGTCTGGAAAGGGCCAGATAGCCTCTAGATCTCATCCTCTTTTAGAGGTGATATATCTGGTGAATGCCCTCCTAGTCAATCTCTGGTTAGAGTTTGTTGTGTTTCGGGATATCCTTGAAAAAGGGTGTTTCACAAGCACTGTGGTGGACAGTGTACCTCTTTGAAAACACTCTAAAATTTCCACCTAGCGACTCCACAATCCTGAGCAGACCTTAAGACTCCGCTGGAAAGAACCATTACCATTATAACATTTTCCAAATCCAGTTAGAGGACTGTAGGATCAAGATTTGTGTAAACAGATCAGTTAACCTCTCAAATATTGTCATACTTGGTTGAACTTTTCTTGTTATTTTGGGTCTGAAAACACACCATAGTGGCTTCTAGAAGTATCTACACTAGAGCCCATCCTGACCCCAACCCACCTGAGATAGTTGATGACCCAGAAAGTATCCTTTGGAAGTCTCTTAAGATTAGATTATCAACTGTTTTTAGATCACCCCCAAGAGCTAAATCAGTTCCTGAAAAACTTTCATCTCTACAACACTCACAAGCTGACTTAGT
Organism: Pinus albicaulis; assembly: GCA_034641835.2. Classification (NCBI taxonomy): domain Eukaryota; kingdom Viridiplantae; phylum Streptophyta; class Pinopsida; order Pinales; family Pinaceae; genus Pinus; species Pinus albicaulis. The sequence goes on from CM076578.1 coordinate 2,000,757,583, forward strand.
TAATCCATTTAGGACTAGGTCATTTAGTAAGTTAGAACAACTAGATTCTGAGTTTTCACTATCATCTCCTGAAACAAGTGAACATCTTGATAGCAGAGAAACAACACCTCCTGATTTACATTTTCTTCACACACTAGGTGTCTCTCATCCAAGATCAACTCAGCAGCCTACTCCTGGTCCATCCACTTCTACTCATCCTACATCCACTGTTCAAACCACCACACCTCAGCCCACTTTCCCTCTTGTCAATCTACCACTTGTTAATCCACCCCCACCACATATCATGGCAGCATGGTATGCTCCCTTAGCCCTTACTGTACCACTAGTCAATCTTCCACAGGACTATCAGTCCAAAATTCCATTATATGATGCTAATAATGCTACAACTGCATCACAACATGTGGATAAGATGAATGACTATTTTGACCGAAATGAAATTGATGATGATTTTGTCAAACTTAGATTATTTGCTCAGAGCTTAGGGGGAGAAGTAAGAAAATGGTTTAAAGGTTTAGCCCCCCGTAGTATTAACGATCTCCAAGCCTTCCATCAAACATTCCTAAACAAATGGGAAGTAAAGAAGAATCCTCTCCAAGTCCTTGCTGATTACAACAATCTCTGTAGGAATCCTCGGGAGAGTGTGCAAGCATATTGTACTAAATTTAACAGTGTATATAATGCACTTTCCCCAGAACTAAAACCTCCACAAGGCTCAGCCTTAAACACGTTTCCTGAAGGATTTGACTCTGACATGACTTATTCACTAAGAGAAAGAGATTTTGCAACTCTTGAAGATATGCAAAGGGGTGCTCTTTCTGTGGAGGTCAATTTAATAGAAAAAAGAGAAAGAATGAAAACTGAAAAGAGAGTATCTTTCAGAGAGGAATCCCCTCCCTCCACTTCAAATTCAAAAATGGAGAGAATGTTGGAAGAAATGATGAAAGAGATGAGCATAATCAAGAAATCACAAGCAAATCAAAACCAGACTGCACTTCAAAACAATCAAAACAGAAATAGAAATCAAAATTATAGAAGAGATAACAATCAAGATAAGCAAAAAGAAAGCGACTAACAAATTAGACCTCCCTTTCAACAGAACTATGTAGGTCAATATGAGGAAGACAAGGAGCTGGAAAGGTTGGAAGAATCACATGTAAACTTGATTGGATCAGACAGTGGGGATGATGTTTTCCTCACTGAGGAAGAACAAGGTTTCTTCTCTAATGATCAAAATACAAACACCTATGAAGATTCTGATGACTATAGATTGGGTTTTGAAAATGCAATCATGGAGGTACACAAACAGTATGATCTTAGGAGCAAGGGAAGTGTAGAAAATCCAAAAGATAAGAATACTAACACTGCTGTCAAGAAAAACACAGAAAACCAGCCCAAGAAGACAGCAGAAAAAACCAACATTTCGGCCAAAAAACCAGATTCAAATAAAGACAAGGGAATCCAGCCAAATGTTGAACAAAGCACCCCTAGCACTTCAGCTAGTGGTCCTAGTAGAACTATTCCTATCATTAGTTCAAGCAAGGTTCAACAAATCAAAGCTGCTGAAAAGAATCCAATTGAAAAAACAGATGTAAATATTAACAAGTCAATTATTCCTTTCAGCCTTGAGGGAGAGATTGCTAAGATAAAAATTACCATCCCCCTAGCTGAACTAGTAACCCAAGAAGTGTACAAAAACCAAGTTTTGAAAGCCTTAAACTTAGGAAATGATACTGACACCTTAAACTTGACAAATGAAAAACCTGAGCTGTTGTTTGGCCCAGAGGTTGAAGGAAAATATCAAGAAGGACCAGTCCCTCCCTTCTATGTCAGCTTGAACATACACGATAAAATTCTACATAATGCCATGTTAGATTCCGGAGCTTCACACAACCTAATGCCCAAAGTAGTAATGGAAAGCTTAGGCTTAGAAATTACTAAACCATAGAAAGATTTGTATTCTTTTGACTCAAGCAGAGTCAAATGTTTGGGTTTAATCAAAGATTTATGTGTTAACCTAGCTCAGATCCCTGCCAAAAATCTAGTGATGGACATAGTTGTAGTTGATATTCCCCCTAAGTATGGCATGCTCTTATCAAGATCATGGGGAGCCAAACTTCAGGGCAGCCTTCAAATGGAAATGTCTTATGCCACCATCCCCATTTTCAATCAAAACAGAAGATTATACAGGGAATCCCACATGAAGTACATGGTGAGTAACATGGACAGGCCAAACAACACTCCAATCTATTCTATTCAATCAAGTTTAGACTCCTTTATCTTGTGTAACGAAGATGAAATTACCCAACAAGGTAAAGAAAACATGGACCCAATCAATTCACAAGAACAATCCAATCTTACCTCGAATCAACTTCAAAATATTGACAATCAACAGCAACAAGAAAGTGAAAATGAGTCAAACATACTCTGGACAGTAAATTTCGATGGATCCTGCAATAAAACTAGTGCAGGGGCAGGTGTCTGGATTCAGAACACAAATCAGAATTTTTCATACAAATTAGATTTCCCATGCACTAACAACATCGCTGAGTACGAAGCCCTCCTCCTAGGTTTACAATTGCTCAAACAGTTAAAAGCCCAAAGGATATCTATCTTAGGAGATTCTGAACTTATCATTAAACAAATCAAAGGAGAATACTCAGCCAAGAATCCCAGGCTTAGGGAATATCGAAATGCTGCCCTGGACCTACTAAAAACTTTCGAAAAATATGAACTCATTTTCATTCCTAGAGCACTGAATCATCTAGCAAATGAACTTGCCTTCATGGCCAGCAATTGCCAAGTACCTGAAATAAATGAAAAAATCAGTATAAAGGTGAAACACAGACCTGCTGTGTCTGATAACGAAGATCACTGGCAGGTGTTATAATCTGACAAACACATAGATGATTTCTTGAAATCAGACAATGATTTCAGCATACCAACACCAGAAACTAGCCATGAAGAAAACTGTTTGTATATTGAACAAATCCCAGAAGCTGAAATGACATATCCTGCTGATATAAATCATTGCGAAAATCCTTTTAAAGCAGAGTGAACAATGAAGACCAAGAAGACTTGGAAGTATTACAATGCAAAAATGATAAGATCCCAAGAGGTCTCACACCCTTAGAACACATGTTTGATCTCAACGATGTAGCTAAAGAACCCAGAATGGAGCTTGTGGAAACAAATGTAGAAGAACATAACATAGGCAATCTAGCAGAACCCAAGATGATCAAGCTATCCAGCACCCTCCCAACCCACATAAAATTGCAGTACATAGAGCTTTTCAAAGAGTTTAAAGATGTGTTTGCTTGGGAATACAAAGACTTGAAATCATATGATACCAGCATCATCCAGCATAAATTTCCCTTGAAGGAAAATCAAAAGTCTTTCAAGCAAAAACTAAGGAGAATAAATCCTCTTTTACTACCTTTGGTTAAGGCAGAAATTGAGAAAATGTATAATGTTGGGATCATAGTACCCATTAGATTTTCAGAATGGGTATCAAACTTAGTTTCTGTTAGAAATAAAACCAGGGAAATCAGGCTCTTGTTAGGACCTCACTATGTATCATTTTTTACTATATATTTTGACACCACCTTACCTTTATAACCATGTTTAAAAAGGATTCCATCATCATTTTCATTCACTTTATCCAAAGGTATATAAAATCCTCTTCTTTATTATATATTTAATCCGTTTACATATAATTCCATATTACTCTTATATTTCATCATTAATCGAAGTAGATTGTTGCTAACATAAGTCTAAAAGATCGCAGATAAATTATGTGCTGTGCTGGAACAATCGGCCGTTGCTGAAACAGTCAAACTTCGTTGCTGAAACAGTCGACTCCGTTGCTGAAACAGTCGACTCCGTTGTTGAAACAGCCAGCAGACACGCAAATCCCGTCACTATTCGTAATTTGCGATTCTGGAAGAGTATTTCTTGGAACAATGGCAACAACATGAAGACGTGGTTACATGGATTATTCTGGAGATAGTACTCTTTTTGTATCTGTTGTAACGATATCTTTTTATGGAAGAACAGAATAGCCCTGTTTTAAGAAAGAAGAATAGATTTAGGGATAAATATAGATTTTCTCTACTGTAATTGGAAGAGATGTCTCCTCTTTAAAAAGAGGAGACATCATCATTAGAGGGAGCTCGAAAACTACAGGAGAACGTTGTGTTTGAGAGGACAGGAGCTAGACTCCATTTGTAATGTATCATTTCTTTTGACAGATGAATAAAATTTCCTTTTGAGCGCTTCAATTTAATCCTTTCTCTGGGGAATCTTGTGAGAAGGAAAGGTCCCGCCTTCCTCACAAGATTCGCCCTACTGTTCCTGTATTTTGTTAGATTTCTTTATGATATTCGCACTTTACTTTAATTCTGTTTGCTGAAACACCAGTTACACAGTTCTGTAGTTTATTGAGCATTCTATTTCCTTTAACGCTGCATGTGTTTAGTACATTCATTCTTAAGAAGTTAAGAGATCTATTTCTGTTAATTGTTTGAATGTATGATTGATGTTGGGGAGCAGGTGCTGAAGATTCCTATACAAAGGAATAGGGTCCTGTTCCCATTGATTGCCTTTCTTTTCCTGCAGTGTGATTAGAAACAGGAGACAGGTGCTGAAGGTTCCTGTTCATGGGAATAGGGTCCTCTTCTCTTGAGTTTATCTTTTCTACAGAGTGATTAGTGTCAGGCAGTAGGTGTTGAAGTTCCTATTTAAAGGAATAGGGTCCTGTTCCCTGTTATGGTTGATTGGTTTCCTTTCCTGTAGATTGATTTCCCTTTATTTGGATTCTTAACTGCAATAGAGGAATTACTTCTACTATAACATAAGTAACTTCAGCTTTGATTAAACAGGGTGTGAATAATTATATTTGTATGATTAATAATTGTGTGGCTTTTTACTACAACATTGTTTTTGCTTTTGGAATTGAGCATATCCAGTGCGTGATTGTCTTTGGAATAAACAGACTTCCTCGGGTTGACAATTTATGTGGAGCTTGAATTGTTAAAACAATTAAAACGACCAACATTTTGGCGCCGTTGCCGGGGAAGGAAATTATAGATTTCAAAAGCATTAATATTTTCTTTCTAGATGTGAAGATTGTATGAGAGGACGCGGAAACCAGAAGAAAAATAACCCCACAGGTGGCAAAGGCAAAGGAAGGGGAGGAAGAAAGACTTTCATTGACGAGATTGTATCAAAGGCTGAATCATCACAGAGATTAAGTTCTCGAAGACCAAAAATTCAGCACTCCCCTCAATCAGATTACAAAACAGAGGAAGTTGTGGGTCCTGAAAACATAGAGGAGCCAGTGATTAAAGAACCAGCAGTCAGTGCTGGAGAGTCAGAAGAAAGTGCTAGCAAATCAGTAGAGCACATTGAGGAAATAATAGAGAGTGTTGGACGACTAGTGGAAAACATTGAAGAGCCAGTAGAAGATCTTGACGATCGAGCAAGTGCAATAGGAGAACAGAAAATGGAAGGAAACAATGAAGACTTCTTTGGTGGAGGACATGTAGATCCTGAAGGAGAAGGAAAGGATGAAAATTCTCTCTCTACCTTGGGATTTCCTATCAGTGATCCCTAGAGGAACAATTCCTATGAAAAACATTCCATTGTCATCTTTACCTAACTTCCATGGTTTATCCTCCGAAGATCCGGATGAATTTCTTTTTGAATTTGATATATTATGCAGAAGTTATGATTATGTTACTAATGCTCAAAAGTTGAAACTGTTTCCAGCAACATTAAAAGGAAATGCTTTAAGATGGTTCATGAGCCTTGGGAGTCAGGTAATCACAACACGGGTTCAGATGAAACAGAAATTTCTGCTTAAATATCAAGACTACTGTCGGACGAGAGAAAAGAAGGATGAACTATTCAATATGGCACAAAAGCCGGACGAGAATCTGGAGGACTATGTAGAAAGGCTGCAGTACAATATACAGAGATCTGATCATCCGAATATAAGTAAGTAAATTCGCAAAACAATATTACTTAGAGGTTTAAGGGATGATTGTTTAGACATGTTAAACATGCTTGGCAAGGGAGATATATCTAAAGAATCATATGATGAGATTGTTGAACTTTGTAAGAGGTGTTCAAGGGGAGCTGCAAGGAACAGAGTAAGTAATAGAGATCCCGCCTATTCAAGAGTGCAGAAATCAGCCAGTGGGGGAGCAACAAGAGCTGAAATAGGTAATTTACTTGAAGAATTTAAAACTGAGATGTTAAGTTCTTTTTCTTCACAAATTGACACTTTGCAGGTTAAGAAGAAGTAGGCTGAAGCAGAAGCAACTCTGGCTGTCTTTTGCCCAAAGTGCAGAGACAAACATCCACTAAGGGAGTGCCCATTGGACAAAATACCAATCTGCACCCTTTGTGAGAAAGATCATGAAACAAAACAATGTCCATCTCTACCAGGAATAAAGGCAGCATTGCAGCCAACGGAAGAAGAAGCTGAAGTAGTTTACTTGCTAACTCAAAGAAGACAATGGCAACCAAAAGGGCAAGGTATGAACTCTAGTATGCCATTTAATCGTTGGAATAATTATTCTGCTTTCGGTCAAACAAATTACCCTCCCTTTAATCAAATGCAATACCCACCTTTAATCAAATGAATTTCCCGCTCATGCAACAATCAAACCCTCTCTTTGTTGATCCTACAATGTGGACTCCTTGGCCCCCACAGCAGCCATCTTCTTTTAACCCTTGGAATTCAAATTGGAGAAGCCAACAACTCCCATATCCAAATCAATTGCCTCAATTCCAACAACCACTTCCTCTGCCATCAAATGCTCCGCCAAATAACCAAATGAGACCCCAGCTACTTGTGCAACCAAATCCTAACCCCAATAATAAATTTGTGCAAGTCATTGATATTCAGAATCAGTCTATATTTCCTACTATGCAATGTAATGATATTCATTTCGGATCCGGGAAAACAGTAGAGCCTATTATTGATGACATAACTTCTTCTGATTCTGATAAAGAGGAAACTGAGAAACACAAGAAAGCACAACCACCCTCTAACAAAAGTATTGAAATAACAGAACCACCATTCCCCGAGCGTTTGGTTTTAACTAGAACGCCTGAAACACCTGCTTTTAATATTTTAGGGGAATTGCAAAATTTGTATGTTAAAATTCCACTTTTACAGGCATTAAGAGATGTACCAATTTATGCCAGAACAATAAGGGATATTTGTGTTAAGAAACCTAGTAGGAAAACTAAAGATCCCCTTACAGTGCATGTGATGGGTGATTTATCTACATTAATGTCCGGAAAAATCCCTCCTGTGAAATATGGTGACCCCGGCCATCCTACCGTGACAGTTCAAATTGGTAAAACAATGATTCCTCAAGTTCTGGTAGATTTAGGTGCTGCAATAAACATAATGACTCTTGAAACTTCACAATTATTACAGCTGAATAAAACAATCAGAGATACACCTACCATTCTAGAGTTGGCTAACCGTTCTACAATTAAACCTGAAGGAGTTGTTGAAGATCTACTTATCTCAATTGAATCCTGGAATTACCCAGCTGATTTTGTTGTATTGCAGACCAAAACAAAGCTGGGGGGACATCCTTTAATTCTGGGGAGGCCATGGCTGGACATAGCTGATGCCTTTATCAGTTGCAGATCTGGTTCAATGACAATTTCTAATGGTTATGAAACCAAACAACTTACTCTTTATCCTCATGCTACACCCATAATTAATAATGAAGATTCTATGTGGATGGATTATGATGATAATGCTGTTCAACCCATTCTAACTATTGGACAAGCCTTAACTCTTAAAGACAATACAGAGGATGAAATAATTAATAATTTTATTTGTGAACCTTCTTCTGTAATTGCTGAAACACACAATCAATTGATTGCAATTTTTGAAACAGATACCCAAGAAAAGATTGAATCTGAAGACTTATCTCAGACATTAACCACCATCTCATCTAAAAGCATAATAGTTGAAATTGAACCTGGCAAGACATTAAACATAAATCCTGATCTAACAGTTGCTGAAACACAACAGTTAATGAAGTTATTACATGAAAATAAGGAAGCATTTGCATGGGATTACACGGATATGAAAGGGATCTCTTCTGAACTATGTACTCACCGAATTTACATTAAAGAGGGATGCCGACCAGTCTGTCAACCCCAAAGACGAATGAACCCTAATTTACGAGAAATTTTTAAAGAAGAACTTCAGAAATTGCTTAATGCAGGATTTATATACCCCATATCTGACAGTGAATGGGTTTCCCCATTGGTAATTGTCCCTAAGAAAAACGAGAAATGGAGAGTATGTGTTGATTATAGAGCCTTGAACAAAGCTACTCAAAAAGATCACTTTCCTTTACCTTTCATTGATCAGGTGTTGGATAGTCTGGAAGGGAAGAAATTATTTTCTTTTCTAGATGGATTCAGTGGGTATAATCAGATTAGAATTGCACCCCAAGACCAGGACAAGACCACTTTCACTAGCCCTTTGGGAACTTTTGCTTATAGAGTTCTTCCATTTGGGCTATGTAATGCACCAGCAACTTTTCAGAGGGTTGTTATAGGAATCTTTTCTGATATGCTGAATGACTCTATGGAAATATTTATGGATGATTTTACTCCTTATGGTGTGTCTTTTGAAGATGCATTACAAAATCTTGAGAAGGTACTTAAACGATGTATACAAGCTCACCTCTCCCTAAGTACTGAAAAATGTCATATGATGATGTGTGAAGGAGTAGTGCTTGGACATTTTATTTCATCTCAAGGTATTCAGGTAGATCCATCTAAAATATTGGTCATTCAGAATCTTTCTGTTTCTAAAACACAAACTAATGTGAGAAGTTTTCTAGGACATGCTGGATACTACAGAAGATTTATTAAAGATTTTTCTAAGATAGCTTCTCCATTATTTTTGTTGCTTATGAAAAATGTTGAATTTAAGTGGACTAATTCTTGTCAGAAAGCTTTTGAAGAACTCAAGCATCAGTTATCTACTGCTCCTATTTTGAGGGGACCTGAATGGGCCCTCCCTTTTCATATATCTTTTGATGCTTCAGACACTGCAATTGGAGCTGTCTTGGGACAAGAGGAGAATCATCTTCCTTATGTTATCTATTTTATCAATAAGAATATGACCCCTGCTGAGCTTAATTATACAGTTACCGAAAAGGAGTTTCTTGCAGTAATTTATGCCATTAATAAATTCTGACACTATATCACTGGTTATTCTACTTTTTTCCACACTGATCACTCAGCTATTAAGTATTTAATGAACAAATCTGTTACAAATGATAGAGTTACCAGATGGCTATTATTACTGCAGGAATTTGATATCACAATTGTAGATCGGCCTGGTAAAGAAAATGTGGTGGCTGATTTCCTTTCACGGTTAAAAACTGATAATGATATTCCAGTAGATGATTCTTTTCCTGATGAGTATTTGTTTGCAGTTTCTGCTCACTCTCCATGGTATGCGGATATTGCTAATTATTTGGTTGCAGGAAAATTACCATCACACCTGTCATACAGAGAAAAGAGAAGAATTGTTCAACAAAGTGCCAGGTATAGCTGGATAAGTGGGTGTCTTTTCTATACAGGACTTGATCAGGAAATCCGAAGATGCATTAGGGAGGATGAAGTGTACGACATACTAAAATCTTGTCATGATGGCCCTTGCGGAGGGCATTTTGCTGATAAAAGAACAACACACAAAATTTTGAGGATGGGTTACTATTGGCCCTCATTATTTAAGGATGCAAAGAAATATGTGAGGGCTTGTGACAGCTGCCAGAGAATGGGTCAACCCAATCATAGAGATCAAATGCCATTAAACCCCCAAACACATATTTCATTAAATTTGGATGTATTCTATTACAAGGCCTTCAACAACATTCATTCTTTTGTAAATCATCATATTAATTTAATTTAAGATAAAAATAATTTAGGAATATCAAACGAATTAGAGACATGAATAGGTCAAACATGGGGTTATTAGGTACAATAGTATAAATTCACAATAAGAGTGTAAAACAGAAATCTTAGAAACAATTTATTTAAGGTAAATCATATTAGTATGCCTAACATCCAAGAAATATATTATAGTTATGGATAACATAATAGAGCCATCGATGTTTGATTTTTGTGTTAGACGACTCTAACCCCCTTTCCCACAACCTATTGTACTTTCACCAAGAGGAGAAAATTATAAGAATTGTTAATGGGGAATAATTAAGTGTGAAACACAACTTAATATGGATTTTAGTTGAAATTTATATAGTCTTCATGCTCTTTGATTATTAAATACTTAATGTAACTAGTAATAATTTATCATTAAAATATTAATTTTGAATATAAAATATGTACTAAAAGTCATTTATCTATTGCACATGATTTTCCGTGTCACGATCTAAATAAACCACTTAAAACCCATTATCAATAAATTCTAATTAGTTTTGTAAAAGATGTATCTTTACTTACATTAAGAGATTTATTTCGAAAATATAATATTACATTTATAAACTTATATCAATACATATAACTAAATGGAATACAATAAATAGCTTCACACCTTGTTAGCTTCTATAATCTGAAAATGGAATGTACTTGTTTAAGGGTGCAAGGTATCCATTTCCCATAATTTCTAATGTGAGCTATACACTCCAAGTGACCTCTGAAAATGTGAGAATAAACTATTTCCTATACAGAGATGGACTGTAGGGGCATTCACTGGACATGTCACCTCTAAAGAGAGGATGAGTTCCAGAGGCTACCTGGCCCTCTACAGACTCTGCCTAAGGAAATAATATGTAAACACAAATATCAAGATCAATGAAAGTATTTTGTTTTTAAATTCAAAGTGTTCATTGATCTGTTTTGAGTGTGAATAAGCAAGAGCATATGTTATGCAATTGGTGTGTAGAGGTTTGATGTTAAAATAACAAGTTTTGATTACTGTATAAACTTGTTTTGGAAAAGCATGCTTATGAAATTTTACTGTTTAAACTATCAGAATCTAAAAATAAATAGCCAAAATACACAGATGAACAGCAGATATTTGTTTAAGCGGTTCACCCCTCTCTTGGGCTACCTCCGCTGGTCCAAAAGCCTCTGATTAGGCTCAGTCCTCTTTTGATTAAAGGCTTCAAATGAGATTACATCTGTATAAACTCCTCTAATGGAAAAATAGACTGCTAAAACAGACTCAGAAGATCCAAATCAGTATAAATTGACTACAAATTCACCTCCATTGGAGGAAGGTAACCCAATGCAGCACTCTTTCCCTTTAGCTCTGATGGCTCCACTGTCAAAAGCGCTGTAAAATTCGCAGATAGAATGCCCTGATGGCTCTGCAGACACCTCCAACAGCTCCAGAATGCTCTCTACACCCAAAATAAATAAATAAATTCGTCTTCAAATGCCTCTCCTAGCAGAAGTTATGGCACATTTACTAAACTGCCAGTTTCACCTTGAGAAACTCCACTAATTGTGGAGAAACTGCAGATAAACCCACCAAATAAGGCGGTGGCGCCAAAATGAGCGGATTCCCCAACTATCCGCACGGTTTAACTGTTTGGCAATTAGTGTTATGGTTAACGCATTGTGCGTTCACATATGGGTCGGCGGTTTGCAACCGTGTTTTAATAAATACAAACGTTGTATATTAAAAACCCACCATTTGACACATATCCAAAGTTTGTTGATCCGCCCGTTTACATAGCGCGCCGAGCCCTGGGAGAAGGTTCCCCGCCGGAGGTTTTATGGGAAGGGGGCTGGCCCTTCGGGGCTGGCCCCCTTTCGGGCCCCGCCCAACACAAACACAAACCTTAAATAGATATCCGTTTGAAATATAAAACAACGAATAAACATTGTTCCATTGGTTAAAGCGCTTGCTTAATATACAAGCGGTCCTGCGTTCGAATCCGGCCGACCCGAAACAAATTTTAAAACGCATTTTCAACTTGACTTTGGGGCCCACGTGGCGGCCTCCGGGCTAGCCACGTGGCGCCTTCTCATTGGCTGCCAAACAGAATATTCCCCAGAATATTCTGTGGAATATTCCACGGAATATTTCCAGAATATTCTGTGGAATATTCTTTTTTTAATAAAATTTTCCAAAGTCAAATTTGGCATTTTTTTATGGAAATTGAGAAATCTTCAAACTTGAATAACTTCTGCATACGGCGACCGTTTTTCGAACCGTTCGCGGCGCCGGAATTAGGAAGTCGAGCTCTATCCGGTCGTTCAGGTTCAAACAAGTTCTGAGCACCTTCATTTTTGACCATTTTACGACACTTGGTCCTGAGCTCCTGATCATTCTATGAGATTATTTTAATTACAAATAGTTTATTTAATAATTGATTTTTACAAAATGTTAATCTTAATGGGAAAATCGTGTCATGTGGTGGAAAAAAGTTTAAAGATGTTCATTTGTGACGCAACTCTTGAATGAGCCTGAATAGACTACTTAATGCCTGACAACATTATGAATTAATTAATCCAATGATGTTTTAAAAGAAAACATTTTTTTACATTTAAGAGTTTTCTTTTAGAAATAACAATGTCACATTTATACATTCATATTAAACCACATGAGAGGTAATAAATATGTTTATTTGTGAGTCTACTTAATGCATGACATTATGAATTAATCAATCCATGTTTTAATAAAAAACATTTTTTTACATAGAGTTTTCTTTTAGAAATAACAATGTCACATTTATACATTCATATTAAACCACATGATAAGTAAATAAAAATCAATCGATTGTTTCTTGACTTATCGACTTATATGGCATGATTGTATATAAAAGTAATTGATTTAAAAATGCATAGATAGAAAAAATTATCTATTGAAAATATAATAAACCATTTAGAACTCATCATCGATTGATTTTAAATTATTATTTTTTCTAATAAATGTATCTTTAATTACATTAAGAGCTTTATTTCAAAAATATAATACATTTATAACCTTGTATCAATGCATATAACTAAATAGAATTTAATATGTCATGCTTTATGTCTAGTTGGCTTGTATTATTTCAATTATAAATGATTTATTTACGAATGGAAATTTACAAAATGCTAATAGGGATGATAAAATCAAATGGTGTATGTTGTAAAAAGTTTAAATACATTTATTTATGACCAATATCTTAAGAGAACTTGAGGAATCTATTCACTATTCATTATCAATTAATTATTTCATATTTTGTTAGGAAAATCATTTCATTTTACATGGAGTTTTATTTCAAAAAAACAATGTCGCATTTATACACTTATATTAAACTTCACGATAAGCAAATAAAAGTTGGTAAATGGCTTTATATAGACTACTTATAACTTAGTATCCATTACTTTTAATTTGTTTTATAAAAAATATATATTTTTTTACATTAGGAGCTACATTTCAAAAATATATCACATTTATAAACTTCTATTAATGCATATAACCAAAGAGAATACAATAAATAGTTTCGAGTAATGGTGGATTCTATGAGATTGTTTAAATTACAAGTAAATTATTTAAGAATTGAAAATGAAAATATGTTAAAATGGATGGAAAAATAAATGTCTTATGGTGCAAAAAGTTTAAATACAAACATTTATCATCTATCTCTTTAATTAATCTAGATGGCCCACTTAACACGTTTTTAATTAATTTTTCCATGTTTTATTAAGAAGAGCTTTTTCTTTTACATGCATTTTTATTTTTATTTTTAAAATACAATATGAAATTAATACTCATTATGGTAGACAAATAAAGGTCAATAAATGGATTCATTATTAACTTATATGGGATAGATGATTGCATACGCAAATAGTTGATTTAAAAAATAAAATTAAATTATGGCTCATATGATTTGATTTCAGTTTATTTAAAATATGAAGAAAAAATTAAAAAAAAGTTCAAAGACATAATTATCTATGATAGCGTCCAATCAAACCTTGATAGTCCACTTCGCAATCATTATCATTAATTATATGTTTTTATTTAAAAATGCAAAAAAATTTATAATAGATTTTTATCTCAAACAATAAATATCACATTTATGCACTCATATTAATGCATTTTATAGGTAAAAGGTCAATAATGAACTTTGAGTGTTGTTGATTTTCTATATGATATATAATTTTAATTACAACCATTAATTGATTGAAGTATATAAATTCATGTAAAATATGGATTGAGAAATCAGATATCTTATGCTTCAAACATTTCAAATCATTTTCTTATGACACATTTCCCATTAGCTTGAATAGCCAATAGTGCTTGTAGCATTTATTAAGTAAATTATAATAATTTATTCAATAAGAATTGCACTTTTGTTTGCAATGAGCTCTATTTCAAAACTTATTTCACATAAGTAAATACAAGTCAATAAAAATACAATCATGCCTTGATGGTTCATGTAAGATGATTTCAATGGAAAATAATTCATTTAAGAACACACATACACACACATATTAGCAAAAAAAAATTGATACAACAAAGTCATCGCAAAAATAATTATAAATAATAATAGAAATATATAAAAATATAATTGACAATTCCCATTGTAATTTTTTTTTATTAATACAAAGTTCTGATTTTTTTCCTACAAAAAATTAAAATTGAAAATTCCCATATAAGATTCCAAAAGATATAAAATCATACAAATTGATTCAGAAAAACTATTTTCAAATTGCATTCAAAAATTGGAATGTACTTGTGAACAATTTTATAAAGAAAAATATCTTCATCCACTACAATGAAGTACATGTTCTATTGAACATTCGAATGCACTCACGTTTCTCTTTCATACGATGAAGAGTCTTAAGAAAGTGGAATAAAATATGCATAAGCCAAGTATCTTGCTCTTTTCCTGTATAGGCTTTTATCAAGATGTGGTTTGATCGATATCCAATGAATTGAAAAGTATGCTTTGTTGTATCTATTAGCAATACATTCGATTCTCCATAATTATCTCCATATTGGGACCACACATCAGTCAACCTTTTCTCATAAAATTGTATTGTCCTCCCTGCTTCTAATTTTGTTTGCAAATGACAATGAGACCTGTTCCATGTGAATTTAAAGTCCTCTATATCAATATTTGAAATTTCAAGTACTCGTCGGATGTACTTGTCAGTGACATTTAATGTCCATATTGCAACATCATAATTGTTTAAGCAATATTTTAAAAGTTCTAAATGAAAAGGCCTTAAAAAATAGGACCTATCACCGAACTGCCAATCTGCTTCTCTTTGAATATAACAATTTTGTTCATCTTTGGTGTACGATTGGAAGAAAACTCCTTCCATTTCAAATATCAACAACATCTTTTGACTTATAGTGATGCCCATTTGAGTCTGCAACTGCACTGCAACCACACGTATGATATTAACATATCTCCACTTCAACACTTTATTGCTTAATGATATAAAAACCTAACATTTCAAAAATGATGTTAATATTTATTATGAATTAACGGTAATCAGAAATTATAATTACTAGCCCCGGTAAAGTGAACAAACTAATCATATGTTTACTTTATACGTACAACCTAATACCTTTATTTAATTTGTTTGGAATAAGAAAGTCTTATAGGATCACATTGACCCACCATTTAAATCATTGATTTTAAGTCTTATAATGATTTGTTTAATTTGAATTGAAAGATATAATTACAATGGTTGCAATTAAACAAACTAATTATATATTAGTTTCCACATGTAATATAATACATTTTTTAAATTTCAAACCTACTTAATTATACGCTCTAGAGTCTCTACTTTAGTTTCTTTTGGTGCTTCTTTTAGTCAAGATTCTATGTCTATTGTTGGGGCTACGTACATCCTAATATATTTTTTCAACTTATATGAAATAAAAAAATTTATAACAATGCAGTGAACCATCATTTGCATTACTAATTTCAAAGCCTGTATAATGATAACTTAAACCACAATTGAAAAAAATAATTATAATGTTTCAATACAAATAGAACAATTATCTATTAATTTTTACATACAATCTAATCCATTGTAAAAAATTCTATAGCATGAGAAATTTTGATTTGAAAACATTAAAAAACCATTCAAATCAATAATTGTTATCAATACAATAATATCTCACAAAAATAAAGAACATAAAATTATTGTATTCTACTTTTGACAAATCAAATCAACAATTCTTTTATTAGTATTGTAAAATAGAAGTCAACTCAAATTTAAAGAGGCTACAAAATATAGTAATAATTCATGATGTCATACATATTATGACATGAAATAGACACCAATCCTCTTAAGGTACTATTAGATGTTATTGAACATCCTTCAAAATAGCCCGCACATCTGTTTCCTTGTTGCATTTAATCAACATCCTCCATAGCTTTTCGATCAACCAATCATCCTCTTTATTTGTTCCAATGAATTGAGGGGCAAGAATCACATTTTCTTTTGGATTTCCTTGCATTCTCTCAAGTGAACAATCCACTATAATAGAATTGGTTGCATCATATTGGGTATGCATTTCCCACACTTTTTTCAATGATTTAGTGTGTATACCTTTTTTTGAATTGTCAATGGCCTTATGTCCCTTTTTTGGTTTACACTCTGAAACAGTCCACATAAACACAAGTTTATCTTGTATTTTTTCTGAAAAGGACTTTTTTAGAACTCTTGTTGTGTTTTGTTTTGAAGCTGTCGTCCAAATTGCAATTTCAAAATATTCATTTTTGAAACACATTTCAAAAAATGTATTTGCATGTGGATGAATCCAAAATAACTTTTTCTCTATTTTTTAATCTGCATCAGTTCCCATTTTCTCAATATGTCCTTTGTTCGTTGCTTCATCATCGATGCTATGGTAAAAAATGTCCCTTAATTCAAGAATAACTAATTTCTTTTGGGCTGCAATACAATAAAAAATAGTCTAGTCAAACCATTTTATTCTTGTTACAAAAATTACTAAAAAAAATATTGAAACAATACACTTACCATGAGTGTTCTTTTGACTACTTATAGATGAAACAATCTTCTCTTTTATCATCTTCACAGAACCTGGAGTTAAAAATATTAAATCTTCAATTAAATATGATCAAATTATGTAATAAAATATATATTCAATACAAAATTCGCAATTAAAGAAAAGCCTTATCAATGTAACCTACAAAATACACACTCGCACACTTTTAACATTATTTTGATTGTTAGTTTTGTTATTTTTATTTGTTCCTATAATAAACATATACAATGTTATGGTATAGAAGCATTAGAATTTGAAGAATAATAATAAAAAACAAAAAACAAAAAGACAAGTAATAAGTACCTGATATGGCATTATCTTCACAAGTAATAAGTACCTCATCATCGTTTTTGTTCTCTTTATTTGTCTCTACATTAAACATATAAAATAGTTTGAATTGTGAAAATGAATAAAAATATTAAATAATAAGGAAAGCAAATGGGAAAATTACAAGTACCTGATATTATATTTTGTTCTTGATTACAACTTTGTTTATCAATCTTTGGATTATTGTCTTCGTTCTCATTATTTGTCTCTATAATGTACAACGAATATGTTATAAATTGTGACAATGATTAATTGAATAAAAAAACAAACAAAAGAATAAACAATAAAGTTCATGTGAACTACCTAATATGATATCATTTGCTTTATTATAGCTTTGTTTCACATGCATTTGATCAATGTTTTTGTTCTCCTTGCTTGTCACTATGATAAACATAAGAAATGTTATAAATTGTGACAATGAATAAAAGCATCAATCAACTATATAAACAATGAATCATCTTTAATCATCCATATAATATTTTGGTCTTAGTTGTAGTTTCTTGGGACATTCCCTTGTCATTATATACTTTCTTTAAAATATATATATATATATATACTTTCTTTAAAATATATATATATATATATATATATATATATATATATATAAAGAGAGAGAGAGAGAGAGAGAGACTAATACCTATTTCTATCTCCATCATTTCATGGTCAATGTCTTGATTAATTCCTTTCTTCTCATAATTCCCTATAATAGACATCTGAAAATGTTATAAATATGAAAATTAAATAAATTTAAAAAGTAAAACGAGCAATAACCAAACAAATTATGTACCTGGTATAATAACATCTTATCCTCCTATTTCCATCTCTAAATTTGTTTCAACATCATGTGCACTATATTGATTATTTGTTTGCTTCCCACTTTCATCATTCCCTGTTTTAGAATCCCCATCATTAGTCATTGTAGTTAAAATTTTGACAACTAAGAAATTTGACCAAAATAGTATCCAAAGTATTATAAGAGAAACAACAAAGAAACTATAGTACCTGAATTTTCCAATAAGCTAATGGATCCTTGGTTTGATAGTTGAAAAGATTTGTAACTATTCAACATTATTGTCCTTTGTGATTCTATTTGCACAACACATGCAATTCTTCTTCTATATGTACAACAAGCCTTGATTAAATTTGCCCCCGCATAAAGAGAAATGACCACTTTTGCATCACTACATTGTTGATGTCTTTCCAATAAATCCATCCAGAAACCATAATCTCTCTCATTTTCATCAAGTGTGTCTTCAAATGTGTGAGAGTATTTTGAAGCCTCAAACATTTTTAGTTCTGAAGTATAGAAATGTATCGTCAAAACTATATCATAACTATAATTATTTTGGGACTTATATTCATAAATTCCAGTAGTCATTTTATATTTGAACTTGGAGTTCTGTATGGCAATTTCCAAAGTTTGACGTACATCATTACAAAACCAAAGTTCTACTAAGAGAACTGTAGTAAAGCCATTCAACTCGTTTTTTTCGATAAGAAATCAAAAAAATTCAATATAATAGCTCTTATGGAATGGTTCTTTTTTCAAAGCCACTGTATCCAGAACAACAAGGTCAGTATGTAAAACTGGCTGCAACTGACATGGAAAAGAGTGCAAAAGTGTTGACAAAAGGTCAGGCCCTCCAAAATGACAACCAAATTCAAAATTGTTGTCAATCTGTTGAATGTTTGTTGATTCTTTTATCATTCTGTCAAGGACTCCACATGCTTGTTTAGAAAGGGAATCTATCTTTGTATTTCGTGTTCCTTTTACATAAGTAGACCCCTCCACATTTTTGCAGAAATTGGAAAATATGAGCTCGTTAATTCCATAATGCTCAAGAATATTGAATGTGGTAAGAGTCTTATCATTCAATTTCTCATCATGACTTTGACAATATGCAACCATTGTATCCAATATTGTTCTGTTGGTTTTCAATTTAGAACAATAATCTTTCAATTTTATGGCATCTGTTGGATGATTAGGTGGAATCATAGTTCTTTTAATTGTGTCTATAAGAAAGCTAGCACCTGCTAGCTTTCCTTCTAGTACAAGAATTTAGCACATTACCAAGAGACAACAATACACTATGAATAAATAACAACAATAGTAGATACTTCAACAACATCATGTTTACACAATTCATTAATCAACAATCATTTATTAGCAACCATTGTAACAAAGTACAGACTAATTTTAAAATCGTCATACCATTTAAAGATTTTGGTGTTGTATTTGGTGAACTTCCTTTTTCCTCTGATGATTCCTTTGAATTCCCACTAGCTTCATGGTCCATGGTTTCTGAAAATAAAGTAAGAAACTATTATCATAGTTTCAAATTATCGAAGAAAATATGAATTCATAAATACTACCACTACTTGCATCATTGTGTGTAACAAAATGAACAAGAACAATAACAAGTGTAGAACTCACAATAATAGCTAATCATGGTGTTGATTAGAGAAAGGGTGCCACCCCTAAATAATTTATTATGTTCTTTTAATTGTGTCTATAAGAAATCTAGCACCTTCTAGCTTTCCTTCTAGTACAAGCATTAAGCACGTTACAAAGAAACAACAATACATTGTGAATAAATAACAACAATATTTCTTTTAATTGTGTCTATAAGAAAGCTAGCACCTGCTAGCTTTCCTTCTAGTACAAGCATTAAGCACGTTACCAAGAGACAACAATACACTGTAAATAAATAACAACAATAGTAGATACTACAACAACATCATGTTGACACAAAATTTATCTTTTATAGTCATGTATATTTTTAGTTTGCTATAGAGACCATAAAAAGGCAAACACATTAAAGAATTTTTTCTATCACATACAAGCCTTTGCCAACAACATTGCATTGTAAAGAAAATCTAGTGCATTATGAAATTCCTTCTATCACAAACACAAACACATTGTCAAAAAAACATTGCAACAATAATATTTCCTACTTTTTAAAGACAATGAATTTTTATTCCATGCCTACGTAGATCGTTGTTCCAATATAAGAAATGTTAAACCCTCAAATGATTAGAAGGCCCTTTGTATGGAATATGTGGTCTAAGAATGAAATATGGGACAAATAGAAGCATGTTTCCAACAACAACATTGCATTGTGAAAAAAAAATTAAATGAATTAAAAAACAATGTGAATTCATCTTCTATGACATCTCATTTCATACATATGCACAAAAGCAAAGAAGCTAAAAGCATATGCAAGTTTTCTTAAAAAATAAGGATAACATGAACTTCATTAATCAATAATCATTTATTGGCAACCATTGTAACAAAGTACAAACTAATCTTAAAATTGTCATACCATTTAAAGATTTTGATGTTGTATTTGGTGAACTTCCTTTTTCCTTGGACGATTCCTTTGAATTCCCACTAGCTTGAGGGTCCATGGTTTCTGAAAATAAAGTAAGAAACTATTATCATAGTTTCAAATTATAAAAAAAAATATGAATTTATAAATACTACCACTACTTGCATCATTGTGTTTGTAACAAAATGAACAAAAACAATAACAAGAGTAGAACTCACAATAATAGCTAATCATGGTGTTGATTAGAAAAAGGGTGCCACCCCTAAATAATTTATTATGTTATTTTAATTGTTTCTATAAGAAAGCTAGCACCTGCTAGCTTTCCTTCTAGCACAAGCATTATTAAGCACGTTACCAAAAGACAACAATAGTAGATACTACAACAACATCATGTTTACACAAAATTTATCTTTTAGTCATGTATATTCTTAGATTGCTATAGAGATGTAAAAAGGAAAACACATTGAAGAACTTTTTCTATCAGATACAAGAGATTTCCAACAACATTGCATTGTATAGTAAATCTAGTGCATGATGAAATTCCTTCTATCACAAACACAAACACATTGTCAAAAAAACATTACAACAATAATTTTTCCTAGGACATCTCCATGCTTGTGAAATTTGTCCTTGCTTTTTGAAGACAATGAGGTTTTAGTCCATGCCTATGTAGATCGTTGTTACAATATAAGAAATTTTAAACCCTCAAATGACTATAAGGCCCTTTGTATGGAATATGCGGTCTAAGAATGAAATATGGGACAAATAGAAGCATGTTTCCAACAACATTGCATTGTGAAAAAAAGCATTCTATATTACCCTCTATCACAAACACAAGCACATTGTCAATAAAAATGTTGCAAGGTGAAAGAAATCTAATGCATGTTAAATTTCATTTTGGCATAAAAACAAACACTTAAGAACATTGTACGGTAAAATAAATCTAGCATTTGGTAGAATTACTTCTAGAAAAAACACGAGCACATTGCCAACAACAATATTGCTAACAAAATTAAAGGAAGCGCATGCTAGATTTGTTTCTAATCTCTCGTCAACAACATTGTCAATAACAACATTGCTAGGTGAAAGAAATTTAAGCATGCCACATTTCCTTCTAGAATAAATAAAGTTCACGTCAACATTGCAAGGTGAAAGAAATTTAGCATGTGCTAGATTTACTTCTAGCACAAACATAAGCACCTTGCCAACATAAACATTGCAACAAGGTAAAAGGAAATTTGGCACATGCAACATATCCTTACATCGCATACATGAGAAAATAACAACATTGTACGGTTAAAGAAACCTAATACATGTTGGATTTACTTCTAGCATAAACACGGGGATATTACCAATAACTTCATTGTAAGGAAAAAGAAATGTAGCACCCACAAGATTTTCTTCTAGCACAAACAAAGTCACATTTCCAATAATAACATTGTAAGGTGAAAGAAATCTAATGTGCGCTATATTTCATTCTATCATAAGCAAAAGTGCGTAACAACATTGCAAGGTGAAAGAAATGTAGCATATGTTATATTTACTTCTATCAAAAACACAACAATGTTTTCAACAATGCAAGAAAAAATAAATCTAGTGTCTGCAAAATTTCCTTCTAGCATAGACATAAACACATTTTCAGATAAAAACAATGCAAAGCATTAGATTTCCTTCTAGCATAAATAACTAGATTGTCAAAAATAAGATGCCATTGTGAAGAAAATATAACACATAGTAGATTTCCTTCTTGTACAAATTCAGAAACATATTGTCAACAACAACATTGTTGGGCAAAACAAATCTAACATAGGTTAGATTTCTTCGTATCAGAAACAAAATCACATTGCAAATAATAACATTGCAAGGTGAAAGAAATCTAATGCATACTAGATTTCCTTCTAATGGAAACATTATCACATAACAACATTGTAGGTTGAGAAAAATTTAGCTTGTGTTATATTTACTTCTAACACAAACTTATAAATATTTCTAACAACAACAATGGAGGACAAAAAAAAATCTAACACATGTTAGATTTCCTTTTAGCCTAAACACAAAGATGTTACTAGTAACAACATTGTAATGTAAAAGAAATATAACATGTGCTAGATTTTCTTTTAGCGCAAACACAAGCACATAGCAACATTGTAGAGTGAATGAAATTTATCAAGTGGTAGACTTATGTCTACCACAAATACAAACATGTTTCCAACAACAACATTGTAGAGTATAATAGATCTAACGTGTGATCAATTTTCTTCCAACACAAACTCAAACACGTTTCAAATTGAAATAAATCTAACACATGCTATATTTCCTTCTAGCCCCACAATAAGTGTGTTGCCAATAACAAAATTATAAGGTGAAAGAAATCTAATGTGTGTAAGATTTCCTTCTAGCATAAATACAAGCACACAAGCCCATTATAAGGTGAAAGAATTCTAGTGCATGCTAGATTTACTTCTAGCAAAAAAACAAGCATGTTGACAACAACAACATTATAGGGCAAAGGAAATCTAACATGTGCTAGATTTCCTTACAACACAACACAAGCACATTATAAGATGAAAGACACATTATAAGATGAAACAAATCTAGGACGTGCTAGATTTCCTTCTAGCACACACATAAGAACATAACAACATTGTAGGGTTAAATAAATCTAACACATGCAAATTTACTTCTAGCACAAGCTAAAGCACATTGTCAATAACAACATTGTGCTAAATTTCCTTCTAACATGTGCTAAATTTCCTTCTAACATAGTCACATGCATATTTCCAATAACAACATTGCAAGGTCAAAGAATCTAGCATATTTCCTTTTAGCACAAACAACCAGATTGCCAACCACAACATGGCATTCTGAAACAAATCTAGCGTGTGCTAAATTTCATTCTAGCTCAAACCCAAACATAACAACATTGTAGGGTTAAATAAATCTAACACATGCAAAATTTACTTCTAGCACAAGCTAAAGCACATTGCCAATAACAACATTGCAATAAAAGAAATCTAACATGTGCTAAATTTCTTTCTAACATAGTCACATGCAAATTTCCAATAACAACATTGCAAGGTCAAAGAATCTAGCATATTTCCTTCTAGCACAAACAACCAGATTGCCAACCACAACATGGCATTCTGAAACAAATCTAGCGCGTGTTAAATTTCCTTTTAGCTCAAACCCAAACATAACAACATTGTAAGGTTAAATCAATCTAACACATGCAAATTTTACTTCTAGCACAAGCTAAAACACATTGCCAATAACAACATTGCAAGAAAAGAAATCTAAAATGTGCTAAATTTCCTTCTAACATAATCACATGCATATTTCCAATAACAACATTGCAAGGTCAAAGAATCTAGCATATTTCCTTCTAGCACAAACAACCAGATTTGCAACCACAACATGGCATTCTGAAACAAATCTAGCGCGTGCTAAATTTCCTTCTAACTCAAACCCAAACATAACAACATTGTAGGGTTAAATAAATCTAACACATGCAAAATTTACTTCTAGCACAAGCTAAAGCACATTGCCAATAACAACAATGCAGGAAAAGAAATCTAACATATGCTAAATTTCCTTCTAACATAGTCACATGCATATTTCCAATAACAACATTGCAAGGTCAAAGAATCTAGCATATTTCCTTCTAGCACAAACAACCAGATTGCTAACCACAACATGGCATTTTGAAACAAATCTAGCGCGTGCTAAATTTCCTTCTAGCTCAAACCCAAACATAACAACATTGTAGGGTTAAATAAATCTAACACATGCAAAATTTACTTCTCGCACAAGCTAAAGCACATTGACAATAACAACATTGCAAGAAAATAAATCTAACATGTGCTAACTTTCCTTCTAACATAGCCAATGTGACCAACAAATCTAACATGTCTACCACAAATACAAACATGTTTCCAACAACAACATTGTAGAGTATAATAAATCTAACGTGTGATCAATTTTCTTCCAACACAAACACAAACACGTTTCAAATTGAAATAAATCTAACACGTGCTATATTTTCTTCTGGCACATAACAACATTGAAGGACAGAAGAAATCTAGTGCATGCTATAGATTTATTTCTATCACAAACACAATGACATTCAAAGGTGAGGGAAACATAATGTGTGCTATATTTCCTTCTAGCCCCACCATAAGCGTGTTGCCAATAACAAAATTATAAGGTGAAAGAAATCTAATGTTTGTAAGATTTCCTTCTAGCATGAAGACAAGCACACAAACCCATTATAAGGTGAAAGAATTCTAGTGCATGCTAGATTTACTTCTAGCAAAAAAACAAGCATGTTGACAACAACAACATTATAGGGCAAAGGAAATCTAACATGTGCTAGATTTCCTTACAGCACAACACAAGTACATTAAAAGATGAAACAAATCTAGGATGTGCTAGATTTCCTTCTAGCACACACATAAGAACATAACAACATTGTAGGGCTAAATAAATCTAACACATGCAAAATTTACTTCTAGCACAACCTAAAGCACATTGCCAGTGGAAAGATTGCAAGAAAAGAAATCTAACATGTGCTAAATTTCCTTCTAACATAGTCACATGCATATTTCCAATAACAACATTGCAAGGTCAAAGAATCTAGTATATTTCCTTCTAGCACAAACAACCAGATTGCTAACCACAACATGGCATTCTGAAACAAATCTAGCGCGTGCTAAATTTCTTTCTAGTTCAAACCCAAACACATTGTCAATAAAAATTTTGCAAGTTGAATTCTGACGCGTGCTAAATTTCCTTGTAGCACAAACACAAGCACATAACAAACATTGTAAGGCAAAAAATATCTAGCATGTGCTATATTTACTTTTAGCAAAAACTAAAGCTTATTTCTAACAACAACATTATCAAGCAAAAGAAATTTAACACGTGCTAGATTTCATTTTGTCATAAATGAAAGTGCATTGCTAATAACAACATTGTAAGATGAAAAAAGTATAATGAGTGATATATTTCCTTCTAGCATAAATAAGTGCACATTGTCGATAACACCATTGCAAGGTGAAGGAAATCTAACCCATGCTAAGTTTCCCTATAGCAAAAACATAAGCGCATAACAACATGCAGGGTTAAATAAATCTAGCTCGTGCTAGATTTACTTTTAGGAAAAACAAAAGTATATTTTCGAAAGCAATATTGCAGGGCAAAAAGAAATCTATTTTGTGCTAGATTTTCTTCTATCATAGACACAAGGCATTCTCAATAGCAACATTAAAAGGTGAAAGAAATCTAACATGTGCTAGATTTACTTTTAGTAGAAAGACAAGCATATTACCAGAAACAAAGGTGCATGCCAAAAGAAAACTAGGACCTGTTAAATTTTCTTCTAGGACAAACACAAACACAATGGCAATAATAACATTACAATGGGAATGAAATCTAACGTGTGCTACATTTCAATTTAGCACAAAAAACCAGATTGTCAACAACAATTTGAAATTAGAAAACTTTCCAGGTTTTGTAGATTTTTCTCCATGAAGCCGCATAGAAAATGTAGTAATAATTGTTTTGAAAAGGCAACCAACCATGCCAATTTACTCGTATGTAACTTGGGGTTGGGTTCTAGTGGCTTGGTAGAGCACTAACTCGTTTAACACAGGGGTCTGGCCAGATAATGTTGGACCGCTTTCATGGATGTCTAAATCTGATCTTGAGAGGACAATGTAAATATTCTGCATTTAGTAAAAATTTGAACCAACATAATATAAAGTTGGAGCAGGTGCTTGTATATTTAACACTGGTTTTGTTGGGTAGCAGTGTAGTGCAGATAAGCCCTTGTTAATATGGCTTGTTTGAGTATGCAGAGCTGTTGCTTCTCCATTTTGGCTCTGTGCATCTCAAATTCCAGAGAGGTGAATACATTTCAGCTATGGGAAGGGGTTGATGTAGAGGAAGATGGGTAAACATGTCGGTATATTGGTCTTACATTATTGTTGCATATAATGGTAATTTGATACCTATAATACTAATGGCCCAAATAATATTTTAGCTACTTCAAATAATTAGTAACTATTGGGTGGCGTGGGCAACCCCTACAAA